>JALDNG010000025.1:0-472500 GCA_024349245.1 Neodontobutis hainanensis
CCACCCGAGAAGGCATCTCGGTGGCATCTGGTTCAGATGCCCGAGCCAACTCAGCATACTACTCTCAATGTGAAGGAGCAGCGGCTCTCATGTAATGAGAATACATTTTGTAAAATAGAAAGTTGAGGCCCAGTCTGGGGTAGTTGCTCTGTTGTAGTAACTATAGTCACATTTCATTGAATAAATTTCCTCATTCATTAAGGATCATCTTAGAAATTGTTGTTTAAATACAGGCAATGTAATCCACGTCAAATGGAATTTAAATGTAACACATATAGATAATACCATTTATTCTGGCTATTGCTGCATGGAAAGTTGTAGTGGTAACATTGTTTTTCATGAATTAATCTATGACTATGGAGTAAATTTGTTTGGTTCGTTACCATTTATTGCTAAAGACAAATCAGGTCTAACGTTGGCTTCTTTTCTCTTTGAAAAAAATGGTTTAATCCCAATAAAGGTTAAGTTAGACATCTTAATTGAACTATGAGCCTAATCTGACTAAGCTCCTGTCGTATTCACACTCGTATTCATTCGCAATTGGGAATTTAGGGTCACCACTCCACCTATACATTCATATGTTTTTAAGGCGGAAGGAAGAGGAAAGAAAGAGGATATGCAAACTCCACAAACAAATGCAGCCAGTCCAAAGATGAAACCCACAACCTTTTTTGCTATGAAACAGGAGTGCTAGCCCCCATGCACAATACACTCAACAATTAGTGGACAAAACTCCAAAATGAAAAAAAAATGTGAAGGTGTATTGAAAATAAATCAACCACAAAAGGAAGTAGTATGCACCTAAAATGTTCTGGTAACTAAAACAAAGCAAATATAACCTATTCTCACAATATGAAATGGATTATAAAAAACAACAATGTGCATATAAAGTGGGGAAATGAATTAGATCCCCTGTGGACAATGCTAGGTCTGATTTGGTGTCTTGAGATCAAATGTCAAGAAATTAAGAATACTTTACTTTTGATCATACATGAGTGAATGTTTGTTTACCTGCTTTACTAGTTTTGCTACTTCCTGTAGCCTTCGTCAGAGTAACATTAAAAGTATTTCTAAGAACTTGAAACAGAAGAGAATATGAACATATACCAAAGAAAAAAATGTCAAGAAAAACATAAAAAGAAGGTCTGAATTGTTCCATAGAACATTCAATGGCCAAGAGATGAAGCTTGATTTTAGACTCGCAAAGCAAACATTTCAAGCGCAAACTGCACTGACACATTTGCCTTGGGTTTATCTCTGAAATAAGGCAGTGCTGAATTTTAAACTGGAGTTAGCATAATTTAAACAGTTTGTTCAATTGGACCTGAAGAGTGTATTGTTCTCCGAGCAGCATCCAACGCAAATGAGACCAAGTTGTGGGCAATTTACTGTGTTGTCATGTCAAGATGGTGAGCATACCTCTCTCACTCCTCTTTTGCCAGGTTTGCTGTCGCAGCAGTTGCTGTCAGTTTGAGCGTTGCCTGCCCCCAAATATAATAGGGTTTTCTTGACTGGCTCCCCAGGGACCGACTGGCACAAGGGGAATTCACCGTGGCTCATTTGGAGCAGCGCAGGGACGGCCTTCATAAAACTGCCTCATGTCTCTAGGCAGCACTGTAGCATTACAAAGGAGGTGTTCATTTCACTGATAAGGCCTTAAAGGAATGACGGCACGTAGTTTGTCTGTCTGCGGCTCTGTCTGCGGCAAACTCTTAATAGTAGCAGGACATGTTGATGTAGGTTTGGATTTCAAAGGTGTATTAGGTGTTAAAGACTGTTTTACAAGAAAGGACAGATAAATGACTTCTAATTGCTCTGATACATTTCATTACAGTCACTACTGGAACACAGTGTACAAGCATATGTATAACTTTGATAAACACTGCTTTAAATTCTTTTTCAAAAACTCAAAACTTTATTTATTTATTTACACTTAATATCATTCAACTTGGGCTGCATTCATGTCTGCTTTAATCAAACTCTAGTTTGATTTCTTAAAAAGTGCACTTGATTTTGGGAGCTGTGAATGTGCAATCAAACTTTGCAAGTTCTTACAAAAAACATACATATTGGTCCCCTTCCAAGTGAACCCTGGTGCGGTTTCATTGATGAGAGAAGTGCACCAAAAAACAAAACAAAGGATGCTGCATGTTTGAATTACATTTTAACTCCTCAATTTACAATTTATTTTTATTTAATTTGTTTTATCAAGGACAATGCACATAATACATTAACCTTACAGAAACAGGAAATATGTTTAGTGCCAGGTTTTAGCAGAATTGCTAATTTCCACCTGCAGTCCCTTGACAGGTGTTGATGTTAAAATACAGATATATAAAATGGAGTAAATATTTCATCACAGCAAAACATTCTTATAAAAAAGCCTCTCCCACTCTAAGATTATCAGTCACTGCCTAAAACAGGTCACAAGAGCTGTGTATTGTTGCATGCCACTTTAATTAAATAAGAAAGTAACATTTTGTCTGCAGGCTTTCTATTCAGTGTATGAAAATTAACTGTAATGACAGCACCGTGTCATTTTACTTGTTGGACCTTCATGTTAGATTTAGTTTCAATCTTTATCATAATGTTAGCCATTAGCTTTTCCACAAACATATCACGCCATATTGACTAACATTCAGCTGAATCGAGCTCCACCCACTATTTATGACATCAAACATCTGGGAAGCAGCACCTAAACTTCTCTATTTATATATTCCTCTCACAACCCGCCTCCACCCCAACTGCTCCTTTTCCTTAAATGCTATTTTAGGGGTTCATGCTGTTTCTGACATTAAAGACATTATTTTTCATAAATCTGTCCAAATCTGTGTTAGTGTGGCATATCAAGACACTGATTAGAGAGCATGACAAGTGTCCCTAATGCTGGCCACAATAAAAGGCCACTTTAAAATTGTTGTCACAAGTTATGAGGGCGCTTGCAATTGCATGCTGACTGCAGTAATGTCCACCAGAGCTGATGCCCATGAATTAAATGTTAATTTCGCTCCCATAAGCCGCCTCCTAAAGGCGTTTCAGAGAATTCGGCAGTACATCCAACTGGCCTCACAGCAGCATCAGCCCAGGACCTCCACATCCAGCAACTTTACCTCCAAAATCCTCTGAGACCAGGCATCCGGCAGCTGCTGCTGCAATTGGTTTGCATGGATGCCAAAGATTTTCTGCACAAACTGTCAGAAACCGTCTTGGGGAAGCTCATCTGTGCTCGTCGTTCTCATCGGGGTCTCGACCTTACTGCAGTTTGTCGTCGTAACTGACTTGATTGGGCAAATGCTCACATCTGATGGCATCTAGCATTTTGGAAAAAATGTTCTCTTCACAATTTTGGGTCACACCAAATTTTATTTACGTGTTATACGCATATAAAAAAAAATTTTATTTATAAAAATACTTGTGTACCTGTAGCCAGGGCCTTAGAGTAGCCTTTTATTGTGACCAGTCTAAGGAACACCTGTGCAATAACCATCCTCTCTAATCAGAATCTCGGTATTCCACACTTGTGAGTTGGATGGATCTCGTCAAAGGAAAAGTGCTCACTAACACAGATTTGGACAGATTTGTGATCAATATTTAAGAGAAATGGGCCTTTTGTGTCTGTTCTTTTAAAAAGTATTTGAGTTCAGTGCATTAAAAATCGGGGCATTAACAATCGTTCTTGCTGCAATTTAAAAAATCAAATTAAACAAGTTTTAGTGCAAGCAGTCAATCAGTAGTTTTGATTGTGTATATTGCATTTGTCACTAACCATAGCAGTCATAGAGAGCAGTGGCTTCTTTACATCATACATGTACATAGAATAAAAATCTTTCACCAAGCATAGCCCTAAACACTGATATGGTCACAAAACTATCATTGTTTCTGCTGCTGCCTTTCACCAGCTCCAATCCTGGTTTGAACCCAACAGCACATAGACTATTTAAGAGCATTAAAGTGTGTTTAATAATACTCATTAACCCCTATTTATCAGCCATAGATAGAATCTCTCTAGTCTACACCAAGTTGAAAGTGATATTTCAGGTGTTTACTACCTGTTTTACCTGACTATCTGTTCAAAGCTGCTACCAACCGCAGTTCAGACCCAGGTGTGATTAAAGCCATGATTTACTGAGAGGATCAGATTCAACCTTTGAATAACTTTTTATTAAACAAATATTTATAAAACACACAAACTTTTTATTTCACAAATATTTACCAGCATCCCACATGCCTACAGTCTCACCTGGCGCGACATTTATAGACTGCCCACTTTCTCACATTGGAACCCATATGTTTTGGGAACATAGTGTGTAGACTCCACAGGCTCATACACACTCCTTAACTCTTGTTGCTAGACAGCTGCATGCCCTGGCCTCATCACAGCGGTCGACTGAGCTCTGAACGGCTTGACAAAGAGGCTTAAAGTCTCCAGCCTCTGGGTCGTCTGCATACCCCGAACCCAGCTCTGGAACAGGCCTGAATACAAGTTTAGCAGCTATGGTTACACCGGCAGACCCCCGCCGACACGCTAGTCACATTACCATTTTTCCCTGGGCTACTTTAGTCTTATAGCCCAGCAACAGGTTCTACTGCCGGTCGGCTCTGATTTCATAACGCGATGAAAGAGCTGACAGACACACCGCTGCTGTGTGCGTGGATGCACATCTGTATTATATATCTTCCACTGCCACTTACAAGGTTCTTCACATTAATTTGGGTCATTCTTTTTTATTCATTTTACCTTTATTTATCTGGGTCATACCTACATTTACATTACTAGTTGGCTTATTTTGCTGATCAACATATACAATTATATACTATATATAGGCTACACACCCACTATATACTGTTTGCATTGTATATATTCAAAGAAATGTATTTTTTTTATTATTATTTCTTTCTTTCCTGTTAAAAGTTGCTCTGTAAAGCGCAGGACTATAGGGCTTGACCACCTATACAATAAAATCATTGTTGCACAAAGGCCAAATGTGCCCCACACTGTCAGTCACTGATTGAAACACTAAAGTTTAGAATAAATTATCATTGCAATGTTGTTGTTTTTTATCGGTCACACAGTATTTATTTTTCCAAACTTCATACTTTCCACTCATTTAAACCAGTAATAACGTATATAAATTTTACCAGGCAATTACACTTTTAACCGACTGAAAGCCACCAAACCATCTTGCGGAAACTCTGATACAGAGTACAACTCAAATGTGGGGTGCCAATGTATAAACTTGCCTATGGCTAATAAATTAGCCCTCATTTCCCCTGTGTTGGGGGTACAGGCTCAGCTGACGGGGATGGAGCCTCACTTCACAGAAAAGAAAGCAAGCAGAAGGACTGAGGCAGAAGCGTTGACAAAGTACTGCAGGCATTTGTCTAAATGAGGCACTATATGTGTGGACATGTGTTCTATAGTGGCTGGGCTGTACCTGCATGTGAGTGGATGTGGGAGGGGTGTTCAGTGTTGGCAGCTGGAAGTACTCAGAGCTGCTGTTTCTGCGGCTGAGAGAGGGAGAAAGAAAGACTACACTGTAAAAAAAAATGTTGGCAAATGGCAAATTTACACAAAACACTGGTAACTTGCAGCTATCAGTATTTTTCACCAAAATTGTAGGAATATTAAATGTAGGCAGTTTTCTGTTCTAAATTTGTATGACACTAGATTTATGTGTTTTTTTTTATTAAATAGTTATGTGTTTAAAAATTCAGAGTCAGTAGTGTGCAAAGTGTCATCAACTAAAGCCCATACTTACTTTTGGGGAAACTGTCCACAGCTCTCAACTGACTTTGTATTAGGAGATTGCATCTTTTTGATGTAAGATATTTAAAAGTTTTTAGTTAGCTTTAATCAAATGGCATGGTTCAGAGTAGGCTATTTCATTCAGTGTCTTTTGTTTTGTCTGAGAACAGAGAAAGACAGACTAGCATAACCATATACCACCACCTTGGAGACCTTTTTTTTTTTTTTTTTTTATAAAACGTTATCCACTTCTAAATCATAGTAATTACCACAGTGATATAAGTGTTTTTACTGTTGGAATACTATTTTCTTTTTTAACAGTGTTGGTCTGTCTGAACATGGAAAAACGGCAAAGAGAGGTACCAGCAGGCTGGAGTTCTTGCCCAGTGAAAGCCCCTATAGAAAGAAAGCAGGGTCATCTCAACAGCACAGTGGCCTCGCTCACACTGAAGGCTGAGCAGAACAACAAGCCCAGGGCCAGCGGGCGTACACAGTGCTGCACCTCAGGAAGTGCCTCTTGTTTAGACTTACAGCAATGTGCAAAGAATAATAAGGAGCGTGTCGGTCCAGACGTGCAACTTTCAACCGTCAAGCTTTTATTCCTGCAGAATGTGCCCCTTCACTCAAACACATCCTCCCTGTGTGAGCTACCAGAGATGAAAGCAGATTACCTACTGTACGTTCCGGTCAGTGTGGCAGCACCGAGCAGTTTCGCCAAAACACTCACATGAAAGAAATTGTTTTTGGAAGTGCCTGCAGGTATTATGCCTGGAAGTGATTCTTATTTCCCTAAACCAGTCTTCCAAATCAAATGTATCTATGGGAGCATTCATTCCAGCTCTCTTTGGTCGGAAAGTCTGGTTTGTCTGGGGAGGTGTGAATGTGCAAATGAATTGGTGCATTCAAAAAAGAAAAAGACAGGGGGTCTGGACTTTTAAATTCATCACTATCTAGCCCTAGTGTTGTGTTTTGGTCAAATTTGACCGGTTTAAAAGTTTTCTCTGTAAATTTTTAAATGTTTAAATTAAATGTTAATTTAATTCAACTGACCTAAAATTCCATGACCTTTTCCACAAAAAGGACTTTGACACACAAAATAATTATTTTGGGTGTACTTTTGTACACTCTTGTGTTGGGGGGGACTGTAAAAAACTGAGCTCAGGTACAGCAAACCCTTTTTATGTGCCTCACGTATGGGCGCCACCATACAGCGATATACCTCCGTCCACCAGAGGGCGGGCTTCAAAAGCAAAACTATACTGTGAAACCCCATGACGCCTTTACAAGTGTAAAATCAAGTTTACAGTCTGGTACAAAAGAGGGCTCTGTCTCTAGAGCTACGTTTTTACAACATGACAACTCTGTGAGAGGGTTAATTTTTAATTTATACGTCTATTCATGCTATCTGAAAATTACTTTTTTACTAGGCAGTAACTGCAGGAGTCAGAAAAGCCTGGGAACACAAAATTGTTTAACATGAATGGCATGTGGTAAATGGCATGCATTTATATTCTGCTTTTGCGTAGCCTTCTCGGGCACCTAAAGCATTTAACATTATCCTTCTTTCACTCATTCACACACATTCACACTGTGGTGGTAGACCACCCCCCACCACCACCATCACCACCACCAGCACCAGAGGTGAGGGGTGTTACTATGTTATTCAGTAGGTTTGGTTTGTTTGACAGACCAAACTAAAAGAGAACCAGGCCAATTGAAACAGCTGCAATGTTGCAACTTCAATCCACAATCAAACTGAGTTGATCAACCACTCGGTGTGAAAACATTTATGAGAACCTCTGAGACATGAAACATCAACATTCTAGCATAAAAACAGCTAATGTTCGTTACAGAAATGGTCGTTTATATATTTATATATATATATTCTACAACATATTCTTTAATTATGGGACATTTACTTTCTTTTACTTTTTACCTATAGTATATCTTTACTCAGTAGAAAGATACTTGAGTTATGGTCAATAGGCTGAAGGCTGAAGACCTGACATGTTGTCTAATAAAATTTGACATGTGGATCCATGCAGTGTGCAATGTTTTCTTGATTTTTAGAGTGGCCTTGCACAAACCTCAAGGAATCATAATATTAACCCAAAACACAGAGAAAAGTATTACATTGTGTGAAAATGGTTTCCTTCCTATGTACAAAATCATAAAAGGACTTGCTTAGCTGTGCCAGAACTTCCCACCGTGAAATGTTCAAAGTTACAACACACAGCTGAACTTGTATATTGAAGGATTTGGCAGAGTTACAGCCTGCAGCTAAGCCACGTGTTGCAAAGTTTCAAACTTTACTACAAAACCAACAGGTGCGGCAGACAGGGTTTCTGCTCTTCTTGAACAAAGCATCTTTTGCATGTTTATACGCGCTGACCTTTTCTTCTCCTCACTCGCAATAAAATAGGTCACTACGTATGTTCTTACCCATAGATCTGCACAGTAATGTACTCTAAAGTTGTGCGGGGGAATATACAGGCCCATGCTTTGTGCCTCTCTCTGACATCAGTGAATCAACTCGCCAATTTCAGAGGGCCATTCTGGAGGATTCTGTTACCTTTCAACAGCAGAGTGGGCCCCAGGCTGAGGCCAGCGAGAAGCCAGGGAAAGGTTAGGAGACAAATGGAAAACACCAAAAAAGATTAAGCTGAGTAAAAGTAAGTTGAAGAAAAGTACATCCTCCAGAAACAGTATCCTTATCTCATTGTAAATACATTTTTCAAGCTCTTTCTTGAGTATACCTCCAAAAACATATGTTTATACAATCTCCATATGGTGACAGGTGTTAATGGTTGCTGTCACTATGCTATCACAATGGCAGTAGTGGCACACAATTGTGGACTGATTTCTAATGATATTCCATTTGCGCTTCTTTAGGTTATATCAGCAAACTTAGGTTGTTGTCACACCTCATAGTCCGGTAGACTCGGTTGAATTGGACAGTAAAGTTGCAACATTGTTTAAGGTTTAATTAGTTCATAGAGTAGTGATGGGCAATACCAGACTATAATTTGATTCCATATCGATTACTTTTATGTAGGCCTGTATTACCAGCATTACAAACTACATTACAGACGTAATTGTCTACACATAGAACTGAACAAGTTTAATGTCCATATCATTCAAGCACAATAAATATCTTAAATGTGCACATGTGCATATTAAAGCAATTTTCAGAAATGCAATAAACATTCAAAGTGCACTTTATTCAAGTAAAACATGAAATATGCATTAAGACCCTACTCTACAATAAACAGAGTGCACTGTATTTAAGTAAAACTAATTAAATGTGCACTGTATTCAAGTGGACAAAACATATTTAAAGTGCAAAGTTTTTAGAAAAAAAACATGATCTGTGCAATATACTTGGCAATATCTGCAATATCAAATAATCACTAGAATTTTAGAATTGGTGTTTGGGTAAAGTAACTTGTCAACTTTTTTTGGTTTGAGGCGATTATGCCTTTGGCTAATTGTCTGACATGCTTTTGTAGTAGTATCTGCAGGAACAGATACTGCAACAGTTCCAATGTATGTTTTGGGCTATTTGGCTCAGGAATGGAATGCACTTTATTTTTTTCCAAACCCAAAGCAAAGGCTCCTCACTCTTTTGGGTCTTTTTGTTTTCCATGTATCTGCGCATTTCAATATTCACATCTGTGCCAAAACACAAGTGTCAAACTCCTGCCACAATCCTGCTTGAGAAGCTGAATCTACTGATGTTGATGTAACAGTGGCTGCTTCCCTGTTGGTCACATCTCCCTCACTACTGCTCACTGCGCCCTGTGCTTGCATTTCACCAATGATCCACAATTTGAATTTCACTGAAGACAATGTTTTTAAATCACATTTCTAAAAATGTCACCGCTGCAAGAGAGTATGTAATGTTTTGAAAATGAAGCGTGCACTGTGCTGCAAGATGTGAGGCCAGAGTGTTGTTCTACAGAGCGCCGAAGAAGACACACCAAAGGTATAACTTTTGAAATAGTTACTTATTTCTCAGCAGCAATTTCCCAAGTGCTCTCCTCAAATGGCTTGAGTGCTTGAATGGCTTGATTAATGTGAGACCAATCTTCATCATCCAAGGCATAGGTTGTTTTTCCCAAGTAGACAAAGTGCAGTGGTGGAGGCTTATTGTTGTTCATGTAGCCTTGCGTGTACAGGACAGAGTTCCAGCATGTATCCACTACCTGTATGAACTTGTGCTGTGGTAACTGCCACTGTCTGTCTGAACTTCCCTCAGTCAGAATTATATAGATATTTAGTAGTATACACACCAGCACATGCATAATTTAAATAGTATTGATATTTTATTCTTGAGATTGATAGCAGAAAAGTAACATGTAAGTATTGATTTATCGATGGGGTACAAACCTCCGATCCCTACCATAGAGAAATATCAGTAAAATCAAATTCAACAGTTCTCATTTTCAGCTGTTCTTAAGAAACTGTAACATACACACAACATTTATTTACAATTTTATTAACAGTGTTTTTGTGTCTGTGTTTTTTTTTTACTCCTACCACTGTGTCAGAGTAACAAAGCCTTTGCTGACCTGTGTGTTTTCCTCCTGCAGTCAATCAAGGAACATGACCAAACCATTGCTCTCTGTACACACTACAACAACATGCTGGCATCTTCAAATTTATTCAAGATTTGCATTGTGTGGACAAGGCATAAAGTGTCGTGACAAAAGGTGTTTCAGACATGTTCATCCTGAACAGAGCATGACTGTTTGCAAAGACACTCACTTTGTTCTAGAAAGCCATAGTTTTGGAATAAGAGTTGTACTTTTCCTCAATAGACGCTGTATAGAAAACACATCAATGCAACTCGAATTATATATATATATATATATATATATATATATATATAATATGAGAAAGGTGTTAAGTCTGGTTGTGAGAGTCCTTGTTCATATTGCGTTCCAATCAGAGTCCATTGACCCGGTGGGCCTGTGACAAATTATCCCAGCCGCTCTGCATATGACTCAATCAGCAATGGTGGATGGCTTTCAAATGAGCAATAGGTCGGCTCATATATCAGGCAAATCACTCACTGACGGAAATCACTGATCAACACGCCACCCCCGCTCCTCAGCACAAGTGCGCCGTCAGAATCATCTCTTTCACGGGCACCTGTCTGGAGAGCACCTTTAGACCTGCCAAGCACTCCACTCTGCAGCCACTCGTCCAGAACAGGCTGTGAGTAAGGGCAGTCAGTGTGACATTTTTCAAAGACTAGCATGCGTTCATCTTCAGAATGATTACAGTGGACAGTTAATAACCAGAGACTTGAATTGACAAGAATGTGCACATAGCAAGAGCTGTCAAACGTTATAACACATCCGTCACACTGTTGCAGCAAACCATGATATGATATGTTTAATAAAGGTATCACGCCATTTTCCAGGTCATGAGCTAGTTTGTCCAGACAGCACAGACATGAGAGGTTCATAAAAAATGTAATATAATAATAATGTCAAATTATGGGCGTATCCACTGCGGCTGTACGGTACAAGGCGGGTCAGTACAAGTGAGCTTCCATTACCAAAGTCTTGGGCACACTTTGGCCTTTGGTTCTGTCAGTGTGGTCCACTAAACCCTGCAGTCTGGAATAATATTATCCATACTCGAGCAAAAACAGGAAGCAACAAAGTCACACACATCAGCCAATGAGCACACGACTGTGAATGTTTACGGAAGTTCACAAAGCATAGACACAGCTGGAGCCTAGCGTCAGAGCTATATGTGAAGATAATAAAAAATATTATGGATAAAAACTATTTGGTTAGGAAGTTTTCACAAAAAATGTATAGCATAATAAGAAGAAAGCATCTGTACATAGTTTTTGCCCAAACATAGCCCAGATGTTTTTTTTCTTTTAACATTTTTATTGGAACATGACCTGGATTATTCTATGTTTTATTGTCTTTATTTAATGACTTTGAATTCAAAGTATACCATTTCCTAACCTTAGCGAAACAACATTTTGAACTTGCACATTAAAGTAGAAGCAGGTTCTTTATTGACTGATTAAATTGTGATTGTGTATGATTTGATGTAATATACCACGTCATATTTCATTGTGGCTGGGAATAAAAAAAAAAAAAAAAACACTCTTTTGGAGCTACGCAATAACCACATACGGCCTTGTTAAACACTGAGGCTGCCCCCAAACCACTACTCGCTGTCCATTACATAATGTCTAGATTGAAAGGATATTGTCAAAGGCGAGTGCCATCTGTGGCTGCGGGCGAGGAGTACACCCAATCACACGAGAGAGATACGCCAGAGGACATCTGATCCGCTGCTAGAGCCAAGTGGATAGATTTACTCCATGGCAGTCACCAGGCACCGCATCGCTCAAAGCCAAGATCAGCCAACATCTAAAGGCTCACCTCTTCTGCTGTAATTGAAAATGCTCTCACAGGCAATGGAGCTATATATATATAAAATATATACATATCTTGCTGGAGAGATTCTCCCATGAGGGGTGGTTGTGGGGACTTTCATTTGAAGTTGCTCTCTGTCACACGGGCAAACTAATCAGAGCGACAGATGAAAGGAGGGGGCAGGGGAGGGGTCAGCCACTCAGTGATGGCTTCCTCTGACACTACAGTGACCCCCTCACCCTTTTGCCAGAGAATCCCAGGCTGTGGGATAAGCCATGTGTGATGATGGATGTCCCCAGTTCTAACTCCTGAGGTTTGAGTGAATTAACCCGACGTCTACATTAGGCCCGGCATCAGTGGAGCTGTATTGATACAAATCAGCAACATTTGGTTTAAACTGAGGGGGTTTGACATGACAGGTAATCATATGTTGGATGTGATTATACAGAATAGAATTCAACATAAAAGGGCACACCTCAAACTCTAAAAACATAATTTTATCAAAAAAATGCTAAAATGCAGGAACTTTTCTCCTCAGAATGCTTTACACCAAATCTTTGCATGTAGTTGACCAATCACAAGCAGATTCTTTGTTCCTCTGGGAATATAATAGGCGCCAAGATTTTTTTTTATTAACCCTCACACCATGTTACCATTTAGTTCCAAAACACCATAACAATAGTATATGTTTATATTTGTTTATTTTTTTGTATAAATCTAATCAAATAAAAAAATATATTTTTTTAATTTGAACCCTTTATGTGACAGTGTATATGATGGCATTCCAAGGCCATTTTTCAACTCTGAAAAATGCACGTGTGTATTTTCCACTGTTTAAAATTCTTCTTTATTTTTGCTTTTATTTTTCTTTAACCTTTGTGGCCACATGCACGATATTTATTTACTTGACAAAGGCAAAGCACATTCTGTTACCCTAGGGCCTAGGCTAAACATACATATGTGTAGAACGTCTCTTTGTATCACAGGAATAATGTTTATCATTCAAAAAAATCTAGAGAGAAAACAGTAAGAAATTGGCTCAAATGTGTGTTGCAGAATGAGCACAATGTTTGTTCAATTCTTAAATGTATGCAAAACAACCCTAAGGCTAAAACTCAGATAACTTGATCGTATGTGTAGATAAATTCAAATCAAAACGTGAGTCAGCTGATGTTATTACAGCTGAGATTATGTCATTTTACGTAGTGGTGTGTAACCCACTTCAAGGTATGTACACGTCTGGACCTCTAGATTCGTAGGAGCTGAGATTATAGCAATAAACACAAGAAATTGTAGTTGAAGCTGAACTTTAGTTAAAAGACAGATAGAGAAATTGCACATACAATTAACAATTTTGTAACCTCTGGATCCAGTTAAACAAAAACAAAGAAATAAAATGTCTCTTTACAAGTGTTCTTTCCGGAAATTGTTGCTCTCCAACCTCTCTTAATGTTCAAGTCCGTAAGTCATGGGGAATAGTCAAAAGTCATGGAATGTATCCAAAGTAGTTCGTGTTGGTGTCAGACAGTAGGACTGACACAATCCTACCACAGGATCCCTTGTATAGGTGGTAGAAGCTCAAATTCAACTGGGAGGCTCGCCATCAATGAATAGTCTCAGCATCAACCTTGTTGGACACCAAAGCTGGAAGCATCACTTTTCTATGGTGTCAAAAGACCTGACCTGTATTTGCAAAACAGGTTTTATAATCCAGATTCTTATATGAAATTGTAATTAAGCTTGTCAAAATCATTAAAGGTTCATTTAAAGTGTTGTACAACATAACGTTTCCATCTTCTTTCATCACATAGAAAAATAACTAAGCACAGTTAACAACAGTTAACTGCACAATAAATGTCTTATCTTGTCCAATTAGACTATTTGTGATTACAATGAAATGTGATATGATCACATTTTACTATCTTTGTTGTCTGTATTGTTTCATTTTTTCCATTTTCAACATAGGATTTTAGATAAAATAAATGAAAACATTGTTTTAATTGACAATTGCCCAGCTTAGCTGGTTTTACCAGTTTTAAATAACTTGAAAGCACAATTTTATCTTTAAATGCTTATTACTTTGACCCACAATTGAATTTAGCAAGTGTGACTAGATTTTACAGTGTAATATGGCACTTATATTAATGACACAGTATGTATCATCATAAATTTTCTACCCAACAATTAAATAAATGACTTTTAGTAACATACATTTCTGTAAAACAACTCAAAAACATGCAATTTACCCAAAAGAATTAGCTAACATGACCATAAGGGCAACTCAATACATACAATCAATGAGAACATGTGGGTGCTAGCTTACCAAGGCTTTCCACAGAAACATAAAAGTGCTTCTTCAAACGGGTTTCCCACCTCTAAACAGGAGTTTTTAGCATTTTAGATAACTGACTTGAACATTTGAAATTTTCAAGACATTGCATCCTGTTTGTCATACCTTTTCCCAATTTTTAATCAACAAATGGAAGTAGAAGCCATGCTCCGTCGTCAAATGAGCAAGTGAAGCTATCTGCGTTTTTCATACTACTTCCTGTTATCCGTCACAATAAACTTCCGGTTTTCAAAACAAAATTCTTAATATATATAAAACGTAAAATCAACAACATTTCAACATAGACAATTAAAATAACCCCTTTTTACCAGGTGGGTTACACCCTCCCCTCCTAAATTAACATGAGTCCCTTCATGTTCTCTTAAAGTTTAGGGGCACCTTCAAAGGTTTCAACTAATGCTCTGTTGAATCCATCAAGAATGGTTTGAGCAAATGAAATCAAGGGTCTGCCCAGCTGTGGATAGGTAAACTTAGCAGGGGCCTTCTCAAGCGTTCAGATCTGCGTGCTGTATCAGCAGTCTGATTGTCAAGGCAATCAGGATCAGGCAGTTCGAGAGAATTAACATCTGTTTCAGCATTGTCTAAGTCGGTAGATTGTGTCTGTTCAGTATCTTTAGACTGTTCGACTCTCTCTGGGTTCTCAGTTGGAGAGGAACTGTCTGTTATGTTATTTCCCATTTCAACACTTCCACAATCTGGTGTGTTTTCAGGTTCCAGTTCGGTTAGTATCTCATCCGGTAGGTTTCCATTCAAGTTTTTATCTTGGGTCTCATACAGTAAGTTTCCATTTCCAGTTAGTGTTTCCTTTCCTTCCGTAGATGGGTCCAGAGTTTGGTCCTTGGTTGAGTTTCCAGATTCCTTGTGTGTTTTTGAGGTCAGACTGTTTGGTTGAATAATTCTTGTGGTTGTTTCAATTGTTGTGGGATAGAAACATTGATTATAGTCATCGTCATTATCTGAGTCAGGAGGATTTTCCTCTGATGTGATGGGAGTTAGCCTTGTTTTGGTTTGTGAGGCTTGTTTCGGTTTTACCATTTCCTCATCCTCCACTTCTGGTAAAAATCCGCAAGGGAGCAATAGATCGCGGTGGAGTGTGCGCAAGGGTCCTTCTTGACCCTCTGGACAAACTGTATACACAGGCATTTCCCCGGCTTTCTTTTGGACAACATAAATGGTGGACTCCCATCTATCAGCTAGTTTGTGTTTGCCGCGAAAGCGGAGATTTCGCACAAGAACTCTGTCGCCTATGTCAAGTGTCGACTCCCTTACTCTTATGTCAAATCTGCGTTTGTTCTTGTCAGCTACCTTCTTTGCATTGTCTGATGCTAACTGGTAGCTCTCTTTCAGGTAAGATCTCAGGTTGCGTACATACTGTGAATGAGACATGCCAGTGTTTTTCTTAACCGGTAGACCAAAAACAATGTCTATGGGCAGTCTCGGTTGACGTCCGAACATTAACTCATAGGGCGTAAACCCGGTGACGTCACTCTTTGTGCAATTATATGCGTGAGTGAGAGGTCGGACGTATTCATGCCACTTTGATTTTTCTTTGTCCTTTAGCGTGCCCAACATACTAAGCAGCGTTCGGTTATACCGCTCAACGGGGTTACCCCGGGGGTGGTAAGGGCTTGTTCTCACTTTCTTAGTACCAACCAAGGCGCACAACTCTTTGATGACTTGTGACTCGAAGTCGCGGCCTTGGTCACTGTGAAGGCGTTCAGGGAACCCGAAATGGAGGAAAAACTGTTCCCATAGACATTTGGCTACAGTTAAGGCTTTTTGGTTTCGAGTCGGAATTGCTGTTGCATATTTAGTAAAGTGGTCCGTTATGACTAGGACATCCTTTACATTGTGACTGTCAGGTTCAATGGACAAGAAATCCATACAGACAAGTTCCATTGGTCGAGTTGTCTGTATGTTGACTAAAGGTGTTGCCTTGTCGGGTTGGCTTTTTCTTTTGACACACCTTGGACACTTTTTGATTTTTAACTCAACATCCAGAGCCATCTTAGGCCAATAGAAACGAGATCTGGTTAACTCAACTGTTCGTTCAACTCCTAAATGGCCCATTTCATCATGTAAACTATGAAGTACGGGGTTTCTCAGAGTTTTTGGCAAGGCGAGTTGATACACTGTTTGGTTATCACATTGTCTTTTCCGAAACAACAGATTGTCTTTCATTTCAAAGCGACTCATTTCTTTGAGCATAAGCTGGAGTTCTGGGCAGTTAACAGTGGGGGCGGGTTCTCCTGTCTCAATCAACTTAATTATCACACTGATTGACGGGTCTGCTCTCTGCAGTGCAGCAATCTCTACCTCACTGTACTTAGGAACTGTTGGTATGCCACTAAGTTTTTCATCACCATCATCTACAAATGCTGATGGAATAGCATCCGGATGAACAGCAAGTGACTCAATGTAACATGTGGACAGTTCAGGGTCATTTTGGAAAACAGTGTGAAGTTCATAAGTGGCTTGGACAACGTTCAGAGGCACAAGATGGTGTGAGGTAAACTCATGGATTCTTTGACTCTCTTCTTGAGATGCACTGTCATTCATAAGTTCACCATGAGGCCTCCTTGACAAGCCATCGGCATCTTGATTTTGCTTGCCTGCGCGATACTTGATGTCAAAAGTGAATGTAGACAAGGCTGCTAACCAGCGGTAGCCAGTTGCATCTAGTTTTGCCTTGTTTAAGATGTATCGCAAGGGATTATTATCGGTAATCACTGTGAAAACATTGCCATACAAGTAATCATGGAATTTTTCGGTAATGGCCCATTTTAGAGCTAAAAATTCCAACTTATGGGCTGGATAGCGGGCTTCGCATTGAGAGAGACCACGACTTGCATAGGCAATAACTCGTGAAGGACCATCCTGCTCTTGGTATAACGCCGCGCCAAGGCCTGTTGTGCTCGCATCAGTATGAACTACGTAAGGCAATCTGGGATTGGCAAACCCTAAGACTGGTGCTGACGTAAGTTTTTTAATAATTTGTTCAAAAGCGGCTTGGCACGCTTTGGTCCATCGTTCACCAAACGGTTCCTTTGGGTTGTGGTACTTAGTATCTAAGTTTGTGATTTTAGCTCCTTTGCGTACTGGAGGGTAACCGGCGGTTAGGTTGGTTAGGGGTTTTACGATCTTGGAGTAACCCTCCACAAACCTACGGTAGTACCCAGAGAACCCAAGAAATGACCTAAGGTCCTTTAAGGTCTGCGGTATTGGCCAGGTCTTAAGGTCTTCGGTCTTTTGAAGTCGGTCTCGACACCGTTCGAGAAACAATGTGTCCCAAATAGCGGACCGGCGTTTGGAAAAACCGCACTTTTCGGGTGACAATTTTAATCCGTTTTCTCAATCGCTTTAGAACATTTGTTAGACGGGTTTCGTGTTCTTCCAGTGTCTTTGAAAAAACGATTATATCGTCCAGGAACACAAGTACCTCACGTAAGTTGATGTCCCCCATGCATCTTTCCATTAAACGCTGGAAAGTGCTTGGCGCGTAGTGATTCCCTGTGGCATGCGATTCCACTCCCAAAAGCCGAGAGGGCACACAAACGCAGTTTTTCCTTGTCACTTTCCGTCATTTCAATTTGATAATATCCACTTTTCAAATCCATTACTGAAAACCACTGAGATCCACTCAGGGCTGAAAAGGACTCCTCAAGATTAGGTAATGCATATGCATCTTTGATTGTTTGTATGTTTAAACGTCGATAGTCCACACATAATCGGACGTCTCCATTTTTCTTTTTTACCACGACTATAGGCGATGCAAAGGGAGATTCGGATTCCCTAATAATTCCCGCCTCAAGGAGAGCCTGCAAATGACGCCTCACTGCATCATAGTCCTGTGGGTGTATTGGACGTGGGCGTTGTTTGAAAGGGGTCTCGTCATTTAGTTTTATTGAGTGTTTGACTTTTGTTGCATGCCCATAGTCAAGATCATGGTGTGAAAAGATGTCTGAAAAGCTGTTTAGCCTTTGTGTCATGTGAGCTTTCCACTTTTCAGGGAGCAATTCGCCAAAGTCAAATGTCAGGTTAGAACTAGGCCGTTTGTCTGCCTGGGAAACAGACTGCTGTTGGCTACTGCAACTAGCTGGGTTTTGAGTTGGCATGATCTCTTTAACAGCACTAAGCTCAGCAATAACACACCTGACTGGTAGGGAGATGTCACGATCAGTTTCATTTCTCAAAACTACTGGCACCTTAAAAGGAAAGTCTCTTGGAAAATTTATGAGACAACAGTCAACAAAAATTCCCCCAGGTAAGGATGACACAGTAGGTGGCTCGAGTAGCACACATTTTTCTATAGCCGCTTTGTGAATGTTAGCAAATCCTTCCAGTACAACCTTCTGACCAGCAGGGATTACACTTGGTTCGGTATTGCGCAGGTTCACTAGGCCCATTCGACCATCTGAGGTTTTCTTGTTGCGCATGTATAGGGCTCTTAGGACTTGGTGATATCCACAATAGGGGTTAGTTTGAAAAGAATTTTCATCACAGAACTGTTCAAAAGGGGATCAAGTGTATTAGTCCCAATTAACAACGGGGTGAGGCTGTGGGATCGAGCGTCTGGCACTACAAGGGCAAGTGTCTCAACCTCAGGCTGAGTGGCTATGAACTCTTTTGGGAACTGGAGGGTAACTTGCACATACCCCAAGTATGGTACTGCCTGACCATTAGCTCCTTCAATCTCGAGTAAGTCAGCGACTGGATGTATGGTCTGATCAGGAAGGTAATGGTTATAAAAAGACAGGGACATGGTTGTTACCTGGGAACCTGTATCGAGTAATGAATTACACTCAAGCCCATTAACTTTAACGTTAGCAGTACTCTTCCTTCCAACTAACCCTTTAGGTAATGTTCTCACTTGTGTCACTTTGTGTTCTTTGAGTTTAGCTTTTGGTTTTTTATCACTTGTGGGACTTTCAGGTTCATTTGTTTCTATTTGTCCCTCAATAAAAACATTGTTCAGTTTAAATGTTTTCCAGGGGTCGTGTTCTCCTTTTCCCAAGCTTGTTGTTTTTCCTTTAACAGAGATCTCTTTGCAGACACTAGTGTGGGATTAGGAGGTTCAGTACAACTTGTGGCAATATGTCCATCCTCACCACAGCGGAAACAGTACCATGGCTTTGGTTTTGATTTAGCTGTCCCTGGTGTGGCGTCTGAGGTAGGTTCTAAAGTTGCCGTTTTAACTGGTTTCTCTTTTTGTTGCTCCTTTTCCTTTCTCTTTGCAGGTTTTTGGGAAGCAGACTTTTCTCGTTTTGGAGTTGAGAGGGCAGCAATTTGAGCTTGCAGATCAACTATTTGTTTTTGTATCTGTTGTACAATTGATGGGGAATCAGAGAACGGCGACTGTGCATCAAATCGTCCGACAGATATGCCTTGTGCATGTGTGCTGCAGCTTGTACTTTTGGTTTTTGAAACCCCAAATGTTGTTTCATTCTGTTTGCTTTGGCAGTTTGTTTGTCCTCCTCTGTTCGCAAAAGGAGTAAAAACTCTGGAAAAGTGGGTGGATTATCTTTTCTTTGTTCAAGCTGAAGTGCATTAATTAGTGCATTGTTCCAGCAGCCTCTACAAAACTGCTTTAAAAGCTGTTTATCTGAATCTTTAGGAGAAACGGTTTTCATTTTCACAATCCGATTCAACAGTGTCTGTAATCTTTGGAGATAGTTGGAAGGTTTCTCACCGGAGTTTTGATTGACATTGAGAAACTGAGCAAATAGCTCATCCCCATCTTCCACTGTAGCATAGGCTGAATCCAGCAGGTCTAGGAAAGCTTTTGGATTAGCATGAGGACCTAGCGACTTGACTACAGTTGAGGCAGGCGGAAGCAAGCTATCAAAAATGCGCCTCACAAGCTGTGCACTGGGAATAGTGGGGTCGGCTAAGTGGCATTCAATATTGCTTCTCCATGTGTCATAATCAATTTCAAAGTTAGGGCAGGGAACTCTGCCGGAGAATGGTCTGATTTTCACTGGTGCGTGTATCTGAGATGAGGAGTAGTCTGAACTCTTGACAATGTGTTCGACCACTACACGCTGAACTTCAGGGGGGTTAAGTTGTTCAGGGGAAGGCAGAAACGAAGGTGCAGACGCTCTAAGAATAGGCATAGCAGCTACAGGAGTTCTTAAATCTTGTGGTTCAACAATATGATTTTGATCATAAATCTCTGAATCCGTTTGAGTGGCATCAGGGAAATAGGGCCTATGACTGTCTCAGCAGGTGCCACTACTGTGCCATGATGCTCTGATTCTGCACTCTGGAAGGATTCATTAACTAGACCAGTTATTCTTGCCAGTTCGTCACGTAACAGGTGTTCAAAAGGTTTCCCACTAAGTTTAGCAATGTTGTGAAGGTCTGACAGAAAACTCTTAGTGAGATCGGTACCCTTTTCACAGGAGTATAAAGTAGATAAAGCCTCAATGTGGAAGACAACATCAGTATCTAAATCACTTGTTCTATCAAGGGGTAAATCTTTTTCAAGTGTCTCCACAGCAACACCAGATGCATACTCTACAATGACTTTACCGAAGAACTCTGAGGTTGGTTCTGAAACTTTGATACATCTGTGTATAGACCCATATTGCTTTAAATAGTCAAAAATCTCTTCATCTACATCAGTATTTGTCAAGCCTGACACAATCACAGCATTGGGAACCTTGACACTTTCTTTCTCAATCACATCCATTTTGGTAAAAATGTACCAGTTCACACTCAACTTACACTTTTGCTAGTAAAGGTTAATGCTATTGCTACACAAAGCTCCTGGCTGGCTCGCCACGTTTTACCGTGTAACCCACTTCAAGGTATGTACACGTCTGGACCTCTAGATTCGTAGGAGCTGAGATTATAGCAATAAACACAAGAAATTGTAGTTGAAGCTGAACTTTAGTTAAAAGACAGATAGAGAAATTGCACATACAATTAACAATTTTGTAACCTCTGGATCCAGTTAAACAAAAACAAAGAAATAAAATGTCTCTTTACAAGTGTTCTTTCCGGAAATTGTTGCTCTCCAACCTCTCTTAATGTTCAAGTCCGTAAGTCATGGGGAATAGTCAAAAGTCATGGAATGTATCCAAAGTAGTTCGTGTTGGTGTCAGACAGTAGGACTGACACAATCCTACCACAGGATCCCTTGTATAGGTGGTAGAAGCTCAAATTCAACTGGGAGGCTCGCCATCAATGAATAGTCTCAGCATCAACCTTGTTGGACACCAAAGCTGGAAGCATCACTTTTCTATGGTGTCAAAAGACCTGACCTGTATTTGCAAAACAGGTTTTATAATCCAGATTCTTATATGAAATTGTAATTAAGCTTGTCAAAATCATTAAAGGTTCATTTAAAGTGTTGTACAACATAACGTTTCCATCTTCTTTCATCACATAGAAAAATAACTAAGCACAGTTAACAACAGTTAACTGCACAATAAATGTCTTATCTTGTCCAATTAGACTATTTGTGATTACAATGAAATGTGATATGATCACATTTTACTATCTTTTGTTGTCTGTATTGTTTCATTTTTTTTCCATTTTCAACATAGGATTTTAGATAAAATAAATGAAAACATTGTTTTAATTGACAATTGCCCAGCTTAGCTGGTTTTACCAGTTTTAAATAACTTGAAAGCACAATTTTATCTTTAAATGCTTATTACTTTGACCCACAATTGAATTTAGCAAGTGTGACTAGATTTTACAGTGTAATATGGCACTTATATTAATGACACAGTATGTATCATCATAAATTTTCTACCCAACAATTAAATAAATGACTTTTAGTAACATACATTTCTGTAAAACAACTCAAAACATGCAATTTACCCAAAAGAATTAGCTAACATGACCATAAGGGCAACTCAATACATACAATCAATGAGAACATGTGGGTGCTAGCTTACCAAGGCTTTCCACAGAAACATAAAAGTGCTTCTTCAAACGGGTTTCCCACCTCTAAACAGGAGTTTTTAGCATTTTAGATAACTGACTTGAACATTTGAAATTTTCAAGACATTGCATCCTGTTTGTCATACCTTTTCCCAATTTTTAATCAACAAATGGAAGTAGAAGCCATGCTCCGTGCGTCAAATGAGCAAGTGAAGCTATCTGCGTTTTTTCATACTACTTCCTGTTATCCGTCACAATAAACTTCCGGTTTTCAAAACAAAATTCTTAATATATATAAAACGTAAAATCAACAACATTTCAACATAGACAATTAAAATAACCCCTTTTTACCAGGTGGGTTACAGGTGGATATTTACATTATGTAATGCAAGCCATGGCTTTGACATAATAGAGTATTCAATATCAATAGACTCCACACACATCAACTTAAATGGAGGTTAGGTTGACATTAGTGTGAAGACATCTCCGTATGAGTCTGCAGGTGTGTGAGAAGCCGGATTATGAGACTGTCATCAGCTGCTTATTTTCAAGAAGAGCTTAAGAGGCTCCCATCTAGACTCAAAGGTGTTTAAACATGAAGCACTACCAAACACTGATTAAAAGTCTGCAAAGTTTAAAAGCCACAGTAACATTGAACAGTTTTCTCTGAGCACCAAAAATAGCTTGTTTTCTGTGACACAGTGAGGTAGATATGTAACAAAACATGCCTTGAGGTTATGATAAGAAACCCAAGGCCTGCCATGACTTAGATTTGTTTTGGCTGACCAATCATTGGACACAAGTGCTACAATAAAGATTTAAGACAAAGCACATATAAAGCAGATAAACAATTCATTCATAATTTACAGTTATTTTGCCTCATTTTCCATGTGGCTAGTTTCTGCATTTTAAGCTAACAAATATCCAACTGGCTACTTTACAGTTAAATCCAACTCTAAACTTGCAGGCCCCCATAGGCCAACTACACCAAAAAGAGCTTTGTTTCAGGTTTACCGACCCTGTCATTGGGCAGCATAAACAAACAGCGACAAACATAAGCAATGTTTTTTTCCTTAATTTCTGAACATTCCACACTAGATTCAAAACTGAGGACAGACGACGTCGACACACTTGAGGTCAGGAGGTTCAAGTGTTCTTCTAAAAATTAAATGCTAAAAACTAATCTAATATTAATTTGTATCTTTGATTGCACTGCACAGTGTGATCTGTTTAATACAATTTGGCACCATAAACACCAAAGAGACTTCCTCTGAGTGCATGTAAACAGTGGCCAAACAGGACTTGGTCAGGTCAGTAGTTAGTCAGTAGTTGAAACTGCTTTCAAAACTTGGATTGATTGCCAAAAATGTATATAAGGAGTAGAGGAAATTCTTCATTTTCAACTTTGTTGCTAGCATTGCTTACTTTACAAATCAGGAAGTAAAAACCAGGTAAACATGCACGTTCATTACTTCAATTTGAAAATAGCTTCAAAGACAGGGACAGAGTGAGGAGAAGAAGGGCTGCAGCAGCTGTAGGACAGACGCACAGCTCAGAGGAATGCGTTTTATTTGTCAAAACTCAATCATAATAATAATTATAATACATACGTTTTCTATAGCGCTTTTCAAAAGAATTCAAAGACGCTTTACAATTACATAGGGCGGCAGTAGCTCAGTAGGTAGAGTGGTCGTCCTTCAACCGGAAGGTAGTCGTTTCAATTCTCACGCTCTCCAAAGTTCATACTGTCGTTGTGTCCTTGGGCAAGACACTTAAGCCACCTTGCCTCCAGTGGCTGTAACACTGGTAATTACTGTAGAACAATGTAAGTCACTTTGGATAAAAGCGTCTGCTAAATTAATAAATGTAAATGTACATAACAAAGAGACACAGACAACACAGGACAAATCAAGACATAGACACATTCACATTAGTGAAAAGGTAAGTTTTTAGTAGATTTTTGAAAGTTTGAAGTGAATTCGAGTTCTTGAAATGGAGGGGGAGAGTCTGGTACATGGATTTGACAGTGGGAGTGAGGAGGTTGGAGGCGGCTGAGCGGAGTCGGCAGGAGGAGGTTGGTGAAGTAGGGAGGGGCCTGGCTTTGTAGGTGATGAGGAAGATCTTGAAATGAATGCACTGCTGAATGGGGAGCCAGTGGAGCTGTTGGATGACAGGGGTGATGTGGTCACGAGAGCGGGGGTGGGTGAGGAGGCGGGCAGCAGAGTTTTGAACATACTGGAGTTTTTGTAGATCGGTGGAGGGGGGTCCGTAGAGGAGGCTATTACAGTAGTAAATTCTAGAGGATATGAAAGCGTGGATGAGAATTTCAGAAGCAGAGGTGGAGAGGGTGGGGCAGTTTCTGTACTGTGGTGTGTTTGGAATCCAGATTGAAATGTTTCATATAGCTGGTTGGAGTGGAGATGATTTTTTAATTGTGAAGCGATAAAACATTCCAGGATTTTTGACAGAAATGGGAGGTTGGAATGGAGCAGTTATTGGGATCCTCTTGGTCCAGCTGTACCTGAAACAACACATTACCGCAAAGTGTCTCATTTAGGCCAAGTCAGATTTTTTGACACTCCACAGTGGACTGATGAAACTAAGTATTAACTACTTGGAAAAAGAAAAACAAGCCTCTCTCGTGGAACCTCTTAAAGGGTCCTTGAGTAAAGGCGCCACCATACAGTGATATACTGCCGTCCACCAAGAGGGCAGGCTCCAAAAGCGTAAATATAAGGAGAAACCAATGGTGATTTTTAAGTGTAAAAATCATGTTTATAGCCTGGTACAAAAGATGGCTCTAGTCTCTAGAGCTAGTTTTTTACCACATAATAACTCTGGGGGGAAAGGATTTCTGATTAATACATAATATTAATACCGGTTCTGCTAACTGAAAACTATTGTTTTGTTATGCAGTAAAATCCAAAAAGCCTGGATGTAATTTTATTGCCCTGTGGTAAGAACAATATTGGTCAACAGGGGAGCAATGGGCGGAAGACATCCAAATTTTTAATAATCATTGGAAAAAACACATATGACAGTTGACATATGACAGGGCCTGCTTTGCAGCATCAGGGCCTGGCCAGCTTGCAATCATTGAGGGATAGATGAATTCTCAAGTATATCAGACAATTCTTCAGGATAATGTGAGGATGACTGTACGTCAGCTGAAACTGTGTAGAAGGTGATACAACAGGACAACGACACAAAACAGAATGGCCTTAGAAAAACAAACTCCGCTTTTGGGAGTGGCCAAGTCAGAGCCCAGACCTCAACATATATAATATATCTCTATACCTATCTCTCTCTCTCTATATATATATATATATATATATATATATATATATATATATATATATATATATATAAATCTGAGAAAAAAGTCAGAAACAGGGTAGACACAGGGTGGAAGTAAATAGCAGACGTACTGTATTCTGGCTCAAGCCGTCAGCACGTCTCACTCCTGCAGCTGCTTGGCCTTTTTAACTTCCCCATTCATGTCAGCACATGTCCACTATCAGGGAGTGCTGCCAAAGCCACCACTGCATTCAATTATACTCCAGTAATTGTCTAAAATACACATTAATCAAATTTAATAATTGGTTTTTGACGGCATATGGTTAGCAGGGCTGCTCTGTCGAGTGAAGCATAAAAATTATCCACCCGAACTTAAGAATACATTATGTCAAAAATGTCATAATCAAGTTACTAATCAGCATAAATATAATTTTGACGGCAGCTGAGGCTTGCAGATGTAACGCAGCATTGTAAACAGTAATGTGTGGGGCATAAAACCGAGATAGAATTCAAATCTGGGCGCATTAAAGTCTGACAGCGTTTCATATTATTTGCACAATATAACCTTCCACTGCCAGGAAGTGTCACCCAGGACTCCATCTGCTGCTGAAGAGCGTGTACATTAATCTGCTATATACTGCCGTATTCTTCACCCGAGTGCTGGCCCCAAAAATGTCGGCTCTTTCCTGTGGGAAGAAGAAACGGGGTCTTTAAACATGTGATTATTTCTCAAATTACATGCCACTAACGATATTTAACAACCTAGAGAAAGCCATAATGGATGTATTTATGTTAGCTGTAGCGTGTCAAGGAGTGGATGGTGCCGCTGTGATAAAACCCATGCCTTTGTGAAAATTTTTGCATCATTTAACTGTCAACAACACAACGTTTTGGTAGGTAGAGGTAGTTAAAGGGACACTTCCACAGCTGTATAGTACATGTCAGATAAGGTTCCATTTCCAAAAGAGGTCCACAAAATGCCTGTTTATACCTATCTTTCTGAACAATAAATTCCTAAAGCCGCACCAATTTCCTATAATTTAGGAACTTATTTGTCTACTTGTGTTTAATGCAGTGTAGACGAATCGAGGGAAACAGCTTTTGCTTCTCGTTTTTGCTTGATTGAGAATTATTATTATCTATTGTCCAATCAGTGTCCAATAGCTCCCCCTTTCAGAATGTGGACCACTCTGTAGGGACCTTAAGCCGTGGAGTCCCCAAAGTGGTATGGTACGCTTTTTGGCGATGCTTCGGACTACTTTTGTTGATGTAAATACACCAGAATTAAATCAAACATGTCATAGTTGAGGCATGTGGAGCAAACATGGCAAAAAGAGAAAAAGTGACACTAAAAACTGTTGGTCATTTTCTTGGCACGTTCTACCCCTCAGATTTAAACAATCTCCACCTAGAGCTTTGACAAGAGCAACTTCTAACTCGCAGCATTAGGACAGATTACTCATTGGAAGTTATCTTGATGGAGAGATTGTTTCACTTATCTTTTCCGCATGATTCTTTGTTTTTATTCTTTTGCTGTTTGAAATTTAGGACTACTGTTCTCTGTGTGGTCTTTTTGACTACAACAGTGTGTGGTGCTGGGCCTCCTCTGTCTCATCTCTGTCTGCTTGTGTCTGTCAGACTCTGCGATGGCTAATGCATTAGTCAGACGTCAAGCCACATTTTGATGTTGTGGAGCACAATTAGCTCTTTGAACTGCCAACGTGAACCAACACGAACCTCCACGCTTTGTATTCAGATCAAGGGGACGCTCAAAGACCATGTTGTTACCTTTTTTCTTACCCGAGCATTCCTTACAAAGACAGAGCAAGTGAGTGGGAGAAACGTTAACTTCAATTAAATTTGACTTAATAAGGAACAATGACAGGAAGCCTTCATGTTTTATTGTACTGCTGCAGAAGACTCCAGATGATATAGTAGAAGTATTATATATGTCTGTTTATTTTTACTGTGACACAGGTGTTCTTCTTCTGAAAAGGCTGATGATTGAGGAATAAGAGGAAAAAGAAATAAGTGAAATTTCAGTGGATTCCCCAATGACTCTGGACTGAAGTTGGTCACAGTTGCACATTGGTCCTGATCATGTTGGCTGAGTTTGAAGTAGCTGGGGAGTTGAGATTTAACAAAATACAGCAAAATACAAAATGTTGGAAATTGGAAAAGTGTCAAGGCCGCCATCCTGTGTTAAGCCAATAATTAAAAAAAGCACTGTCATATAAATAGTGCCTTATTGCAGGTTTTCCATCCAACCACAACCATCATATGGATGGTAATCACAAGACTGAGACCCTTTACAAAGTTCTTCTGTCTAAAAACCACCACACCACTCCATCCCACTGCTCTTCCCGCGATATATCCTCTGGAGCGCTCTCGTCTTGTCTGCTCACTTTGTTTTGACGCCGGTCAGTGTCAGGGCAGGTTGTTGTTTTGATGCCTGCTGTCAAGAGCCCCCTCCCAGTCAGCTCAACGACGGCACAGCTGGCTTGGGCCGAGACTCCAGGGGTACGGCGCAGCAGCCTGAAGGACATGGACGCCTGCCAACGCGTTTCAGACATAGCACATATCTTCTGAGTGCAGCTGAGAATTAGAGATAGGGGGACCCCCCTTCCCCCTCAATCCTCACCTCTCGCTTCCCCTCCCACCATCTGTCCACCGAGAGGTTGGGGGAAAGGGGGGCTTAGCTTCTATATTAGCATCCATGACAGCCCCTGCCCTCAATCAACCTCTTTTACACATACCTTTTTGCAGTAATGACAGGCCAGCGCTAACGTGAAACTTGCTTTGCCTTAATGTCAGTAAATGAGAGATCACTGGCCTTTAACATGGCTGAAGGAGGACCACGTTATTTGGTTCTCACCGTCTAATTTGGCTTTTGCTCAAAGGCAATCTCAAAGGTTAGCCCTGGTGCAAAAGTGTACGCTGACGAATTGGAAAAGGATATAATTAGAAAGTTCCGTTTAGACAAATAGCCTTCTTCCTCTGGCTTTCTGTTCCTTTCAGCATTTATCTGTGTTCTCTCAGAGTGAACTCGGCCCTGTCCACTGTTTCTGTCTCGACTTGCCCCCGTGTGTCAGATTTTCGGCGTAGCTCCCACTTCCTGCTCCCTATAAGCTGAATAAACATTGAGACTGCCTCAACGAACTGAGGGGAATCCCTAAAAGATGATGTTAAACAGGATCTCTAGAATGAAATTTATAGTATGAGTTGAGAAAGCAGCTGTCTGGAACTAAGAGGTTGTAAAGGCAATGAAGGATCTAACAGAGGTAGTGAGTGTAAATTCCACTATTACTCATCATTTATACACATGTAAAATATAAGTGCCTTTGCAATGATTTAAAGGCTAAAGACAAAATTTCATGTAATTTTCCAAAAAACTGAACCTGTGGGAAAGATGTCAGGTTTGTGACAGTTTAAGATATTCCTGAATATGTCCTGGATGACTGAGAACCTTTACAGACAGCTTACTTGGGCGTGTGTTGGACAAAGCAGTATGATCATGCTCCTGGGACAGACAGCACAGTATAAAAACAAATAAAAAAGTAAAAGCTATACTATACTACTTTAGACCTGCAGAGACACACACTTTGTTTTAATCACATTAAATCAAAAGCTAGTCTATTGTGGCTTCGAATGTGTTAATTAAAATACGCAGTTACATATGCGCAGTTCCTTACAAATGCATTTTCCCGATGGTTCATGTGCTTGCATCTCGTAGAGTTGGAGTCTTACCATTAATATTCAGTATAAATTGATCTAGTTTATTTGCATTTAAGGTTACAAACAAGTCGGCTTTACTGTTAGCTTCTTTTCACTGCAAAACAACGGCGGAATACTATAAAATAAAGACCCCACAAATGGAGCTTTACTTTAGGCTAAGTGAAGCACTGTGCCAACGCCAAATAAGGGCCTAAATTATGACAGACCAAGGCTTAAACCAAGGTTGAACCTGGACTTTGACGTGGAAGAGGGGTTCAATTTGTCTCACAAATTAAGTTGGAAACCAATTTAATATAAGAATAAGAATAATTGTTAATGATATCCACTTTGTGATTGTTATACTTTGGCCCATTTGTCCTTTTTATGATATTTCTAGGTAAACACTTCAGGCTCCATAATCCAGTCTGCTATATATGGTTATTCCCAGAGGCCTTCACTTCTGTAGCTGCTTTAGTGTCCTCATCATGTGGTCTCTTATACTGTAGTTCTATTGAGTATAACTTAAATGCTCAAAGGGAGGAGTCCATCTCTGGATTATGACTTAATCATTAAGGCTTATGGCACTTAGGTGATTATTTAATCAAAGAGTGGACGTGTCAATGGGAACTGACAAGTGATTAATTATAAGTCAGAGGCGACTCATTGTTTTTACTGGTCCTTTCTCCCAGCGGTGGAAAGTTGACGGCTTCATGGGGCGCCGGAGTGGGAGAGTTAACACGTTGCAGGGATCACAATCAATTCTGCGCTGTCCTTGGTAAGGTTTAATTAAACACAAAGGAAAAAGAGATAAGAAAACATTTGTCTACTTTTTTTTTGTTTTCTTGACACTTCAACTGTAAATATGGGTGGGTGACACTATATGTATTAATGAGCACGCAGGCTATAAATGAGAAACGTCCCATATTCCCACTGAGCAGTGTGATGTCAGATTCAAATGCAGAACAACATTGGCCTTTTATTGTGGCCAGCCTAAGGCACACCTGTACAATAATCATGTGCGCTAATCAGCATCTCGATATGCCACTCACTAACACAGATTTGGACAGATTTGTGAAGAATATTCGAGAGAAATAGGCCTTTTGTGTTAATAGAAAAGATCTTGAGTTCAGTTCATGAAAAATGCGGGGCAAAAACAAAAGTTGTGAAGTTGTGTTTATATGTTTGTTCAGTGTTTATTATTGGGCTAAAACACAGTGCTACTGGCTGAAAGTTACACCGGACTGCTTTAATAACGTATGTTATTAATGTTTATGATGTAATGGTGATCATTCATTTCAGCAGTAATGCCTGGTAAATGATCCATTAGTAAGGTAGTACTGCTTAACTGATACTTAGCGTTACCGGGGAAAAAAAAGTAAGGATTATTCATCCTATCAGCAGACTCCTGCTTTTTAAAAGTGGACCACACACTTGGGACAAGCAGCCTTACAAAACATAAGTAGTGTGGCCTTGTTTGAACCCCTTTAGAAAATGACTCTTACTGAAGTGACCTGTACAGAGTCAGTCACGTTAGGTAAAGCAACACATATAATTAAAGGGATAGACAGAAATATGAGAACAATCTTTATCATTCCTTGAGTTTTCTCTCCTAGTTTGACTGTAACACATGGATACACCAGAAATAAATGTATGCGGCAACATTACTTGACATTAATGTGTAAGAAACATACGGAGAAGAGATGCTCTACTTTTGCTGTCAAAATTCTCACATATCATTTTCATAATATCACATCTAAAAAAAAAAAAAAAAAAAAAAATAAACATGGCTCAGTAAACGCATGTATCAGGAAAAATGCCAGAAGCTAAGTGCTGCTTATTGTGTTGAATGGTGACTCAGGCTTTGAAGAGCTATATAAAGAAACCAGTGAATGTAGCAGGAGAGGGCCAGTGGCAGCAGGCATAGGGCCTATGAGTTAAGTACGTATTTCATCCTCAGCAACCTGTCATCATTCACAGCAGAAGGAGGATCAAACGTCATCTGCCAACAGCTTTTCACTAATAACTGTCATTCCAATAGGGACTTTGATGTTGCCAAAACTGATCATATCTACAGGATCTTCACTTTCTCACATTTACACAGACAATGCAGCAATCCAAACTGTGCTATCTAAATATGAGTCGGGGTTTGTTACAATAAAGGCCTCTCACACATGCTCCCGGGTGAAAAGTCCAGGTGGTTTCACTGAAAAGTGGGGAATAGGAGGAGATGGCAAACATGAAGCTAATGAACAAGTGAGCCGATTCCTTTGTGGTGACAGTGACCAGTGCACTAAAATTGATAGTACAATTATTCAAACATGTAAGCAACATAACCAAACAGTGGAAAGTGAAGTACAAACAGCTGCAGAGAGTACAAGGCTAGCTTGTAACGTATTTAACAGGAGAAATACAATAAACAGACTGCTGAAAGGTCGACATGTTACTTTTGGTATCAAATGCACTGTTTAAGACATAATTTAAATCGCTACAACGCGAAACAGAGGAAACAGACAGCTTCACATGTCTGCCTTAACAAGAAAAATAGAGCCATAAAAAACGTTAAACAATGTAATCTATGCATTTTGTGTGTTTTAAAACCCAAACAATATCCGTTTTCCCTGTTTGATTCCGTTCTCTCTTCTTTGTGTGTTAAATTTGCCATGTCAATCAACAATTTTTTCACTTCTCTGCTAGTTCTGGAGCCTGCTGCATAACAACTGTTTAGCTTTATGTTTAGTGCAAATAATGCATAACATGGCGTGTATATTATACATTAACTGCAAACATTATTTCTTGTAAATATGTATATAATTCCACACTCTAGTCGCTGACGCCACTCGCCAGATAAAAGCTAACATCAAATGTATTTTTGCTCTGTTTTTCCTTTTGTTTTAATAGGGCACAGACAGAGAGTTATTAATAAGACACCTTTCACACAAGTCTACTGGAAAAGGCTCAATATTTTTGAAAAGATTTAATACGATAGATTCATTTGGCAGATGAGTTATGTGACTCCATGCCCCAGAGCTCTATCAGAATGCAATAAGTTTAGTCAGTTATCTGACCTGTTACAGTCTTGGATTGGCAAGTCAAAGACAAGATTACTTCTGCCATACACAGCCAGTTATTTAGTTAGTGGGTTATTGTGAAATAATTTATTTTTGTCCTTTGGAAATTCACTTTCCAAATTTGGGTTTAGAGTTTAGAATAATCAATCTAGAACTAAAGGAATAAAATCTGAACTAAATTAAACTTGTCCTCAACCAGGACAAAAACCTAAACCAGAACTATTAAGATTTTTTATGCAGTAAACAAGGACTAAATCTGTGATAAACCAGGACCTTTCCCATCATAAAGTTAGTCTGTGGACTTGTGTGTCTTCACACACAGAGATTTTATCTTTGATGTCACAGTCCATTGTTCCTTTCACTGGATAAACTCTACAGCACTCCTCTTTGTGTCGCAGGAGTTCTACAGCCTCTCGTTTCCGTCTCGTGTGCGGGTGCCGACACGTGTGCACGCATATGCGCCTGAATGCTAATGACTTCACATGGTTGCACGATCTGACAAGTGCAGTTTCTCACCTTCCACTCTTGCGAATCCCACCCACAGCCCCCTACACACGCTCCACACTTCACACATACACTGAACACATGCACACGCTCCTCTACCCACCTGCCTACCCCTCGCACATAAACCGGCCTGGCATCTGTCACGAGAGGGGGGTCGCCCACACACCGACTCCAGATCACAAAGCTGGCTCTGCTGTATGCTTCCAGAGTGGCCTTTTGACCCTTTGACAGGTACACAGCAAATCTTAAAGTGAGGAGGATTCTCGGAGCAGCTCTACAAGTCCGAGACGTGCCCTCTCCATAGGTAGCTGTCCAACTCCTCATGGCTCCAAGGGGAACGCTGCTGCCTCTCCCAGGAAGCCACAAGTCCATAACTGTCCTCTCCGGAAGCGTCTGGTGTGTTATCTACATGTGTCTGTGGGAGAAGCAGGAGGACAAGAGGTCAGACAAGAACGCCGCCACTTATAGCATGTTTTATGTATGACGAGTGGCAGGCACGCTGAATATTTACACGTGTCTGAAGGTGAGGCAAATAAAGAGGGGAAAAAACAGCGAGGAAGTTCAGAGACCTGCACAGCCTTTGTCAACAAAGAGGTTGGGTAAACAGTTAAATGTGACGCAATTCCTCGGCAGGCGCAGAGAAGGCCACTGTAGATATCAGCTATTGATCACGAGGAAACGTCTATCTTCTGTTGACTTTTCAATTAGTAATGTCCAGGCATGTGTGAATGCAAACTCTGAGCTATCTTATCCTTCAAAAACACGTGTGACCTTCCAGTGTGGTCCAGTCCTGTGTGTGGTCACATTTCTGTGGTTTTAGATTTGTACCTAAAAACAGAACCAAAAAAACAAAACCGAAAAAAAGTTCACCACTTCAAACATGAGATCTAAGTTCAATAGACTATGCTATCCCACATTTATTTTCGCCTCATTAATCAATGCAAGAATGGAACTCCTACATACTCTTTAAAATCCTTTATAATAAAGCCTAGATTGAATTTTGCAGACGTTTGCTATTACAATGGGCCATTAGGCGATTTAAGTTTTCCTCCAATACAAAAAAAAAAAAAAGAGAAAAGCAAACCTCGCTTTAAATGACTAAAGGACATAAAAAGTAATGCTCAAACAAACACATTTTAAGTGAAGCAACATTTGATATCTCTCTCTCTCTCTATATATATATATATATATATATATATCATTTTACACAATCCACTCATTTAAGACATTTGTTACATATTAATTAATCAAATGATTTTTCTCATAGACTGTCAAGACAAAGTGTCAATTTATAGGCTACATAGTTGCACTGCGTCACTGATGCTTGGGACTTCAGAGGTGCTTATTAGGTGATTATTAAACTGCTCTTATGTTCAGTATAGGCACACAAGACAAACCTCCTAAAATATACTTTATAAATCCCCAAGAAAAAATCCTTTGTTGAATATTTTAGCTGTTAAGTGTTAAAAGTGTAGCTATCAAATGTATTTTTTTATCTGTTGATTTATACTTCAATTGCTATCAGTGTTCAAAGATCAAAGTGTTTATTGTCATGTGCACAGACAGAAAACATGTTTCCCTGCACAATGAAAGTCTTACTTTGCTGTCCACAATAAATGTTGTACAGTAAAGTTCAATAAAAATAGAGGTAGTGCAAATGCAGCAAAGACAATAAAAAAGTGAGGTAGTGCAGTTCTGAAAATAATAAATGTGCAAAAGCAAAATTGTAAATCAATGTCAAACAGGTCCGTGTTAAGTAATGTCAATGTAAACACTTATGTCCATGATTGCAAACTCCTGTCAGCTGTTTAGGAGTCTGATGATAGAGGGCAGTAGCTCAGTGGGTAGAGCAGTCGTCTTTTAACCGGAAGGTAGGCGGTTCGATTCTCACTCTCCCCACAGTTCATACTGTTGTCGTGTCCTTGGGCAAGACCCTTAACCCACCTTGCTTCCAGTGGCTGTAACACTGGTAATTACTGTAGAACAATGTAAGTTGCTTTGGATAAAAGTGTCAGCTAAATGAATAAGAAATGAATAAGAGGGGAAGAAAGAGTACTTCAGTCTTAAAGTCCTGCATTTCACACTCCTGTACCTCTGTCCTGAGGGTAGAAGTGTGAACATTTTCCAAAAACTCTTTACCTACTCTTGACCTATCTACCTTTGACCAAAACAGCAGCGAAGCCCGCACAGACTTGCCTGCATTGGCACTAATTATGTAATCAAGCAATTCAGTTTTACTCCAGCTTTAAAATGGAATAAATGAAAGTGTAACTTGAAGAATAATGTTAAAGAGGCTCTTAAATGTAACTTTTGTATTCTTGCCTTGCATATTACATTAATGAGTTAGTAAATAAGTGTTTTTAACGTTATTGATACCATGGTAGATTAATTTTGTAGTAAACCATAAAACCAGTTATCGTTCCATCCCTATAAGTAAGTTAACTTAACTTGAAACTAAGGCAATATATTTCTTAGAATTTTTAATTTTTTTAAAAAAGCACAGTGTAACTTTGCCCCAAAAATATATATTCCTAAAATTATGTTGATGGTTCTTAGACATGAGATCTCCCTGACACAGTACCCTCAGCTGGACACAAACCTATAATGAAACTTTCTTTGAATTGAATTCTCTGCTGCCGCGAGAGATTATGTGAGTGAGGCAGTTTACCACACAACACATATAATAAAGAAAATAGGTGAATACACTGGATCCTACAGAGTCCTAATTGTAATAAATACACTAAAATGATCCTACTGTTTCAGAAGACATGTTTTTTTCTTCCAAACTTGCCATCTTAAACTTTTCTGGCAAGCAAACATAGTGGATCTGCGCCCTCTGCTGGCTCAAAGTTATGCAGGGTTGCATTAGCTAACTTATCCAACTGTATTCCAATGTGCTTTTCCACCACATATATATATATATATATATATATATATATATATATATATATATATATATATGAATATTACAATTTGTACAGTATCCCAACTTTCAACTTTCCCAAGTTTCAAATTAAAATATTTTATTCAGAATACAACATACAATCAAATGTTTAAACTGAGAAATATTTAATTTTAAGGGAAAAATATCCTCTCTTCTTTTTATAACAGTCTACAAACGTCTGGGACTGAGGAGACAAGTTGCTCAAGTTTAGGAATGTTGTACCATTCTTGTCTAATACTGGCTTCTAGTTGCTCAACTGTCTTAGATCTTCTTTTTCACATCTTCCTCTTTATGATGCTCCAAATGTTTTGTATGGGTGAAAGATCAGGCCATTTCAGAACCGGATCCTTCTTCTTCGCAGCCATGATGTTGTAACTGATGTAGTATGTGGTCTGGCATTGTCACGTTGGAAAATGCCAAGGTCTTCCCTGAAAGAGACGATGTCTGGATGGGATATTTGTTGTTCAAGAACTTGGATATACCTTTCTGCTTTGATGGTGTCTTTCCAGAAGTGTAAGCTGCCCATGCCACTCACACTCATGCGACCCCCATCCCATCAGAGATGCAGGCTTCTGAACTGAGCGCTCATTTTGGGTTGTCCTTGTCCTCTTTAGTCCGGATGACATGGCGTCCCACTTTTCAAAAAAAATAACCTTAAATTTTGATTTGTCTGACCACAGAACAGTTTTACACTTTGCCACTGTCCATTTTAAAAGCGCCTTGGCTCCACACCTGCGGTTCTGGATCATGTTTAGATATGGCTTCTTTTTTGACCTATAGACTTTTAGTTGGCAACGGCGAATGGCACGCTGGATTGTGTTCACCAACAATGTTTTCTGGAGGTATTCCTGAGCCCATGTTGTGATTTCCATAACAGTAGCATTCCTGTTTGTGATGCAGTGTCGTCTAAGGGTCCAAAGATCACGGGCATCCAGTCTGGTTTTCTGGCCTTGACCCTTATGCACAGAGCTTGTTCCAGATTCTCTGAATCTTTGGATGATATGATGCACTGTAGATGATGATAACCTCAAACTTTTTGCAATTTTTCTCTGAGAAATTCCTTTCTGATATTGCTCCACTATTTTTTGCAGCAGCATTGGGGGAATGCCCATCTTGACTTCTGAGGTGACACTGCCACTCTGAGAGGCTCTTCTTATTCCAAGCATGTTGCCAATTGACCTTATAAGTTACACACTGTTACTCCAGCTGTTCCTTATATGTACATTTAACTTTTCCGGCCTCTTATTGCTGCCTGTCCCATATTTATGGGAATGTGTAGCTCTTATGAAATCCAAAATCTGGCATGACATTTCAAAAGGTCTCACTTTTAACATTTGATATCTATATTCTAATGTGAATTAAATATAAGTTTGTGAAATTTGTAATTTATTGCATTTCTTTTTTATTCACAATTCATACAATTCGTGTCCCAACTTCTTTGGAATCGGGTTTGTATATATGTACACATATACATACATATATACATTTTATGTTTATACATGTATGTGTATATATATATATATATATATATATATATATATATATATATATATATATATATATATATATATACTCTGATTATCAACATGTGTGACCTTCAGCTTCAGACGTGAATAACTCTTATTCCCGTTCCTCTATTCCCTCTGGTCCACAGGAAGTCGAAGAAGCTCTGAAAACCATATCAATGATAAAAGCTTTGTCGGTGATCTCAAATGAACTCTTCCAGCGCTCGGGGCATATAATTAAAATGTAGTTCCTAATTTTTGCGTGGGTAAATTAGTGGCTTGACTCCTTTGTTAGAATCGTGGCTGGTGGCACATAGCCCGGGGAGACGGATTGAACGGATCAAAAAGGGTTGGACAGTCACTGGATAATTTTGACAATGAGGTTCGGGGGGTATCATCCATCACTCACGGTCAGACATAAAAGTTTTGACAGGTAGAGGTCACGGCGAAGTGGCAGGAGCCAACGGGAGATGGATGCCTTTCATTTGGTTAATGAAGAGTTAACCATCTTGGGAGAGCAAGAGGAGCGTTAAATAGGAGAGCCATTCTGCCATTAAAAGAAAGTCTTATTTAATTCCTCCAAGCTTAATGAAAGACGTTGGAACACAATTCTTGATTGACAGTGGGGCTGTGGCTGTAATTCCCTGCAGACAGTTCACTTAAGTTTCCTCCCTTGTTAATCTCAAATATAATGAATTGCAAAACTAAGGTTAAATGTGGCAGGGTGAATTCATTACGGCTAATACATGAGGCCATAAGATGATTTACAGTGCACGCACTCTCATATTTTCATTAAATGGCTTTGATTTGGCCGAGATTCCGCTCTGCCCGCCATCAATCTCACTATTGTCTCTGCTTGAATCTGTTGATAGAAAATGGAGCAACCAATGGAACAATGTAGAAGCAAGTCCAAAATTATCTTTCTGCTTTTTAACACAACTACAAGGTCCCTCTTTATCTCCACCTCAGTAATGATATTCATCCTGAGCTGTCATTCAACTCCATCCTTGACCCCGGGATTTTTGCTGCAGGTTTAATGGTAGGGCTTAAGACCGAGATTGTGCTCCCGAGAAAAAACAGAGAAGAGTATCTCCAAGGGACCATATCTGCATATTGACACCGCAGCTCTGTGAACATTCAAAATGTATGTACACGGTTCCACTAGCCTTCATTAACCAGCAGAAACATATCTGGAATGGTGTCAGTGGTAGCTATGCTGATGTACAAAGCTTAACATAATGAAGTCCTGAATCAAATGCATTGATACTTTACAAAGCACTAATGCATGGATTATCAGTGGGATATCCCTCCACCATTCAGCCAAAGGAAAGTGCTTGGACCAAGAATTGTATGAATAATAGTTGCTTTGTGGTGACTTTTTATATATGTCATTTATTTTATTTTACTTTCTAATATTAATTATAATTAATTAATAATTTATTTTTTTTTTTTGTCTATTGTTGTTCTGTCTGCTCTCTTTGTCAATTGTCCTCATTGTTGTTTGTTTATTGTATATTGTAAAGCGTCCTTGAGCTCTGGAAAGGCGCTATATAAATAAAACATTATTATTATTATTATTATTATTATAATTTGGGCTGTTTCTACTGAGAGTGGTGCGGTACTTTACATGTCAGTACGTGTAATATTCCATTACCAAAAGATTTCCAAAGCATCCCTAAAAGGCGTATCGTACCATACTATTTTTGATTTCCAAAAGGTGGAGCTAATCACTGAAGTCTGTTGATTGGACGATAGTGAGCTTTCAAACAAAATAATGCAAAATAAAAGCAAAAACCTCAAATATAAATGTTTCTTACAAACATAACAAAGAAATTGGCTGCTGCTACACACAGGATACACCAGTTTATATATTTCAGAGGGGAGCTCCAATTCGGTTTATTCGGTTTATTTATCTGGCCTGGCAGACATAGTGTGGCATTTTTTTTGGGAAGGTTTGTATCTTTGATTGATCATGGCAGTTGGGGATGATATTGGGTAGGTGGGCTAATATATCCAATCACATCAGGTACACAAAGTATACAAAAAGTATATCAAAACATAGTGTTGCTTTGTACTCAACACAACTAAGGATTATGTCAAACAATCTCTTTTTTAAACAAACACAACACTTTCACATCTACATGGTGTCTTTATAGCTTCCACTAAATACTGCAATGATTTATCACTCAGCTGATGACTGAGGCAAAAATAATGTTCATACAAGTAAGACTGGAAACTGAAGAGCAACAAATAATTCTCCTAAATGGGACAAATATTGCTCCAGTAATGTATTTATCTGAGACTCTGCTGCTCTGCCTGTCACTTCTTCTCCACTCTCTCTCAGAAGTACAGGAGACCTCACTGTTACTGTTACTGTTAAGTCTCTAGGTTTCAAAAACAAACCGAGGTCTCTGGGCTGAACACATTTAACCCCAATAGCCGGGAACTCAAGGAACAGACCCTCACACATGTCAATCACTAACGTTTGTGACAATTTAGACATATCGGTGCAATCACAATTATGAATACTATGTTCTAGAATCTTCCACAAAATATAATATAAAAACATATATGTTATGTTACCTTATTAAGTAAATGTGTAACAATACATTGAAAAGCCTAGATGAGAGGAGGGGCTTAGCCCACCTAGCCCACTGATACCAGCCCTTGTTGATTGAGTGTTCACACTTCTCCAACTAACCCATACAATCTTCTTCTTTTCGAAAAGGGCACTTTAGTTGATTGCATTGCCGCCTTTTTGGTGCAAGGCTTTTTATTACTATTCTTAGTAATACCTTGAGAAATGTCATACATGCATAGATATATAAGACAATTATTTTGTAAACAACTAAACCATGCCCAATTTATCCTATTAAAATATCTCCACATAAACATTTTTACACTTTTCTATACGGCCCTATGCTTTTCCATACATACATGCTGCTAGCTCTCGAGACTGTGCTCTAAGTAGAGGCTACAAGGTTTTCGCTGAGTGACAGGGAGGTTATGTGCTCCTAATGACAAGGTTTTAAAGCTATAGCTGCTGCTAATTGGGGTGATGCGCCTTGTCCTGTGTCCCCCGAAGACAAGTCTAGCTAACAGGGCTTAGCTGTGATTAAGGTACTGCTCTTTCCTAGTGCTTTAAGACCCCATACCATATTTCTACTGAGCGTTCAGATTACCACGGTGACGAAAAGATAGAGATCGTAGGGTCTTAAGTTATCTAGACACTCAGTTTGAAGCCTATTATGGACAGTTGGCATTTTTTCAAAGTTACATATGACGACAGACGTTAACAGGAGTTAGGGGCCGCAAACAAAGAGCGGGAGAGTGTAATGTTTGTGCATTTAGTGTGTTGCATAAAAGGTGTTCACAACAATGCAGAACTAATTTAAATAAAAAGAGAACACAATAGAGTCAAGTTGGTAAACTAATGAGTCTAGGATCACACTGAAATATTATATATAGCTTTGGCCCCAAAAAACTGAATTCTCTATAGGTCTGTTTTCAATTTTTTGTACATACAATGAAAAAATTATTATACTATATTATATATTATTTTGCAAATTAGTTTTTTTCCTGGGACAAAACATTAAAATGCATTCTTTTAAACGACAAAACCCAGTAGGGGTTGTGAGGGGCTAGACCCTGTTCCAGATGCTTTGACCGTGAGGCATGGTACCTCCTGAATGATACCCAGTGAATTGTAGGGTTTTAGAAAGAGGACCACTTATGGAAGGCAAAAGGGTTCCCAAATGAATAAAGCACGCTTTTCAGGAAACTTGATATCTTTTAAAATAGAAACATGTCTGTATTGACCAGGCCTGTACTGCTGCAGTGTAACCTCTTTTAAGAACCACATTATAGCTGCTCTTCATGTTTGAAGAATTCACTTATGATATTTAGATGGACTTTATTTAAATGAACAGTGCAGATAGTGGAGTGTCAGGCATCAATGCACTAAAACATGCATGCTGTGTAACAAACTGTAATAACATGTAACTACATAGTACATAAATTCCCTAAACCAACTTACCTTATGTAGGTACTCAGCATTTCATGGAAACAAAAGGTGCAGCTGATTATACTCTAGTTTAAGTGAAACCATTAACTTGCATCAATGGGTCTTGTGATTTTTACTTATGCCATGTTTACAGAAAACACTGGGAAAGTTGAGAAACCCAAGAAGTTTAAAAGTTCAGTAGTGCAACAGCTCTTTTAATATGCAAAATTCAAGCACATTGTTAACTTGGGCCAGCATTATACTGTCTGTGTCTGTCTCTGTCAAGTCAGGGCAGTATGGGCACAGTTTGGTTCAGGTAACCCCTGAAGAGGCTTGTGTTTCCACCGTTCTGTGTCTAAAGACAATACACCAAAAAGTTGTGTTTTTATATGAGATATTATTCAGAACGGATTTGTTTGCCAATTCTTTGCCTATTATTAATCTAAATAATAGATAATTATAATTATTAATCTAAAGAATAGAGTAGATCATGTTGTGTAAAATACTGTTCTTGTAATATAGTGTTAGTAGCACCAGGGTTAAATAGTTGTATGTTAATTAGCTATTACTTCTTTTTGTTTCTAATGACTGCAGCGTTAGAAGTGGTGGGTTTCACAGTGCCCCTACTGGCCTGAAGGCATACTACAGTGTTCTCAAAAGGTGACCATATTGTTTTGATTATTCTATGGGTCAGCATTTGTGTTTTGATGTCGCATAAACAACCCCTTATTTAATTCATCTAGCTGTGACTTTGGACTTTAGGACTTTTCCAAACCTACTGAACCGGAGAGACCTAAATCCCATACAAGCAGACCTTTAGGCCAGCTGCATAAACTAGGCTTTGGCACACCTGAGCTGCTCTGTGACTGATCTGACACACTCATTACCAAAGCGTCTCTTATTGATTTCTAGATAGTTGTTAAACACTTCTCTTAGCGTTCCCATATGCCTCTTCCTGTGACCTTTCCCGCTCAAAGCCAGACACCGCCGCTCTCCTGCTGTATGCACAGGGATGGAAAAGATTTGCAAAAGAGGACATTTATGAAAAATCCCGTCTGAGAAATTCTTAAGAGACATGAAGGAAAGGGCAGAGTGGGTATATGGAGAGGACATAGTATAGTGCGGCTCTAACATGGATGGAAGGGTGGGGAAAATAGCAGTCTATATGTGCATATGTAATGTAAAGTATAAAGCCAGACCGAGGCTGCCACTAAAGATTTTCTTTTCTCCGTTTCAGTGGCACTGCTCTCTGTAGACTGAGAATATAAATACATTTGGAAAAAAAACTTTGTGATTCAGCTGTGCCTAAGGGCTGTTATTGAGATGACCTTCACCGTAGACTTGACTGAGAAGTCAAACATATGCACAAGACAATACAAGCTCTAATCACCGCTAACTTGTTATATGTAAAGAATGAAGGACAGGATATTGCTATAGGATTCACATTTGATTATGTTCCCCATAGTTTATATTTCATTTGCACTGATTTATTATTGCTTTTATTATTCATTTTTTTATTATATTATTACTTCTTACTGGAGCATATATAGTCAAGTTCATTCAAACATAGTTTATATAGCATATCACAAATGCCAGAGTCAAACCAACATGCTTTCCAACAATGAAATAATAAATAGAAATCAGAGCATAAGACCAAGTGAAGAATAAAATAAAATACAAATTAGATAGAAAGTGTTACAGTGTGGCTAACTGTCAAAGGTTATTCTGATAAATAAGACAGATTCGTCAGTACAGTTTCATGACAACATTTATTCTTTTACATTTATTCATTTAGCTGATGCTTTTATCCAAAGCAACTTACATTGTTCTACAGTAATTACCAGTGTTACAGCCACTGGAGGCAAGGTGGGTTAAGTGTCTTGCCCAAGGACACAACGACAGTATGAACTGTGGAGAGAGTGGGAATCAAACCCCTTACCTTCAAGTTGAAGGACGACCGCTCTACCCACTGAGCTACTATTTACAACCAATTCATTTTCTTAGTTTTATTTTATTTTATTTTGTTTGTCAAGACCAAATGCTATCTGAGCTTTTGTTAAGTTTACCACTCAACCTACCTGTAATACCTCTGTCTGATTTGTTCACCATACATCACCCGATGACTTTGAAAATCTGTTATGATATGATTCTGCTTAGGTTTATCTCAGTGTTTGTTTGCAGTGTAAAAGAACAACAGTCCTTTTTGAGTCACCCCGATTGTCCGACTTACTCCTTTCAGACAGAGAAAATCTCTTGTGGCTCCAACTAATTTGGCCTCAGTTTTAGCTGGTTATTCGTCACTCTATGTGCTTTGAGCGATTGGTTTTCTCCCTTGAACAGCATTGATGAAACCTCCCCGCACCGCTTCCTCTGGGAATTCATCTTACGCTGATAACTTTGAGCTATCTTATCTGGTCACTGTTCAAACAAGAGTGAATGCTCAGATTTGCTTCAGGTGTTTGTCTCTACCGGGCTCCATTTCTTCACCGCTTTTTGTTTTCAAGGTTAAAGCCTGATTGATGCGACAGATTCTTTTCCCCAATAGTAGTTTTGGTTGTACCTTGTTGCGGCCTGCAGTTTAATCTTTTTCAGTCATCTGCTAAGACAAGTAATACACAAAGAATGATATATGTCTGCAAAAAATGAGTCATTCTAAGGCTCAGCTAAAATCTCTGCTAGACTTGGTTGACATTTACACACAGGTTGGAACAGTTTGTGCTTCGGCATGTTTCCAGGTTTGAGATAGAGGATTCTTGAAATTTAGTATATGGGAACAACTGTTTTCTCAAAAATAGTCAGTGAAGTAGTTTGGGTTTAGTTTGTGTCAGTTAGCATGTTAAAATGTACACATTTTGTCACTACAAATATTAAATTCAGAGAGCTAGGCCATTTTTCTATGTTGTAGCAACTCTCTATTTAATGCCACATGCTCTGTTTTTGATTGTTGCGACAGTATGTACACAATAAATGCCATGTTTTAATTCACAAAGAAAGAGCAATTTTAATACCACAAATAGATGTGATGTTGCTAACAAAGGATAGCTTCATTAGGAACAAGGTACATCAATTATACATGTTTTTTCTTGTAAAATTACATTTGCTTCACTTTTTCACCCAGATTATTGTCCAATCCACCGATTACAGCGATCTGATCAACTCGAAGGCAAATTGGTTTCCAAGATTCAAATATGGTATAGTGTGTGGAAACTTCAAACCTCCTTTGGCAACTTGTTTTGTACTGCTCCAGTAATAGACTTTTTACTTATGTCTTTAAATTAGATACAAGCCCACTTTAAATACAATTGAACTGTAGAAACATAAACGTCTTCTACTTAAATGTATCATACTAATCGATTGAAATGAGGCTCCTGAAACCACCAGAAGGGAGGCAAACTAACTATTGTGGACTTCTAAATTCACCTTACTTCCCAATTATGAAAGGAGAGAAACCAACTTCAGGATCTCACTCAGCGCTGCTTTAGATTTGTCCACGGGGCACGGATTCTCAATTTGTCATGCCGCTTTGAACTGTCACTGTTGCACTGTTGCTGAAAAGATCATAAAGCAGTAAAAACTTCAGAGCACAGGGTGAGGTGACTAAGCCCAGCGGAGGCCCTCAGTGGGTGCTCCAGACCGGTCTGTAGTCAACACTATCTTATCTCATGAGGGGGGCAAGTCCGGGCTCGCCGCTGGGAGCACAGCACATGGTCTCTGCTTTCTTGGAAATCTGCCGCTCAAGGGAAACAGGGTAAACTGAGCTCTTGCCTTTAAGAGTGATCTGACACTTTTGAATATTGATGGGTTGAGTTGCTGTAAATAGTGCAATCTATTTGTATTGACTGTTTTGTCACTAAACATGTGTTTTGATGCAAGAAGTGTATCTTTATTATTCTGTTGTTAAAAAGCTCAAATGGCTTTAAAAATGGTTTAATATTAAAAAAAATTAGGCATACTTTTGTAACAAGAAATAACAAAAAGGCTTTAAACTATGATGGAATGCAAACATGTGTTTTTAAAAGAACAAAGTCACTATTGTAAACTATTGAACGATTCTTAACTCTATTATACTTTTAGATTTGCTGATATCAAACCCAGTCATTAGCCTTTGACCTTATTGGGATGTTGGCAGCTACTATTTGTCTTATTGCAGTGTTTCATGAAAATATTTGAATATATATGAAAATTATAAAAGTAGAGCAAACTGTAAAAGTAAAGACATTAAAAACTATATTTTTCAAAACAAAGCACTGATAAAGGTTTTTAAAAAATGAACATTCATCCGTCTGTAGTGTGTTTATTTATAATCACCTTCACACAAGGCCACCTAAAACCTCCAACCGATGTAGTACATATGCCAGACCAGTAGGGGTGGGGTTTTTTTTCCTACCTCTGCTGGATCTTCTTCTGTAGAGACATTGGGAGCGTATGCATGTTGAGTCTATGACAGCATTGTTTTTCAAAGACGACGAAGTCTTCCCAGTTCACACTAGAGCGGCAGAAACAAAAACACTTCCTCTGACAGGTTCAGAAGTTTGCGTTTTTGTAGAGTGATAATCTGCAACAGAATCATCGCCATTTTGGCAAAAACATGTTGCTTGTAAACGACCTCTTAGACAACTTCAGCTTCAGTTAAAAGCCGGAGTCGGGAGGTTACAACAGATGCTTCCTGTAGAAATTAATTCTTTTGACAAGACGAAGCCAAAACACAGAGCTGACGTAATGCAGCACTTGAAAATTTGGTGTAACAGTAAAGTCCTGTGTTTTATATCTCATTCACTGACCTAGCTTATCTCTGCAATTGCCCAGCACTGGATGATGACACACAACACAAGACTCCAAATTAAAATTGGATGAGGACACTTGGGTTACATAAATGTATTATCTTGCATAACTTGTTCTTCATAGTCTAACTTTTTTATTTTTCACTGATCTCTATTTGCAGTGTATGAGACCTGACCTACAGCCATCCAATCCATCAGCATTAGTCTTTGGCAGTTTCCAGACTAAGCGCACCCTCATTACAATAGTGCGAGCGCCTGCGGGGCCTCTTTCTCCCTCCACACAAGTTTATTAACATGACACAATGTACCGCACAGACCGAGGTACTGGGCCCGGCCCGTACGGTAAACTGACTTTCAACGTTGCTGGGATATAATTAAAGGATCTAAATGGCCTGGCTTTACGAAGAAAGACATGGCAATGTGATTAGTGTGGAGCGGCTGCAGGATGATGTCATCTCCTTGGGGGCTACAGTGGATTCCCGGTGTTTTGTGGAGCAGTTTCTGTGGTTAGTACCAGTGCAGGCCCCTGACACAATCCAAACAGTTGTCACTTGTACACAGTTGACCCAGTTTGCAGACGACAGTGAATAAAAAGCTCATATCTCCCTACAGCCTGAGTATAGACTTGCAAATGTAGAGTTTGTGGCCTCCACCCACGCCAGCTCATGTCTCACTCTGCAGAAGTTTATAGCTGCAGGGTTGGAGCAGGCTTAAGTGGCTAAATGAGGGATGTGTTGACTTGGTTGTGTCATCAACACAGAACTGTTATTGTGCAGTATTTACATCCTTGGGAGTAAGCTATGGTCTCTAAAGCTAAGAATATTTTGTGACAATGGTACTATTTCAGCATATCATTAAGTAACACAACAGCACAACATGAAAAGATCTTCATTTAACCAAACCATGCATTTCTCCTGCACACTGAACAGCATACTTTTAGGAGTTGCAAATTCAGCCTGCTGCAATGATTTACTACAGTCCAGAAGTAGCAGCAATGTATATTTTATTTTGAAATTGAAAAGTAACCCTCTATGTCAGATATGTCCAAAGTCTAACAATCATTGCACTGTGCGAGAATTCAGCCTGTGCTTACATTATAAAATGTTTATGACTGCCAGCTGGGTCAATTAGTGATGTAATCTGATGGTGGCAGCACCACTCAGCAGCTCTGTCTGTCTGTACATTTGCACATTGCACACTGCTCTAAATCCAGACCTGGCCTGTTTACTGCAGTCCATATTCAAGCATGTCTGTTTAATTATCTGAAATAAATAAATATTTGACTAAAATGAAGTCTGAAAGAACTATTATAACTCACAAACACAGTTATAAACTTTTGCACTATTTAACTGTGTTAAGATTTAGCTCATGAATGTTTTGAACTTAACTGTTTATAGTGAAGATTCATGGCCATTTTAAGAATTTATGTTGATATGTTATGTGTTTAAAAAAAAGTGTTATTTTGTGGTTTGCATTTGGTCACTTTTTGTCACTTTTGGCCAATTTAATAAATGATAAACTTGAAAACTTATACTTAAAAACAAGACTTATGGTTCTGAAAATATCTGAGGGACAGTTTCACATAACTGAGAACTATCCATCTTTAAAATAGGCATAAATTTGAATGATGCTAACGTGGCTTTTCATGTCAATAAGTTATATTGTCACACATTGGCTAATAAAATTATCAAAAAGTCAACTTATATTTGAGAGAATTCTGTTAATTCTGTCATTTTGTTATTATTTTCTGCTTTAAATACTATCTAAATGTGAATATCCTGACTATGCAGACGTAACACAAACTTTCTTGTATCCTTGAAGTAAACCCTGTCCCATCTCAGATTTTTACAAATGCGAGTGAACACATGTTTCCAGCAGCAGTGGCCTCTGATAGTATTTGCCAATCCCTGCGACAAACATTCCAGCACAGTGCCTGAGTGTCAGCTGTTTACATTCACCACAAGCTCCTCCGCTCTCAAGTATCTGCTAAGCATCAAAGAGGTCAACAAACAACCCGACACCCTGGAGATACATTTGCATTGAGTTGTGAAGCTAATGCACTAACACCAGCAAAAGACTGTCCTCAGAGAAACCAAACAAGTTAAAATGGGAGACAACTACATCCAAAGCTGCCCCTTTGTCAGTGTTTATCAGGAGGAAGAGGGTAAACGGTGGGAGAGGCCGAGAAGACACAGGCGGAACACATTCTGGAACAGATCACACCCAACCAACCAAATGTTACATGCCAGTAAGATGCAGTACAATATTAGAATATCCCAATGTCTGGGCCTGTGAAGAATGCTTGTCCATATAACAAGAGCCACTACTTTCAGTGAAATGTTGCAGAAACCATGCAATACTCATATACAGTATACAGTATACTGGTCCATATTTTGTTTAAACATAAACAAAATAAATGTGTTGCTTAATATAATTAGCTTTTCAAAATCTCACTTACCTTAGTTTGGAGAATCACAGCAGGGTTAATGTGCAACACACACAGATACAAATTGTTTTAATGCCAAATATTATATTTATACATTTTGAAAGTGGGTTATTCTCCAACTACAGTAATATTTGTATACTGGCCAATAAAAGAAAACAAAAGCATATTTCACAATTTGGAGCCAAAAAGCTGCATTAGTCATTGATAAAAGTTTATAAAAAGCTTTTATTAGTGGTTTTGACCAAATTCAACCCTGCTTCATTTATATACAGTATAACCTAATATGGCAGACCATTAATGTCAAATGGGCTGAAGAGACAAGACCAGAAAGTGATTAGGTTTCTGTATTTGGAAGAATTGTATCTGTATATTATATTGCACTACATTATTTAACACTATAACAACCTAAAGATTTGAATATGTCCAAGGAGATCAAAACAATTTAAGTTATATGTGCGATACCGTCATACCATAATATTTTTATATCAGAATCTCAAATTGTCCCTTACCTAATCATTTTCATCAAAAGACTTACTTTAAATTAACAAAAATAAAATATTTTGTATTAATAATTATAAAACATTATAGAGCTACATAGTTATTTTCACAGTGTTATCTGTGAAAGTGTGACTCCTGATGTGAGAGTCGTTAAAGGCTCAGGTGAGTCTTTAGTGTCACTGTTTCATTCAGGTGTTGTTGTCGTTCTAGAGTGAAACTGTTTAGATTTAGATGACTGTAGATGAATATTCTTCCAGATGACCTTGATGACTGAGAACCTTTACCGACATACTACTACTACTACTCTGTGTTTATTTAGCAGTAGAATGTCAAATACTTAAAAGGCCCTGTGATTCTACTTAGGATTCTAGCCCATGCAAACCGCTCGCATAAATTCAATGCACCACAGCCCATTAACATCAAGCCCCTCCAACTGTGTGCTTCAAAACCAACAATTTACCGCAATCAACACCTGAGCACAGAGGCCACTTAAGAACGTGTCTGTCAAGTGAAAGAAGTTCATTTGCGTTTTGATGTGCCCTTAACCCCCCCGCCCCTCTTTTCCCCACTCACTTCATGCGCGCCCCCTTCCCCCAACCTGCAAGCCATTGTGAAGCCATCAAGATAGCGGCTTCCCAAAGTCCTCACCTGTCTATGGGCTATGCAGAGGAGATGGATCCATGCATTTTCAGCATCAGATAGCCTCTAGGCCAGGGTTTAGTATTGATCCAACGCTTCACTGGGCCTTTGTGAGCAGCAGCTGCTTTCGGGGGCTTTTAGATAAGCACAGGGAATTGTTTCTCTCACAAACCTCCTTTTTTTTTTTTTTCACCTAACGTCCGCACATGAAAATCATCACTTAATTCAACACTCCATCGCTTTGGAATAAAATGTTCTCTTTCTTTGAAAGAAAAGCTCAGCAAATAAGCATTAAAACATGTGCCTTGAGGGTATTGAAAAGGAGTAGAAATTATATAGTGATAATGTTGCTCTGTAGATTTATACTGTTTAATCATATGCAACCTCAGGAGAGAGAAAGTGGAATGGAAACACAAGTCTCGGCTCCGTTCACTTTTACTGCAGTGCCTCATGTTGGTTTAGTCTTGAGCTTGATAACTGTGACTTTGTGTTTTAGCTCTATTAGGCCCTTTAGCTGGTGTACTGTCGCACAGACATAAATCCAACTACTGACTGCGCTTGGATCATAGGGTTAGACAATAAACTGAGTTTTTCCTTGGTATATATTTTACAACCTAAGAGACTACAATAACTAGCAGTCTACAGGTGTCTGGGGCTAGGCCTAAACTCTGAGCACCTTCATCCTTGTCTTGTTGGTTCACTGTTGTACTCCACTGCATGGCCTGGAGCATGTGCAGAGTTTTAAAATGCATGTATATATACAGACTGAAGGTTGGACAAAGCACTGAGCAGCTCCACAGCTAGACAGCAATGTAACACATTTTTATTTAACATACCTTATAAACAAATAAGATAGACTGATGTTTAGACAGATGAGGATATATTTTGTGTGAAGCCTCTGAGTCAAACTCAATGGGAAGGCACATTGAGTTTTTTCCCATTGATTGTTACTATTTATATTCATAAATGAATCATAGCAAGAAGGTTGTGGGTTGTGAGATAAAAGTGAATGAATAATTATGGAGTGATAGTTTATTCACATATAATGCTACAAACAAGTCAGGTTTAATGATGTCAAAGGATTAGATTATATTTGTTGTATTTCTTTAGGACAGCGTACAATGTACATTAAGCTGGAGCAGAGATGCTTCTACCAGATTATAGTTCAACAACTAATTTCCACCTGTAGTCCTATATTGTACATGTTTTTGGTGGTAGGGGAAACCGGAGCCCCCCGAGGAAACCTACACAGATACAGGGAGAACATTCAAACTCCACACAGAAAGGCCCTGTCCTGGATGGGAATTGAACCCAGGATCTTCTTGCTGTGAGGCCGGAGTGCTAACCACTCTGTCATTTCAACAACATAATTTGCATGTCTGATGTGATGTTAAACTTGAATGATCTATTACTGCTTTTTCATTCCTCTGTTTGCTTTTTGTGTTTTATTTTGACTTTCTGCATTTGGTTGGAAAGGAAAATGCGCTTTTGACACCAAAAATTAATCAGACCTTGATCTAGATCAAGGCCACCTCTTTTTGTTGGACATATCAAAGCAACTGTTTGGTCCAAGCCACGGTCCGCTGAAGCTTTCACATCTGATAAAGACAATAATATGCTTCTCTTGCATGAATGTGTGTGAATGTAGACTGTGAGCGCCGCGTATATATCAGCTCCCCTCTGTCTGCCCCTGGTGTGAATGTGTTAATGGGGTGAAAGCATCATGTAAAGTGCTTTGGGTGCCCAAGAAGGGTACAAAAAAGTGTAATATAAATGCACCATTTACCAATTTGGTTTGGACCAAACAGCGCAGGTGTAAAAGCCGCCCAAGGCAATACATTTACTTCATTGGGTGCAGGAAACATTACACAGGTTAATTTTTTTCTTTACGTGACCATTTGAAAGAGTCAGGTGCACCAGAGAAAGCTATCATATACCAGTGTTAGGCTACATAGGAGCTGATGATTGCCTTTGTAAATAAAATCAGAGTCCTTTGTTCAATCTTCATATTGCTTCAAATTTACAGGAAATGGGTTAAACTTCTTTGTGGTGAAACCCCCGCCCCATGGCCAACACTTTGCTTGGTGTGTGCCACCTGAGAATTGTTTCCTCCGCTCAGTTATCTGGCCCCAGCTCCAGACGGTGACAGGGTGGTGTAACAGAGGTAACAGAGAGTGGAGGGAGGGGGGGCTGCATTACTGTGCATGTGTGAGGCAGACATGGTGATGAGACCCTCCCTGAGATGACTCACAGGATGCATGCGCTGACACGACACCTCATTCACAGTCAATAATGAGCCATGCTAATGAGCGGGAGAGAGCCGCCCTGCGCTCATCATTAGGCCGTCCCCTGATTCATGTCCAGCACTAGAGCCGCCGTGCGCAGAGATAAGGCCCGCCACAGACCACCGGCCACAGACACACCAAAGCATACTGGGTAATATCATTTCTGGCTGATAGATATCTGCGTTTGTGAAGAGAAAAGGACAGCTGTGCTCATGAATGTATGTAAATATATATTGTCTATGATAAAGGCCTTTTATTATTACAGGCATTGTTAGGCATTTGTTTGATAATAACATAAACTATTAATACAAGCCATAATTATATGAGCGTATGAATATCGTCATGTTTGTTACTGCCATATTTAACATTTTATATAATCCATAACCCAGTCAATGGATTTAGATTGATTTTGGAAATTAGATTAAATAAAAAAAACTAAACAGAGAAATTACATATTGCTCTGATTTGACAAGGAAGAACAAAATTTTTGATGTAAACAACATGACATGTTCTTAGGCCTAACTGTTGATATGCCCTTAGAAGATTTGCTGAGAATTAAAATATACTTACAATAGCATAGCCACTGGACTGCATGCCATAAATGTCTGTTTAGTGGTAAAAGTATGAATATTAAAATGCACAGAAAAGTCTTGAGAACACTTAACAGTTTTGAGATGGTTGCCGTTGCTTTATAACATTGTACTGTATATAACTTTGTATAAAAAATTACATTTACCTCTAAAATTAATAACAATCAATGGTGTTAAATGCTCGAATGTATGAAAGACTGGATATGACAAAAGTTGTACTGGCATCCGTTTAGTTCAGCTACAGCTAGATGGAAGACAGATATCTCTAGACAGTAGCCCAAAGCGATATCTATGTGAGGATTTGCTGACTAAGAACCTCATCAAAGTGTAGTTTGCATCATAACCACCAAGAGCAGATCACACTTTGAGATCTTTTTTACTTTGATTGGTAATATTTAAATGTACATTAATGCATTTTATGACGCTAAACATGATGATCATTACACATTTAACAAAGCACAAGTTAACACAATTCATAAATTCATAAAACCAGAAGTGCAAAAAGCCCTTGAAGAAGGCCATATACAGAATATGACATAGCTAAAGTGATTCTGCCAGGAAGCATGGCCTAAAATTCCTCCTCACCGATGTGCAGGTCTGATCCACAGCTACAGGAAGTGCCTGGTTGAGGTTATCACTGCCAAAGAAGGTCAACCAGTTGTTAATTCTTTATAATTAATATTTTGATTGTTGTGTGTTCAATAAATACATGAAAGATCAGAATTTTTTTGTGTAATTATTTTTAGACACATTATGTTTGTCAAATACCCTTGACTTAGATGAAGATAAGATCACATTTTAAGACAAATTTATTCAGAAAACCCTATAATTCCAAAAGGTTCACATACTTTTTCTTGCCACTGTAAATTGTTGCCCTTATGTCTTGACATGATTCCATTAAAAAGATTGAATGAGCATGTACACTTTGTACAAACCCACCCTAATGTAATACTGGTTCTTTTCAACTCATGTCTAATGAACCACAAACAAATCCATTTTCTGGTGTCCCCATGCAGATAGGCTGCCAATTGAACCTACACGATACTTCACATTTGCTATCAGTTAATTTCAAATACTCCTCACATCTCCACTGATCTGAACCTCACTCAAATGAATCCATCAGAAAACATGCATAGTGTGTGCACCCTCCGGAGAGCCCTGCTCCAACACACATCTGATAAGGCTTAATCAGCACGGGGTGGTCATGATAAAGCATTTCAGCTCTATCTGTCTGGGAGAGGCGCACACATGGGGGCTGCCTCTAGTGCTGGAAAAAAAAGGCAACAGAGCTTCTCTATCTCTCCCGCTCAGTCTACTTAGCCTTGTTTTCTATCCTCACTATACTGCTGTGTTTTTTTCTTCTTCTCTTTCCTTTTCTGTTTCAGCCCAGACACTTCTTAAGCCCCAGCTGGGGAGAATACGGTGGCTGCATAGGGGGAAGGGTTTCAAAAGGGTAAGTGATTGCCCTCTAGGGGATGAAGCAGTGAAGAAAAAAAAAAAACAGGACGCCTTATCGCCCCACAGCTTCCCAATAGCACTGCTGGCTCCCACCCAGAGCCCGAGCTAGAGCCAGAGCCAGGGGAGGGATAAGGGTAAGGAAAGAGGGAGGGGGGGGTACGGGTTGTTGGGGGTTGGGGGAGCCGCAGCTCTGCCTCTTGACACAGCAAACTCAGCGGGGAGTCTTCGAGCCATACATACTGGATGGACTGCAGTCAAAACGCAAACACTGCCAAATGTTGTTTCTGTGAGTGTTACACACTCTTTATGGCTTTGGGACAAGAAGAGCTGAGCTGTACATGTGCTTATGTCATTATGGGCCTTGAATAAATTTGTGAACAGGGGTTATTTAAACAGTAGAGTTTTAAGGAAATATGGGCCAGTGTTTTTTTTATTTTTCCTCCTGATCTGATTATTTGAGCAGTTTTCTAATAATAGTTACTCATTTCCAAAAGCAGACATTTCTGAATAAATGCTCATAGCCTGGATTTCTGAAATTATTCATAAAGAATATTTTTGAGGACCCAAATAAAAATCTTACATGACCTAATTTTGGGACCTGACCCAGTGTTTGGGAACCACAGCTCTAGACTTTAAATTATAATATTTCTGTCCAAACTGTATACATTGCACTAAGATAACTGCATTTATAATTCATAGTCCCTGACCCATACTCTTAAATGCACTTACCATAACGGCCCCTACTAATAATTCCATATCTTCCATAAGCCTGTGGGGCTGGTTTTGTCTTATGGATTGCACTTCATTCCATTCTGGTATGTTTAATCAATGAGAATGTAATTTTTCATCATAAACATGTATACACTTTATCAATGTAATAGATTTTGCACATATGTAGATTTAAGTTCATCATCATGAACATTAAGTTTAGATATGGCAGGACTGTTGATGAAATCTTATATTAACAAAGTAACAAGTATAATGTTCCTAGTTCACTGCTAAGGTTCTCCTATAAATAGAAGCCCGACGCGGCCCTGCTGCTTTCCGTCTCCCAACACTGGCCCCCTCTAACCGACTGTACTACTGACCTATTTCCCTCATTCAAATGCAGACACAGGCGGCACACACACACACGCAGGGAAAAGCCCACTCCCACTTGCCAAATTCAAACTAACCCTTGCAGTCCTCACCTCACAGTCTGCTCCGAGGTGACTGTGGAAACACTCTGGACCATCACTGCAACATATGCAGCACTAAAAAACCATTACCCTCCTGCAAAAACGTTGCCTGTCCTTTTTTTTTCTTTTTCTACACACGAGGCAGGCGTCTGCTGCAGTGTCCAAGCGCCACCTTCAGTATCCAGCCCGAGGGGAGGGGGTGTGTGCTCACGCAGCAGGCTGGGGTCTGCATGGTAAGAGGTAGATCTGGAATTAGTAGCTCTTTATTTTGCTCCAGTTTGACAACCTCAAAGTGAAGCCCATTCATAAATTTGAGAGGTAAAAGTGAAAAATAATGTATTCCTTTAATAACTAGCTATGGCTTGGATTTAGACGAAGGTTTAGTGCTAGTTTGAAGTCCTGGTTTAGTCAACATAAACAGCATTGACACACCATGTACCATAATAATTGCCATATTTGTGTTAAAAAAAACAAAAAAAAACAATGGTAATTTGATAAAGGTGGCTGTAAAAAGCATAAATGTGGTCTGGACTATTAAAAATCAGTATCTGGAGATGCAGCCTCATTTCCAGCTGTTGTTTTCCTCAAAAGAAGCCTCGCAGTGAGGTTGATGTTTATCTGAGAAGTGCTCAGTGCTAACTGTGTGTTTAATATGCTCGTCTCGCCCCAGACACTGTGTACCACAAACTCCCCCACCTCCTCTACTCCAATGAGGGCCGAGGAGGGGAGGGACCAGGCGTAAGGAAGGGTTAAGGGGGGGTATAGTCTTGGGATGAAGTCTACGGGGCGGAGTGGAAGAAACCTGATTGGCTAGGCTCGACGTGACGTAGTAAACATGAAAAAGGCGACAACTAGTTAAGAAGGCAGTTGGAGAAGTCTGCGAAAAGAGTGCAGTGGTACAAGAGACAACGCCAGCAAATAGACATACAGAGGAGTGTAACAGAGGGCTGCTGGCTGTGAGTGCGCGTGTTTTTTTTACGTGGGGCAAAAGTCTGCTCCAGGTTTTTTTTTTTTTTTTAAACCAGAATGGTGCAGCACACGGACCACAGCGAGACGGACGGGAGCATGTCCAGAGAGGCTACGGACTCGGAGGAGAGCGAGTTTATGGCGTGCAGCCCCGTGGCCATCAACCCGGACTGGTGCAAGACGGCCACCGGGCACATTAAAAGACCCATGAACGCGTTTATGGTGTGGTCTAAGATCGAGCGGAGAAAGATCATGGAGCAGTCGCCCGATATGCACAACGCGGAGATTTCCAAGCGGCTGGGGAAGCGCTGGAAGATGCTTAAGGACAGCGAGAAGATCCCCTTCATTCGCGAGGCGGAGCGGCTGCGGTTAAAACACATGGCAGACTACCCCGACTACAAATACAGACCCAAGAAGAAACCAAAGCTTGACGGCTCCAAGGCAGCAGCGCCTTCCCCGGAGAAGTGCGGCAAACTGACCAAGGCTAATAACAAGAAGTGCGGAAAGGTTAAAACGACTACTAAGAGCTTGGGGAAGAACACGCACGGCTACGCGGACGACTGCGTGTTTCCCGCTTTGAAAGTTAAAGTGAAAAGTGAACCTTCGGACGACGAGGACGACGACGACTACGAGGAGGACTACTACAGCAGCTGCAGCGGCGGCATCAGAGCGGGAAAGGCGCGAGCGGAGGAGCGCGCGAGACCCTACAACGTCGCCAAAGTACCCGCGAGCCCAACTTTGAGCTCGTCGGCGGAGTCCGAGGGCGCGAGTATGTACGAAGAGGTACGGAACAGCAACAGACTCTTTTACAACATTAAGAACATCACGAAGCAGCAGCAGCACGCCGCTTCTGTGTCACCAGCATCCGCCAGGTCGATCTCCACCTCCTCCTCCTCGTCGTCGTCTTCTTCTTCTTCGTCTGGGGAGGACGCGGACGATTTGCTGTTTGACTTTAGCTTGAATTTCGCCCCCAGCGGATCAGCCTCCGAGCTGGGAAACCCCAATTCAGGAAACCTCTCCCTGTCTCTTGTGGATAAGGACTTGGACTCGTTCAGTGAGGGCAGCCTGGGCTCTCATTTTGAATTTCCAGACTATTGCACGCCAGAACTCAGTGAAATGATCGCAGGGGACTGGCTAGAGGCGAACTTTTCTGACTTGGTCTTCACATACTGAACTGAGAAGCGTTTTTCTTTTTAAAGGCTAGATGTCCAGATAAGCCCTGCCTGGAATGACCATATTTCCAAATAAGTGGGACACTGAATATGGATTTATATAACAGTAAGTTAGATGCTTAAGAGGTGGTACAGAGTGGTTAGCACTCCTGCATCAGACAGCTGGTGGTTGTGGGACCCCAGGCTGGCCGTCCATGGTGTGGAGTCTGCATGTTCTCCCCATGCTCTGTGGATTCTCTGGGCCACTCCAGCTTCCTCGGTGTCACTGTTGGTCCTGGTTTAAACCCTGGGTCAGTATTGACTTGTTTATTACTACTTGAGCCTGAAATAGTCCTGATTGGGGGTTTAGCCCTAAAATTAATTAATGTTTTGTTTTTGCAGTCCCAGTTTAGCCCTGGTTTATTATTAAAATGATCCCTGGAACAAGTCGTAGATTTTGTTTAGTTCTGGGTTTCTCCCTCTGTCCAAAGACATGTATTGGTAAAATCAAACTGACTCAAAATGCCCCATAGTAAATGAATGTAAAAGTAAATGAGTGTCTGAGTCATTATAGCAGCTGGGATAAGCCCCCTCACCCAATAACCCACAGAGTTTTGTGAAGAAAACAAAAAAGCAATATCTTTAATACAGGAAATAAATTGCATTGGGTATACCAATAAAACAAAAGCAGGCCAGATTGTTTAGGAGGTGGGACATGGGGCAGTCACTGGGACATATGGTCATCCTCGTCCTGACTCCAGAGGGAGAGCTGAGGAAGGAGATGTGTTTATAAGGTGGTAGCAAAAAAAAGGCAAAAAAAAAGTTATTTTTCTGGCAGCATGACAGGGTTTCACAGTTTCGCCCTTAAACATGTCGGTCTGTGTTTGTAATAGACCTTAAAGGAGAAGTATGTGATTTTTTTTTTTTTTTTAAATGTTTGTGTATATACACAATGACATCACTGCTGGGAAATGTTTGGGAGCCGTTTTAGCTTTCCCAGTTGTACCAAACAGTGATTAATATTCTGGTATCTCGTCATGTTTTATCCAATCAGCTACAGCTTGAGAGATGTAACAAAGTTTTGTGTTTACAGAATGAATTAAGGTAAACAAGCTTTGGGTAAATGCAATCTAGCACAAAGCTTTCCTAAACCACTACTTCTCCTTTAAAAACATTTCCAGCTTAACCAGACCACAGACAAAAAAAAGGGAAAACTCCACAAACTTCTAGCCTATGCATCTTTATCCTCTTAACAAAACCACTGCAGGGAGCTGACACAAAACGGACTGTGGACCGGACTCTTTTTCCGTTTTTGAAAAAAAAAAAAAAAAATCTGTGAACCGACACAACGTTCAGGATGATGTAATTTCTAAATGCCGCAAAATGTTTGTTGGTTTGTGTTTTTTTTTTATTATTATTAATGTAACTGATTCCGTTTACCTCCTGGTTTTTTGGAACAATGTAAGCAGCCTAAGCCTCTATCGCAGAGGTGGAACATTTTGATACATAACAGACCTCATCTTTTTAAAAGAAAAGTAAGATATTTTCAGGCATATTTTTGTACAGTTCAAAAGGGAATGTTCTTACTGTGCTTTTCAGTGAGTTTCAGGCACTTCTTCCCTTTATCGTTTTATTTTCTATGTTTTGTTTTTGTTTCAGAGCATGCAAGGGAGTCCTGCTTTTTAAGGATTAAGTTAAATTAAGACTTGCATCAAAATGCCTTGTGATTTGAAAATAGTTTTTTTGTACAGTTGTAGATCAGATCTGTTGAGTATTTGTAGAATGGCATCATGAGGAACACATACCTCAGAGCTAGTTTGGAGATTGTATATGTACTGTAATATAGTAAAAGTTAGGAGTTTATGTATATCATACTCGTGATATGTGGATGGGTCCCAATCGCAGGTGTGAAAACTGGATTTTTCGGTAAATAATTTTTTTGAATGGCACATACTGTTTTCCCCCTTCTTTTTAATTTTTTTTGTGCAATATATACTCTTCGAGATACAGACCATCAACTATTGTAGCAAGTGATGGGAAACAGACTTGTGCACTGTCATTTTCACCAATAATAACAAATCAGCTGGAACTGATAAAGCGACGGCAGATATCCTCAATATCACGAAAGATGAATGTTGGCACCAAATTCAAATTCCCCCCCAAAAAGGGCATGGTCTGATACATAGTGGTGGTCTGGGTTTAAAGCAAAAAAGAACATTCCATACAAGTCCGTTTTCATGAAATGGGAACGTTATTTTGAAAACTGAAGACTGCCTTCTTTTTTTTAAATACCATAAACCTGTATTTTTATTTCTTGCACTTAAAAAAGCAGTTTATTTTTATGTGGGTCTTACATACTGTATGAATCTGTTTGATAAAAAAAGAAAAAAAAATGGAATATGACTTAATTATATGCCCAGATGTCTTTGCTTTTGGGGGAATTTCTAGGCAGTAGTTACTTCACATTCCAAGTGTGAATCTGTCTTTGACTCATCTTTTTAATAAATAAGTACCTACCACCATCTTTGGAGTTTGTGAATATATGTACACAAATGTGCTCTTTGTTGCATTTTTATATAAAAGGAAGTCATAATGATGCCTATTTTGTACATAGGCGGAGACTTGGGAAAAGTGATGGGCTCAAGTGTGAATTCAGATTTAATAAAAAAGCAAAAACGTGAATGTAATGCTGTTTCTTCTTTCAACAAAAAAAAAGGGACACTGCTGCTTTAAGGAATTGAATCGCCCGCGTGCTCTGTGATTGGTGGGTCTTGTTCGGTCCCCATGGAAACAGATCTGGAAACAGGAGCAGCTGGGTGTGTGGCAGCTGCTCCATTGAGAAAAGCAGCGGCACACTTTGCACTACGTCACTCGTTTAGATCAGCCTCGGTCTTGGTTTACTTTTAAATTTGACTCTGGGTTTTAGTCTTACAAGCCTTCTTTGTCACTTTCGGTTTACTTTACATCCAGACCTAGTTGAGCCCTGGTTTATTACTGGTTAAGTTCTAAATTTAATACTTTGTTTTAGTTTTGGAGTTAAATCTAGCTTACTCTTATTCTTAAAGTGCCTAAATTCTACTGGAACTCTTCTACATTAGTAGTTTTTTTTTTTTTTCATTTTTAACAGTTAAACAAATACACTTTGGGAGAAATTGTTGCATTCAAGAACACGTTAACACCAACACCAACAACATCATTTTAGTAAAGCCTCCGAGATGCATTTAAAAGTCTTTAAGACACTGTAAACAATAAAATGTTACAGAGCTTTTTTAATCATATTTTAACAGCTAATTTCCATCTGTAGTCTATTCTTTCACTAAGCACACTTTTTAGAGTTGCCAGTTGTCCTATTTAAGCATGTCTTTGGGGGATGGTAGGAAGTCAGATTACCCAGAGAGAACTCATGGTAACACGGGGAGGACATGCACAGAAAGTTTAGAGCTTGCCGAGGATGTGTAGAGTGGGCCGTGCGTTTGAACTCATGACCTTCTTGCTGTGAAGAAGGAGCGCTAACCACTCTGCCATGTGCACCCCACGTGGCAGAAGACTTACTATGTAAAGACCAACCAACTACAGTTTTACTTCTGGTTAAATGCATTGATTAAATACAGTGTCTCCACTGAAAAAAAAACGTGAACCTCTGCAGTGCTCTAAACTGCAAAGACACACACGTCTCAACTGAGAGCACTGTTTCTGTGGTTCCCTTCAAAATAATCTGTAATAATCTGTACAGTTTGGTCTGTAAGCCAATTATATCAACAGTGAAACCAAAATAGATGTCTAAGTGTTAAAACAACAGCTTCCAGTTTGTGTAGCGTTCTTAATGCCTCACTTTGTTGAAATCAGACAGAGCTGAGGCTTGAGTACATGAGAGAGTTTAAAGATTTATAACTCTGACCACTGATTTGACCTTTGACCCCTGTAAATGTCGATACGGCAGTACATTCATAATAGAATCATGGAAAGGATCACCTGATATTTTTGCAAAGTTTTATTGATTAAACATGTCCCACTTCCGAAGAAACAGGTTAGATATTTTGCATGTGCTTATATAGAGGCCAACGAACTGCATTTCCTAATGTTTTGAAAATTTATAACATAATCACTGCTCTCTTAAATTTATCAACAACATTTCTTTGAACTGGGACATAACTGAGCCATAAAGGAGACAATAAAAAGCTTGTTTTTGGTCTTCAATATCAGTGAATGCACTGCACTTTGCTTTTTGTTAAAGCTTGTTTGAAGAATATAAAGAGTCAAAGCAGTTACTTCAAAAGTGTGACTCGCATACAAATAATCACAGTCAAAGAAATCAATGATTACTATAGGATATGCTTTTAATTAAATGAACAAATAACTTGTGGATATAATTTTCCACGACCTGGACTGGTTTAGTGTTTAGTTTTGCATCAGAAGCACTGGGTAGTTTAATATGTACTTGAGTCAATAGAAAACAGACACTAAATAATACATTATCATTGTGTGTACGAAAGGGATGGAAGTAACTCACTGGGTTTAGTCCAAGGTAATTATTTTTGAGTAAAATGTAATATATGACAGGAAATCTACGGCTGTAAATACAAATGATACCAAAAGATACTCTTGATCAGTCTTGGTTTATTTAAGTGTACTACTCTTTTTCCACAGTTGTGTCAGCTATAGCTCTGGCTGCTACTAAAAAAAGCATTGAACAATTTTCTTTTCTAAAAATTGACAGTGTATGTAATGCATATTAATATCACAATGTGCCTTGTTAGTGTCGGACGCCATTTGATTATTAGAAAATATGAGCAGCAGTGCAACATATCCCTCCATTTATTCGCCTTTAACATGCAATTACTGTGATAAAGCAAACGCGCACCAACACTAATGCAGAATAATAAGTTGTCGGGTGCCTTTTGTTCGGCTTTAGACTTCTTTGACACTGATCCACTTTTAACAGTTCACACAAAGCGAAGGGAAAGGCCGCAAGAGAGATTTGTGTTCATTACAGCAACAGAATCTAATGATGAATATTTGCAATGCATGGCTGCACAGGTACTAGCCCTCCCATTAAGTCCGTTTGCAAATCTGTAATAAAACATTTATCCAGCTATTACTTTAGCTGACCTATTGGTCAAAGTTGCTAATGGGTTCCTGGGCTATTCCCAATAGAATCCCAACATTGATTTTGTGTTGCTCTGAAATATCTGCTCAGAGCTAATGCCAGTGCTACATGTTGAAATGAAATTAGTGACCCGTTGAAATTTCTTTCTATTTCCTCCTTAAATAAATAAATGGTAATCTGGAATGGTCAGGAGACGCTGGGGGAAGATAGCGCTGGGATTCAGCAGTTGCCACGAAAGAAAGTCATTTGGAGATTGAGTGGTTAAATCATTCAGATGAGCAGGATGGCACTGTCAAAGGTACTGACTGTTAAACCTACTAAAGAAAAGTATGATAAGATGTCAGAAGATAAAAGTTAAGTTTAGATAAGAAAGGAGCCTTTACTGTCTCCCTGTAGGGGGGATTTATCTTGAGCGATAAAGGGACCACGTGCCACAAAACACACAACTTAGAATAAACAATTAATTCACAACAGCTCACACGCAATTATCGAAAGAACACTGCATCTGCCCTAAGACGTATTGCACACCCCTTGAGAAGTTTAGATACAAAACACAATTACACCATGAATTTTTGGTCTATTTTACTTGTCCCGTAGACACTAATGTCAACACGTCAATTATAACAATAATTCATAAATAACAATCTTTCCTTCTTATGGCAACGTACAAAAATGTACCTTTTCCCTATAAAGAAGTATAGTGATCAACTGGGTCTCGCATTAATGTTTAATATATTTCTCCTGCCTAAGAGGTCTTTATAGTGTGGCTCTAAACCTCTAAGGACACTAGGTTCACTAGGCACTAAGGTTCTCAATACAAAACCAAGTTGTAATAAAAAAATATAAAATCTCAATAATGTTGCCCATTTCTCTGGGGCATATTTTCGGGTCCAACAGTGCAGTTAACAGGATTCAGAGAATGTTCACGTTACAATTTGGGATGTTCTACCCCATTTGGAATATTTTGATCCTGCTTTATCTCCATCTCCTCAAAAATATCCGGGAGAGAGCAAGGGAAAAGCATGACATCGTTTTACCCACCCTTTTGAACAAATGTAGGGATTAAATCAACTCTTCTTCAACAAGGTATGTCTACCAACAACTGAATGATTTACGGGGGGAAAACTGCATAATGAAGAGTAGATTCAATGCTTTGAAATGACGTGCAGATGCATTAAACATAAAAACACAGTATGTTTACTCAAATATTACATACGTCTGTGCTATAAATGGATGGACTGGACATGTAAATAGTTATAATAGAAAATATACCCAAAAAACACATTTATTTTTTCTTCCATTTGCAACGATCGTCCGGTTCAGTCCGGTTTCTCCCTGACCTGTCTCTGTTTCCTGTTAAATCCAGTATAAAGCCAGTTTTGATCTGCCCGTATCTCTCTGCCCCTCCCTCAAACCTGGTGAGCTCACTACCATTACATCATTGCTTTGCTGGTGCCGCTGCGCAGTACGGCTGAATGTTGTGTCATCACTGGTCCACATGTGCTCCTCTCCCGGCAGGGGACTGTCTCATCTCAGCTCCGGGAATACTGACACGCACTCTTCACGCCGCAGCTTTCATAACAACAATAACAAGACTAAATTTAAATGTGTTTATTGTCTGTTAATTGACAAGCGTGTAAGATTGATAGTACCTGCCTCAGATGGGGTGTTGGAGCAGACACCTTCTCGGTCTGTGTGTGCCGCTGTTATACAAGCGTGTCATGCTGTTAGACGCTGCCAACGCTCTGACAGAGTATTGAAATGACAAACCAGCAGTCGGTCCCCTGTGCGACAGCCGGTGCCGAGATATGATCCAAACAGGTAGAAAGCCATTTGGACCATAAATTCCATTTACTATCTTATGAATCCAGATGAGAAAACGACACGCCGATATGTGAGCCGCCTGTCTGCCGTAAAATCTCACAGATAATGACCTTAAAAGTAAAGCTTCTCTTGCCTTGTTTACACTCCAGCTGCATCCACACTGCATGTGTTTGCCTTTAAAAAAACAAAGCATTTTTTTCCAACAGGTGCACACCTCCACAGCCATGTCAAATCCAAGGCCTGGGGTCGATGGAATTATTTATTTGGCCAGTATATATTGTGTATGTGTATTTGGACTTTATCAATTATTATCTTGTGGAGTCATTCTACAGCTTATTGCCCTGAATGGTCACAGGGTCTGGAACACATCAAAATTGTCTAGTCATAATTTGTTTTGTTCAGTCATCATGTAGCAACTAGAATGGGCACAATGCTTTGTGTGGTTTTTCAGTTTAACAAATTATTTGGACAAGATTCACATTTGGTATTTATTAAGTTACTGTGGCCTACAGAAGCTTACCCTTGTCTGTACAGAGACAGAGATATTACAACAACAAAGATGAGCAATAATCCAGTCACAGTAAGACACTAGTTTTTCTGATTAATGTGGGTCAATCTGATGAATATAACACATTCTAAACTTTTTTTTTTAAGTCTTTTAAAATACTAGTCATTAACCAGTCCACTCTAGAGTCTGCTGTTTCCAACAGACATTCCAAATTGGTAGCCTAACCTTAACCCTGTTCAGAAAACAAATCTGTCTGTGTATGAAATGAGCCACTGAGAAGAGGGAGTCCAAAGATCCCAGTTCCCTCATGAAATTGGAGGCTGATCCACAGATGTGTTTGAACATTACAGCCTCATGAAGGGCGATACAGAGGAGATGCAAATAGAGAAGATTTTCTGCTCAGATTTAACTGGGTGTGATACAACCCAGCCGCTGTAAGTAATTCAAACGGTGTAGTTGGAATCCCTCACGGTCTGCCGCTGCCTAATTTCCCAGACTGGGTGCAGTTTTTCATAATTTAGCTGAGGCAATAAGACAGTGAGAGCAGGCAGCAGATTGTTGAGTGAGCAATCACAAAGTTGTTTTAGTCTCAACAGCCCACAAACAAATTCTCAATCACTTCACTCCAAATTTACTGACATGTGCCATGAGGGTAAAACTCTTTTATGGGGCAGAGCAAGTTGCAGTAAACAGTAGCATCAAACAAAGTGTAAGCTTGAAATGTAAACATAAAATGTAAAACTAATGTGTACTCCAGAACTATTAATGAAAGTGCAAACATGCAATGGCAGACTACCACACTGTATACTGAAAAAGGAGATTCTTTAAAGAGCTGCCAAAGAAGCGATGGTAGTGTTTTAACAATACAACTTCTCTAACCTCAGCAGCAGATACAACGTAAGTTACACTAAAGCTGCAATGTTCCAAATATAGACTAAGTGCATCCTCTACTGAGAATTAGTCCAGTCTCTCTCGGTTTGAGTTTGATTTCTCACAGAATAAACTACTGCAAATAAATAAACATACACACAATCAATTCAAGGGACAGTTCCAACACAGGACTGACGCAGTTTCGCTTAAAGCCCACTCCATTTTAGATAAAAGTTATGGTCGGTCAGCTTGAGGGAAGTTAGGAACAATGGGAAGGAGGGGGTTCCAGTCAGGCTGGCCAGGTTTAGAGTGACTGCACATCAATGCCAACAATTAACAACAAATGTTCTGACAAACAACAAAGTATTAGTAAAATCTAAAAAAGTCAGGTGCAGATTCATGCAGATATTTACTTAATAATGTTTTTTTTTCATGCAGATCCCCTTTTGAAACCTTTCCTTGAATCCTGGATGACTGAGAACCTCCACAGACATATTAATAATGGCTGATAACTTCTCAAACACGGGGAGTCAGAAGTTCCTTGAGCAATTTGATGAATTTGGATTAAGCCCCAAACATACTGCAGACGGACAAATGGCATCTTTGACGTAAAGAAATGAGGTGTCGGAGTCTCCAAAGCACAATATATGTCCATTGGATTCCTAAGGTTTTCAGCAGCTAATCCTTTATAGAGCACATTGTTGTTTATTTTTAGGTCTTGACATAATGCCCTGGTGTTTATGAGCTGGTGACCACAGAATGTTTTTGCAGTCTAATCAAACAGAGTGGACATTAGTGCATTATTAGACCTCTGACTTAACTTGTGTGTGTGCTCGGGGAGGTGTTTTTGGCCGTCAGCCCAGATGTATGGGTTTAAAAGCCCCTCCCCCGTTTTTTTGAGTCAGGGATTTTGGAGTTGTTTGTTTGCTCTTTGGGATTAAGAAAAAGGCCACATAGTGAATGTTTAAGGTGCATGGAGCTTAATCCGGAGTCATTTGAATGTGTAGGGATCAAAGTGGGCTGCAGTGGGAATAAGATGCTTTTGGCCGGGGCTCTGCAAGTCTTCAGTTTAATGATTGCAGCCGCCACAGACATTCATGACCCCCTGCCGGACCGCTCTAGCATGAAGTTAGGCCTTAATCTAGATTCCACTCAAAGGGAGCCCAGGCAATTTCCCCCTGAAGCCGAGGCCCCCGGCAGGACTTAGCAGTTGGTCATTCATATGCAACTGAAATCTAATACCTCACCCCTCCATGGCCCCACCTTTCCTCCTCGGCCACTAAAGCTCCACTCCTGCCTTTATATTGCCCTCGTGCTTCCTTATTCTTCCCTGCCCTGCCCCCGCTCCTCAGTCTGGATTTGCATGTTACCCTGGTGACAATGTCAGGGTACCCCTCTACAGTGATACACGACGCGGGTCTCATTTGATAGTCTTTGCTGCTTCAGTAAATAATTAGCACACTGAATCCTCAGGAGGCTCATACAGGAAGCAGGGTTGGCCCAGCAGGGGGCCGGAAAAGTCCAATGAGTGCTAACCTGCAAGCTTTCAGATAACAGGCACCCTGCTTTCTCTTAGGAATTAGTTTAAAAATCATATAACCCTTGTGCAATGTGAAGGTGGGCAGTGAAAGAGGACAATACAAGCCAATTAGTTTGTAACAAATTCTTAGTGTTACGTGGTTACATTAAAATGCAGCTATTGGTTATTGTATTGTTTTCTGTCGGATTTTCTAAAGTGTTTAAAATGTGTTCTTAATGCTCAGTCACACTACGGCTGGGATGTTGAATCACACTTTCCCACTTTCTGTAACAGGAGTGTGATTTTCACCGACTGTCAGTGGCTACAGCAAAGGCTCATGTTCTTCCAAACCCACATTATTACATCTCTTTGACTATATGGGGCCTCAAACAGCTCAACAGCTATTAGTTTAGGTTAGACTTGCTCATTTTCTTTGTTTTATTGTTGATATATTGTGACTGTTTGCAGTTAGAATGGATAACTGTTATAATGGGGACCATTTCCATGTATTTTTTTATAGTATATTATATTGTAACATCTACCTGTCCAGAGACTACAGGTGGGAATTAGCACCTAAGATAAAACCTGTTAATGTTTTATTGTGCGCTGTCCCTGCAAAAAAAAAAAAAAATCTATTATGAGATAATTATTCAGACAGGAAACACAGGAGGAGTTTAGCAACTTTTTGGGAGTTTTTTGGGGAGTTTTCCTTTACCCTGATGGAGGGTGCATGTTGTCTGGTGCCGTCTGTTAAGCCCTTTGAGGCGGCTGTTGATATTGGGCTACACAAAAATAAATGTCTTGTCAGTTAGATCATTGTTTTTACTGAGGACAACATCTTCACAGTTTATACAGCAACAGAGTAGGATCGAGATTGCCGCTGTTTTCGTGTAGACTCTGACAGCGGTCTGTACCCAGCTGAGCGAGTGGACTCCTTTTGGAGAATTGGATTTTAATAGCTATGTTTACTGAGGCAAGTTTTTTATAGTGCTGACATTAAACACCTCCACTTCCTGTACAGACATACAAAGCAGGCATGCATTTTATTGGGGAACATTGTGGACTGTCCCAAACATTTGTCTCAACCCCTGACCTAGAAATATTTATTATTATGTTTCACATGATGACATTTTCAGTGTGTGTTTTGACATGCAGCTAATTTTCACATCTCTTCCATACTGGCCTACTTTCACCCCTGCATGAGACACATACACATCAAATATAAACTATTAATGAAAAACAAAAAAAAACAATTGTTGTTATTATACCATTTTCCAACTGTGTAATATACAAACATTACTTTTCCAACTGCTGTTATTCTACTGCCATCATAAAGGCCATTCACACACAGTGAGATCTCCTGGGCACAAATGAGCAATCAGTGAAGGAGAGCAGCACACCTGGTATATAAGGCTGCGCCGAAAGGCCACGGGCGCACTGGGGAGAATTGGCTGGCTCATAATTGAGATCCGGGCCGATTATTCTCATCTGATTGTCTAATGGCTGTGTGAATGAGAACCCTACCTCTAATAAGAGCCCTATTTGACCAGGCGTGTGTGACACAGGCAAGTGTCACTCACACACCGATCATTTGACTTTGCATTGGGATAATTGGAATGCATACAAAAGAAAAGAAAAAAAGAAAAAATCCACCAATTATGTAAATTGTGGAGTGTTTGCTGCCTGTTAAACTCCTGCAAGGCCTCAAACAGAAGAACTCGCAAAAAATCCTTTAAATAAATTGTGTTGGCTGTTGATGTTCAGGGAAGTCATCTTTCCATTGTAAAACTGAAAAAATTGGTATTGATATGAATATTCTAAGAGGCAGTAAAACCATAATTTGTCACTGCTTTCTGTGAGCAGCTTTTATGCAACAACATAAACCATCACTTTTCCCACTATGATGCCTGTAGTGGAGCTCAAATTAAAGTATTGATTGTGAATACATCGAGGTAAAGGAATGACTGCACATTAAAGATCATTTGGCAAATGTACCCTAAATCATAAAAATAGAGGAGGTGTAGTTACGGGCACGGCCGTTGCTTTATGCAAGGCCGAGGAACCACGCGTTCGCTCAGCGTTTAATCAATGACTAAAACTGTCTATCCATTCAAGTATTGACGTTTCCTATGACAACTGCTTATCCACGTCGAGCAGGCACCAGACACCGGAGGCCTTTCAATCATCAACAGCATAAAGACAGCACAGAAAGGAAGAGGTGTGGCCAGACCCATGAATCTCCCGTACAAAATTATTCCAGCACTACTAAACCAGAGGAGGGGGACAATTATTGTGTGCAGGTTGGGGTCAGTGCCTTACAATGTCACACAGTCGATACTGAACCACTCTTTGCGATCTCCCAACAGCACAGTAATGGCCATTATCAACAGACGTACTTTTATCTGTGAGCATTTTGAGTCCTTGCATGGTCTTGTGGAGTCCAGTCACCTTATTAACGCATGTTTGGACACATATCGATCCGACTGCAGTGACGATCAATCTGCGGTAAGGGAAAGAAAAAACTGCCCAGTTCATCCCTGCATTGTCTAATGTCTCCAGGCACTTAACATGTGTCTCAGACTTGTACGGAACAATAATAATTTTGCCCATTGCTCCTAAAGTCTTTGAAATTATTGAAATACTGTCAGCTGAATTGATTGCGAGTTTGGATTTAATGTTTGCCACTGATAATCTTTACATTTCGTGCAAAAAAATGGATCTCTTAATCTCTGTTGTTATAATGATGGTCTGAGGATCTAGTGGAGAACACTGCAATGTCTTTAAAACTAAAACATTGGATTGAAAGTATAGTAAGCAGAGTAGTGTCCAAAAGTGTTCACTACTGTCATTTAAAATATTAAGGGTAGCCCCTATTCAGCAAGGCTCAACAACCTTTTTGTATCTGAGCACCCCAAATAAATCTAGTTGATCAGTTAGTCATGCTCATCAGTAAGTGCTCAGGAAGATTTACGGTTTTGTGCAGCTGGTAAGAAACTGCATTAGTGACTGGTGATCAAAGCTTTACAATGTTAATCTAAGGTGCATATCAATGCATTGATTACACAGTGTCAAGACAAACTGTCAACTACTCAACTAGCAACTCACATATTACTGTTTCAATGCTGTCAACAGTAATGCTTGAATTGAAATGGGTTTTATAAATGGGAAGAGAGGAAGATGTAGACTTGGGATGGTAAAAAAAGAGTTTGTCAGATGAGGCCACTTTTCACAAAATGACTGCAAGCAGAATCTGACTGGATAAGGCAGTCTTAAACTAAATCAGACAACTATGAGTGTAAAGGCCTGTTCACACCGGGACGAATTTCGTCGACGAATTTCGTCGACGTTTAACGCCTGGCGACTAAACAATGGGCGCCAATGTGAGTGTTCACACCGAAGCGAAAAACGCCACGCTTAAAAGCGTCAGTTTTTTAAGAACGTCGCGGGTTCGTTTTTTTGGTTTGACGCGCGGCGTCAAAAACTATACGACCAATGAGATTGGCGCTTTTGCTCACGTGTCTGGAGCTTCTGAAGTTACAGTAAAACACAACTTGGGGGCGCTCAAACACAAAATTGTCTTGCCGAGCACACATACGTAACGGCGAAGAAGATACACACCAAGTAGCGTCTACACTTCCGGGAAGAAATAAGACGACGAAGACTAAAGGCAAGATGAATGTAGAGATGCTAGTCTCGTTGGTGTCGGAACACAAAGAATTGTACGACAAACGCGACAGCGGTTTCAAGAATATTGAAAAAAGAGAATTGTTATGGAGTGGGATTGCACAGCAAATGTGCCTTGATGGTGAGTTTCATTTCAATTAATTATCTTTTGTGTACATATGCTTGTAACTATTTCAAACGTTTGACTCTCTCCATTGTTTGTGTGCCGTAGTGGAGGAGGTAAAACAGAAATGGAAAAGCCTGCGAGACACATACACGCGAAAAAAGCGCGAAGATGAATGCAGAAGTGGACAGGCTGCTAAGGCCAAGAAGCCTTGGAAATTTATGAAGGCCATGGAGTTCCTCGCTAAATCAACAGAATTTCGGAGGTATTATCATTAGAACATTAAAATGCATTGACATTAAACATTGATTAACATGATAGCAGGATGGGTATAAATTTTGAATTATTTTTCTGATGTAAAGAAACTTTTGTCTTTACAGTGTTCACAGCAATATTAATCCTGAGAATATGGATGAAGGGGTTGACCAAGTGGTGGTTCACAAAGAAGTGAGCAACAGAGATGAAGCATCCGGAAGCACTTCTCCTGGATCATCCTTCTCCAGCCCAACAGTGAGAAGGTCTTGTCCATCCAAAAGAAAACGGCTAGAGACACCAGACTTTTTGGACCGCTATCTCACATCTAAAGAAGCCAGGGAAAGTGAGAAAGAGGAACGGAGAAGAGAAAAAGAGGAGCGCCGAGAGCAACGAAGAGAGCAGCTAAATGATGCGAACTACTTGTTTGCTCTTGGCATAATACCTGCACTTAGGAGATTGACCCCTGCCGTACAGTCTTCGGTGAAATTAAAAATTCAGCAACTGTTGCATGATGCTGAGTTTGGACAGGCCTCTTTTTTTCCCCAGCCCTACCATCAGGTTACCCCGCAGACCCCAACAAACTATGGACGCTCTCCAACTCCTTGGCAACCCTTATAGACGTTTGATTTATACATTTTATTTCTGTTTTTAGTGTGGTTTTATCTGTTTTACATTTATGCACTAATTTGCACTATGCACTGTGTACTTGCACTACAGTCATTGTGACTTATTTGCACCGCCTTTTCTGACTACATTGTGTAATAAGTTGTATACCATTAAAAGTGAAATGTTTCCCAAAAAAAATTGTGCATAAGTGATTTGAAAGTAATGTAACATTTTGGGGTCTGGCATACATTTGCACTTTAGTATTCCTGAAATAGCTATGTGCCTAATTATGGAGTCATTGCATTTATAGGCAACAGTTAACATTCTACAGGAACATAACCATTTTGCGCACAGCATTGTGCATGGAATGACATTGTAAATGAAATGCAAGCAAATATGTTTATTGAAAATTCACATTTACCCACATACAATGTAAATTTGGCTGTTTGGGACAAACCAAATACTTTACATTTTGCTGCAATATTGAAACAATCAGATGCAATAGATCGGATAGTGTAATCAAGTTCACAGATATATATATACACACACACACACACACACACACACACACACATACACTAGCGGTTCTCACAATGGAAAATGTAAAAAAACATGGCTCAAATGTACGGGTTGATATTTAGCTGTTCTACAGCACATGGTTCACATGCTCATACTGCCAAGCAACTTCTCCAGCTGGTGAGTTGAAGTACTCTTTGTACAGTTCTCGGACACTTTGTGCCTCCACAGATGCCCGCTGCCCCCTACAATGTTCCAACCCTTGTAGTGGCTGCTCACAAACTCTGTCATCCTCCGTGGCACAATTCTGGTCATTGCCTTTGGGGCGCAAATAATTGCACAATGCACAAGCTGCTTTGACAACTTTGTCAACAACACTTGGTTGAACCTGTAAAGGTCGTTGGAAAACACGGAAGCGTTGACTGAGGATGCCAAATACATTTTCAGAGATGCGGCGTGCCCGAGACAAAGCGATAATTGAAAATTCTCTTGTCTGTGGTGAGTCGTCGTCCAGGGTATGGCCGTAGGAGATATGGTTTCAGCGGGAAAGCTTCATCTGCCACAATGACATGGTTAACTTTTCCCAGGTCAGGAGCACCGGGAAGTTCACTTGGTGGGGGAACATTCAGAGTTCCATCTCTGAGTGCCTTTCCCAGCACAGAATTGGCAAAGATGCCTCCATCACTGTTGCTGCCATAGCTCCCCACATCAACCACCAGGAAGCGGTAATCTGCATCAACCAAGGCCAGCAAAACAACGGAGAACGTACCTTTATAATTAAAGTATAGAGAACCAGAGTTTGCAGGGGCCTGGATTAATATGTGTTTCCCATCCATGGCTCCCAAGCAGTTAGGGAAATTCCATCTTTCATGGAACCTCTTGGCTGTACTCCTCCACATGTCTTCAGTAGGCGCTGGCAAATGTTCATCTCTGAGGCAGTGCCACAATGCATCACAGGTTTCACTCACTATTGAAGACACAGTTGATACACCAAGTCGAAAGCTGTACGCAATAGTGCGGTACGAGTCCCCAGTGCTGAGAAAACTGAAATAGAAATACACATGTTTTATTTTTAACAATGCTTCACTTACGTTTGTACAACATTCATTGAAGTGAATAACTATGTTAAGGAACTCACCGTAAACACACGCCAAACGCTGTTCTGGGTCGATTGGTTTACGGTAGTGTGTTTGTTCCTTCACAGCGAGGAGCCAGTTGTTGAAGTAAATTTTCGAACTCACTGACGGACATTCTAAAATACCCCAGCGCTCATGATACATTTTCAGCTCTTGCACCAGTCGATAAAACTCCCCATGTTCTTCTCTTCTCGTAACTATGGGATGTATCCAATATCGGCGTCTTTTACGGCGTCTTTCCTCATTCAACAGAACAATAATTTCTTCATCGCTGGAACTGGAGCTGGAGCTACTGGTGCTTGAAATATCCATGTTTTCTTTGTATGATTTTTAGTCTAGCAAATACTTGCTCTCTTCTTCTGGGTGAAAAGCGAGTGTCAGAAGTGTAAAGTAGCGCAGCGCCACCTTGTGTACCGGGGTATTTCTGCTTTACATTAAACGCCCCCTAATGTCAGGAAATGAAGTTGCATGTTCACTTGGCTCATCGTCAGCGCAAATCGCTTGGGTGTGAACACAGAAAACGCGTTGAAAAACGCTGACGAATTAACGCTGGCGAATATTCGTCCCGGTGTGAACAGGCCTTAAGATGGGCAGCAGTTGTTGTTAATGTCCTTGTTCACCATCATTACATGAACTTGTGAATGTGGATAATACAAACACTCTTCTGTGGTGCTCTCATAAAGCAGCAACAGTGATCCTTTGCACTGTGCTATTGCAAAATTGCACGTTATATCTACAAAGAAACCTTTGATGAGAAGTATGGCTCTTTATTGTCTCTGATGCTCCGAGGCCTTGACAGATCTATGAGCTGATGGAACAGACCTAACATAATAAAGGCAACCCGCAATTAAACTGGATCCTTAATTCAAAGACACCCCTAAAGATTCATAAGCAATATGATGATTGTACACATCAAAATGTATCTGGTAAATTTTCCATTGAGTAAAAATGAAAAGTATTTTTATTTGTTTTAACCTTCAAAACCGTGTGTGTATCGGCTTTTTTGTCTAGTGTTGTTCATGTTATTATTCCAACGCAATGATGTTCAGTATATTAGTGTAAGAACAAGCACTGGCCAATTTTGTATTGACATTTATTTATTTGGGGTTTTAAGTTGTTGTATCTGTTGTGTTTGTGTAAAAAGAGAATTTCTGATTTATGGCGAGCGTAAAAGATTCCCGTGTGATGATGACAGCATGTGTCTGTCCTAATAGACCCAGGGATCACTTAGCGTTTGGTGACTAATACAGCTCCATAACCTCTCCAGTGCTCCGAGGCCATGACAGACCTATGAGCTGATGGAGCGAACCTGTAACATAATAAAGGCGGCCCTTCTTCTCACTCAGCATCTCCCATATTAATATTTGGCTCCTGTAATAACTAAAAGCCATTTCATTACTCATTAATCAGTGTGCGTTCACGTCCACTCAGAAATATGACCGGAGGATTTCACAGGAAGAGCCGTGGATAATGACCCAGCGGCTGGAGGCTAATAAAACTCTGTATGCATGCTGTCTGTCAAGAAGCACTGCCCAGGCATGCTCAAGCAGCGCACACAACAAAGTCTTATGCTTTACACTATAAAATGAAGGACCATGGGATGACAGAAGTGAGGGCTAAATCCTAGAAACTTGGTTCCAAATGACTACCATAAAGTGAATCCCTTTTCTGGTGCCTTCATTTCAATTTTAAACTCTCAAATCATTACACATTAGTCCATCTACTATAAGTGCCACTTTATGGTAAAATAGCATTGTCACCAAGCAAGGCTAATGTTAGCATAAATCTGTATTTCCAGTTTAGCATATAAAATTAATGGATGCATTTAATACATATCATAATAGTGCAGTCAGTTAAGACACTTTCACACATGTACATTTTCCCAAAGACTTCTGACTGAACACTAAAACACAAAATGGTCAGTGTAGTACTGATTATAATGTATTTTATAGATATTTTTAAATGTTATGGACTATCACTATCATAAATATATATTTGTCTATTGTATTGATTATTTTTCTTCCAGTTAACTGACTATTTATGACGTCTCCAAACTGGCCCAAACTTTTGATCAGCTTAGCGCTGGCCAATATTTTGCCTAATGGGTGCTCTATGGGTCGTATAACGAGAAAATCCTAAAGATAAAAACTTACAGGGCACTAGTGAGCAACTTCCACTGAAAATCATCACTATGACTTATGGCATCAATAAAAAAAATACTTCACTTCCCAGGACTGCTCCAAATTGTAAATTAGATAAAAATCTTTTCTTCCTGTAATTCTGCAGTCTGTGTGGTATATTCAAAGTATAAGATACAGAGTGTTGCCTCGCTGCTTTTCTTCTGCAGCAATCAATACGGAAAATAAATGTAGATTCAGCATTTGTAAAGTAAAAGAAAACTGGTTTCATTTGAGAAGATTTCACTGTATATAGCTGTCATATCCATCAAAGGGTGAGTTTTATGTGTTTATTAAAGTGAATGGCAGGTAAACGGGACAGGTCAGCAGTAAAAACAGCTCACTGGATATACAGTACATTGTGGTTGTGATTTATGCATATGGTCATCTGTTTCAGAACGCGCGTGCATGTTTCTGTTCATGTGCGTCTTTTCCTCGGTGTGCTTAAATCAATGGTCATCCCCTGATACAAGACGGCCTCATAAATCATTGTTTGTTGATCAGTTGTCAGGAGGCAGGGGCCTTATGGTGTCCTAATTATTCCAGCTCACAGCCCCACTGGATGAATAAGGACACGAATGCCAAAGCAAATCAAAGCCGGCGGACTTTACTGAAATATAGCCATAAAGGTACAGGAGTTTGGATGGATGAGGCGGGGGTGGGGGAACACTCTGAGGGAGGGGGTGGTAGGGTTTGGGTTGGTTGGTTCCTGGGGTGCACTCAAGTGAGAAATGCGATGTATGAGATATCAGTCACCAGAGGCAGAGCGCAGGGGGTGGGGTTCCTGAATGGCTCACAGCTTGACACCAGGCTCGACTGCAAATGGACGAAAGCAACCAAGTGTTATTGTGAGCGCTCGATCACTCTCTTTTAACACAATTTGAACACATCTTGGTTGACACTTGAGGTCATGTCCACTGTGGTGTTACCATCATGTAGGGCAAACCTACACAATCTGAATTCTGGCCTTGAAGATGGAGCTGATGGCAAGCTAGAGGAAGAGGGGACATTAGTTATTTTAAGTTATGTATTTATCATAGAGAAAAAGTTACTGTTTATACTTTAGCCATAGAAATAATTACATGGAGCCAGTGTAAATGACATGACTTAAAAGGGGTCCAAATCCTCCCCAAACAACACACTGTACTACTTTGGAAAACCTTAGTCTTTTGGTTCTATCAGAGTTGATCATCCACCTTCCAAAAGGTGCTAAGCAGTCTTTCAGTTGGATGATAGATAATCCTCACTTGCAAAAATGAGATGTTAAAAGAAAAACATAAATCATAAATGTTTTACTTTTTTCACATAAAGCATGTCTTGTTTCAGTGATATTTAAAAAAAAAAAAAAAAAACGATAAATGTACCTTTTGTCAAAAACAGCTGTTTCTGGTTTTATTGTCAGCGTCCTACAGCTTTGGCTCCTTAAATTAAAAGATTGCATTTCTTTTCTGTGTTGCATTCAACACAAGCCAAACTTGTGCCACTAAACAGTGAGTCCCTAAAATTGTGCAGCTTTGAATTCTATGTTCAGAAAGCTAGAAAAAAATGTCTGGTGTTTACTGCAGCAGTATACAGCAGCAGTATCCAGCCTCTCACATTACTACACTCCAGGGTTTACTCTACTCTTTAGTTTCAATATTGGCAACACAGCCACATTTTGAAAGTTTTCTTTAAAGACAATTTACTTCAGGGTGCGGAGCGCCCCTAGCTTAGTTAGTAGCGCAAAATATGCACATATGCAAGAACTGCTTGAATCCCAGATGGGACATTTTTCAAAGTCATCACCCTCGCTCACCCTGTTTCCTGTCAACTATCAATCAAGGCAAAAACGCCTAAAACAGAACAAACAAAAAGAGTATACTTCTGTTATAAGAGATAACGTTTGTTGCTCTTGTGTGATGTCAATGTTTATTTCACAGACACTGCTCTCTTGAGTGGATACACAAGTCTCTTTGGGGGTACCTGCGTCTTGTTGACACCACTTGTACGGTACGAGCAAGGGGAAGCAAGGCTTTTCTGATTTATTATGGCATTCATTTGTGTTGAATGAAACTGTTGGTTAGCTTTACTTAGAATGGAAAGGGATGAACATTGCAAACTCATTTGTCCTGAAGAAGACCGATACTGTGGATGACATTTTTGCCTCTAGTAGTTATCCCCCTGTTTAAAGTGAAGTGAAGTGAGCCTGATTTCTCCACTTTGTAAAACATTTTAGAGTCTGGCATTGAAGACTCATAAGTCTCTCTAGTCTGAGTTAATCTGTAGGTCCAACGTCTGCAGTATATGCATTCAAAAATGTTCAGAGGCAGTTCTGGTTGTTTTATCGAGTGGGGTATGACAGGTTACCACCGTGACCCACGACTTAACAAAACAAATTGTGCTGGTCAAAAGAGTCAACTCAAACGTAACATGTCGTGGCATATTCAGTCAAACTGCAGGCCTGCTTTGGTTTAGGGTTTCCTCACAGTGTCATTAACTTTTCAGCAGTGAGCAGGTTTCTGTCACCACTGACCAAATTGCTCTAAATGCACTACCATTTCACGGTTGAGGCTGGCGCTTAAAAGATGAGCAGAGTCTGGTGAACGCAGTCAGGGCTAATGGGATTATTAGTCGTTTTTTATGAGGAATAACTGCGCTCACAGCGATTCGGGAGCAGGATTAGGCTTCTGTAATGTACTGTATCAAGCAGCTGGGCCTCATGTTAATTACTGGATAACCCTTTCTAATTAAGAAATCTGTAAAATGGGACCTAAATAATTCAGCAAGTCACTGTGCTGCGGTGCTTTATTTTCTCTCCACTTTCCACTGCAGCCAACATTCACTTTCAAGAGTCGTATCCACAGAGCAGTCATGCAAGAACGGTTCAGGAAGGTTTGGTCAGCTTTAGTATCAGTGACATAGAGTAGAGTAGAGTTTATAATACCAGTATAATATCTCTGGTGATACAAACATTCATTTTACAAGTGTGAAGTCATATAATGTTGCTCTCCCAGTGGGTCTTCTTGAGCGGATTCAAAAAGAAACAAGTGTTGAACTGTAGGCTCTAATGTCTCAGACACAAATTTAAACCAACTGTAAAGGGTAACGGTCATTAACTAAATTACATCCTGGTATGTAGCGATGTGAGAGGTTGAAGGGATATATTGCTGCAATAAACTGTAGAAGATAGTTTTTCAGTTTATTCCCAGCTATCCAAACTGAAGAATCTAGAGAGCAACTGTTTTACTGACTCTGCCACTTCACAAGTTATCCTCATGTTGAATGCATTGACAGACAATAGCCACTTTCACACATTCACTGAGCTCCACACCATGCACTGATTGTATTGTATCCCCTGGTTGTATGAACAACTCCCCCTCTCACAGCTGTCACACCCAGACTTGATCCTCCAGGGACCCCAGCAGAGGTCGCGCTTTCTCACTCGCCTTCATTTTGACAGACGGAGATGATTTACGTCATAATCTATTATTACGTGTCATTTTTAATGTTCATACTTCAATAATAATTGCTAACTAATACTTACTAATACATAATTGCTTTTGGTTTTACTCACATTTTAACCCTCCTACACCCCTAGAGCATTTTTATATATTATTGAATGCATCCAGATCCACAAGGATTATCGCTGGTCATGAGCAGAACGAAAACCACATTGTTCCTCCTGGATCCGAGGCTTGACTATTACCCGAATTCTCCTCCCCAGTACCCTGGCACAGACTCTCACTTTTGGGAGGACAAGGTCCGGATACAGGCAGCCGAAATGACTTTCCTCTGCAGGGTGGCTGGGCACTCCCTCAGAGATAGGGTAGGGAGCTTGGGCACTCGAGAGGAGCTCAAAGTAGAGATGCTGCTCCTCCACATCGAGCGGAGTCAGATGAGGTGGCTCGGACATTTGTCCTGCCGGGAGGAGGCCCTGGGGAAGACCTATGAAACACTGGAGGGACTTTGTCTCTCGGCTAAACTAGGAACGGCTAAATAAGCGTCATCCCCCGCTCTTCCCCTCCCCCCACCCTTCTCAAGACAGTCATCAAAGTATTCATAAAATGTGCAAACATTAACAACACGGCCATTTTGCTGGCTCCATCCGCATGTGCAGAGAGCGACGTGCAGATTGTGCAAGGTTGAAATAATGTCTGCACTGGATATATAAAAGTGGCTAATGTTACTTCTTTAGCTAAAAAAGTCAGTTAAGCTTAGTTTCCACTGGGATGGTGTGGGCCGGGTTCTGGTGTGTTTCCATTACTAAAAGAGGCACAGTTACTCAGGTAGTAGAGCAGTCGTCCTATAACGGGAGGGTTGGCGGATTGATTCCGGGCCTCCCTTTGGTTCATACCGTTGTTGTGTCCTTGGGCAAGACACTTAACCCTCCTTGCCTCCAGTGTCTGTGGCACTGGTGTCTGAATGTGTGAGAACGTGGGACAACGGATTGAAATTAGACTAATGTTTCAATCCGCCGTGTTTACCTGCATGTGGCTGTCTCATGTATGTTCATTAACATGCACTGTTCCGATCAAATAAATCAAATAAAAATGAGAGGTTCTAAGGGTCCCCAAAAAGTGCAGTGTACTGTACAAATATGCCTCAGCTAGGGCTCCCTAGTGGGAACAGCTTTGTGGTACACTGGGAGGTATATGCAACAATAGATTATTAAAAATAATTATGCCTTTCTTGTGATAAACATCATATTCCCAAAGTCAAAGCTAGACAAGCAGAACCTATGCTTCAAAGAAAGAGTCGAATGTTGACTGCAGTAAAATATTGTACTGTACTGTACCCATAGTGGAAACAAGGCTTTAGTGACATCCATGGCAACATTAGCATCACTGTCATCTACAGTCAGCCAAATGAAGAAGAACATTTGAATGACAGAGGAACAGAGCACACTCTTTCAGCAGTAGGACACACCTTTTTTTGCACTTGTTATTACTCACTTTACTTAGGGCACTAGAAATACACATTATAGTAGTCTTATTTGGAAACTTTTCTGCTTTTGGAAATAAAATCTTTTCTAAAAGGTGTGCCTCCCAACCTGACCCAAACTGCTGGGTTCAAATAGTGTCTTTGTGTGCAGACAAGGGGGGCTCACACCTTGTTATTCCAAGTAAAAAGCATGTTAGCTCCAGGCTTAAACATGGATTTAGCATGTTTAAAGCACGCTGAGCAGATCACAGAGGCCATGCAGCCCGTTCTGTTTGCTATATATTTGCTGCATAATGTGTGGTTTTGAAAAGCAATGAGTAGTGCTCCTTTGATCACAGTTGTGTCCCTCGTCCCAGCGCTGGGTGAAAGTAGCATGACCGTCCTATCAGAAGAGAGTGATGGGAGGGACTATCGAGAGAGTGGACTCACTCACTGATAATGTAACCCATTTCTAATATAAATCTGTAAAGTGAACACATGCTGGGTTTACAAAAGTAGCTCCTGAGTGGTTTTGTTTATATTGGCTTAGAAATTCATGGTTATGTCCCATCCCATCCCCTCCCATGATTACCCCATTGTTTTGAAAACTAATCCTGAACCTGTGCATAAACTAAACTTTGTGTATTTTAATGTAAATTTTGGACAAATGAGGAAAACTACAACAATCCTCATTTACACTATTGCCTTATTTACGTATATACCGTCTAAGCTTTGTATATAATTATGCTTTACTTTTGTAAGAGCTACTGAAACTCTTAACCCTGGATTTACACAAGACATCTCCGTGCCTTTTTCTGTGATACATGTCTCTAACACAGTTGATAGGGGACAAATTGAGTGAGTTAGGGTTAGGAGACACAAATGTACATCTACAAATCTGTCTATAGATTATCTGGTGAATTTTCAAAAAGGCATAGCATGCAACGTCAAGAAATACTAGTCACTAACACTAAATCTTTTTTGAATAAAAAAGGTAAATTAAAATAATAAACACGTGTCAAAACATGTAAAAAAAAAAAGAGCTGTTTTTGTTGGGAGCAACAGCACAGTAACTTTAAAACCTAGCTTTGTGCACTAAGCAAATAATGCAGTTGCATCCATATAATTACAATTAGGTGATTATGTGTTATGTCCGGGCTAATCTCTTCCAACCCTGTCAAATCATAGAAAGTGTGCTACGCCTGAGCATAGACTGAACGTTATGTGCTTTAGGTGTGAAACGTACTTGGTTGGGATATTCAATAACACACTAAACAGAGAAAAGAAGCTCACATTAAAATTGTTTTCTTTGCAACGTTCAATTCTGGCTACTCTGCAATAATCAATCCATTTCTTAATTTTATTTTGCGAGATTAAAAAAACACATAAACCCAGCAAAGTAAAAAAACAAAAACAAAAAAAAAACATTCTAATAAAAGTGGCACAGTGTTAAGTTACATTTTTCCCCACCATACTCTGTGAAATAGATAAAGCTGTAATATCATGTCATTAATATATCTTCTCTACTACACAACTAACACAGGCTCCTTTAATGAGTCAGAATCCACTCTGTTAAAGTGATTAATAGCCATTGTATGAGTCAGAGCAGTCTTTGACTCAAACCTGAGCTGTTGTGGGATTAACGCCCCATGGGTTCATCAGGTCTGGTGTCAAATACGTGACGGAGGCAAATGTAGGTCAGTCGGCGGAATGTCAGACAGTCTTCTCAGCCCGGTCTCTGTCGCTCTGCTGGATGTGTCAGGACACTCTCCAGCGCCGAGGGGATTTTTAACGACCCAGCGACAGCACTTCTCGACCAAATGAATCGCTCTGACCACACAGGTCCACACAGGAGCGCAGCAGACATGTCACATCATTTCAGACGCTATCTGCAGTGCCTACCGGTTACAAACAATCCTGACACCCACTGAGACAGTCTGTGCGCTAGTAAGTGCATAAATCGTGTCTCAGCAGTGTCTGGCCTGTTGTCTTGACCAAACCCCAGTAGTAATTGTTGTAATAAAGACACCAATAGAGCCAATAAAAGCAGATACAGAAACCCAGCATGTATTTACCTTTTCTATTGAGATCCTCAAGGTGTGTTTTTATTTAGTTTTTTATTTTCTTTGCATTGAATTCCCATGAATATGAGATAATAGATCGAGATTCCTGATGCATTTGAATTGTTCAAGCATGAATTATTCAACAGTGCAATTTGCCTGTTTTAGGTTGAACATGCACTGGAGGACACACTAGAATATGGAGAGTCATGAGGCTCTCACAGAAGTTATTTTTGTTGGAAAATGTGACAGCGGTTAATGGATTCTTTGGCTGCAGTCGTCATGTTGAAGATGCTGATTTCTAGTGTGGTCGAGAATCCATCTGGCAATTTTGGTACTTCTACTATGCATTGTTTGAGTAGGGAGTTCAAAGTGGAGGGGACGCTAGAGCGGCAGTAGCTCACTGGGTAGAGCGGCTGTCCTTCGACTGACGGGTGGGTGGTTCGATCCCTGCTTGAAACATCTCAAAACATCATGACGTCACGCTCTCCCCCACATGCTGTTGTTGTGTCCTTGGGCAAGACACTTAACCTACATTGCCTCCAGTGATGTTCTGTAACACTGGTAATAGCTTAATGTATGTAAAGCGCCTACTACAGTAGGTGGAAAAGTGCTATATAAAAATAAAGATTATTATTATTATATGGCTGATATGTGTCACTTTACATATTTATAACTTAGTTGTACTTAAACTGGAAGTATGCAATTTGTTTATGCCTGTGTTAAAAAATCAAGCATTTTATCCCCTAACAACATATTATAAGGAATCATCTGTTAGAAAAAAAACGAGACCTTAAGACGTCATCTCTTGATTTTAATAGATCAGAATTTTCACTTCTGGACGGGGGGCTTTGGCCAATAACATGCTCACTTCCGGAAAAAGGAGCGCTCTCATTGTTCTACATCGCTTGTCAATAAGGAACTTATGGCTGCCAATAAACCAGAACAGTGCATATTCAGCAATGAATATGTCTATTAACTCAGCAAAACAGCACAAAGAAATACTGGCTTTAATCACTTAATGTTTAACGAGGAGGTGATAATTGAAACTAAAAGTTTACAGTTAAGCTCTAAACTGAATATCTTTTTTACTTTGATCTGGCAATAAACTTGACTGTGATTCTAACTTCCTGGTTGTAACAACACAACAAGGTCTAGAGCAAATCCTTTTTTAGATTTTATGGTTTTGTTGGACTGTTCTGCGTTAACCATGGCCCTTTGCTTTTCCACATTCTTCCACATTTTATTCATACTCTGTTTTCCTCATCTTTTTTGTCAGAAAAATCTAAGCCAGAGAAAATGTTAAAAACTGACTCTGACAAATTATAGGGTCATAAATTGCACAGCACTTTTTAGGCTTCAACTATAACATACAGTACATTTATACATGTGTCCACATTGTTTTTATAATATCACTCTAATGCTTAATCCAAAGCTATAATTTATTGTGCGGTACCAGGACTGACTCCAGTGTGAGGTCCAGAACTGTGAGCAAACAAGCCTGGTCTAACCCCTAACTTCAAACAGCTACGAGCCAAATCTAAGTTTAATCTGTCTTTTGATTCTGTAAACCATAATTATGTGAAGCTTAATCACCATCAAGAAGTCCCTGGTGACAGTCAGACATAACCAGACGCACTGTTGAGTCTGGTAACAGGCTAACATCCTAATAGCATTAATCAGAGGAACACAGGCGTGAACTTTCCCAGGTCCAAAGTCTGTGTGTGATTTTAGCAGGTTGTTGTCATGTCGTAATTGGCAGCTCACAGTGCAGACAGTAATCACTTAAATGCTTTGGGTAATGACAGGCCATTTACAGGATAGTGGTGGAAAAAAAGGTTTACACAGACAGATCTGCTTAGCCATAGAAGATGTCTCTTTGTGTCTGCCAAAATGTCACTGTGACCACGCCAAACAAAAAGTTTTTTATCATGATTGCTTCAACCCATTTAATAAAACAAGGATGTTTTAGATTTGTATCCTCAAACATTTATGACAACAACATTTTTGCAAATGTTGGGAATGAAAAAGTATTGTGCTAATGAAAGATTATGTAAGTTGGTGGATTAGTTTCATCAGGTTTTATTGTACACTGTAAAACAATCATTGACTAAGGGACATGTTTTACTGAGTATGATACTGCATACTCAGCATGCGGCAGAAATTACAGTTCAAATGATCAAATGAATGAAAATACACATACACTTATAAATTTATGACAATAATTAGATTTTCTTGACACTGATGATGTGTGTTTCATTGTCACTGTAAAATGACAGTGTACATAAAATCATTTGATAAAATATTGTGCATTATGACGAATTATGAAAAGACTTTTGCAACATGTTTATTAGTATTTTCTATGAAAGCATTTTAAAAAGCATGTCCTTTTGTCCAGAGAACCCATGTTTGGGTTGCTGTGTGAACTGCAGGGAATTTTATTAGAAAAAGTGATTGAGAAAGAGATACCCCAAAAAAGTAAGGTGTTGTAAAATTACACTTGCTGACTTTTTAAATGGACATCTTTGTTTTTAAAAGAACACATTAACTCAAACTTTGGCTCATAGCAACAATGTTTTGTCTGACATGACCTTAACTTTATTTTTCAAAGGCTATTACATATTTAAGTATTTAAATTAATTTTTTTCCAGAACTTTGCATCTTGCTTAAAACTACCAAATGTATGGCATCTATTCTTATGATATATTATAACATCTATCCAAAATCAAGGCCATATCTAACATATCCATTGACAGTTGCTGGATACAGCATTTAAGTGTTGCTTTTGACACATTTCAGACACTTTTATCTACTGTAAACTCAAATATTCCACAGAGCTGTAAATGCTGACTGCTCTGAAGCCGGTCGTCTTGAAGGTCGTCTGCCGGTGTGAGACCACAGCAGCATTAACCCCTGCTGCAGCCCCTCTGTTGATTTACCACCAGTGGACACAGCGCCTGTTAAAGACATGTAAATGGGTTGGGTTTGTGGAGAGCGAGGTGCATGAACCCTGCATCGGACCACCCACCCACTCTCACTGTCTCTGCAAACGGCCATCTTCCCAGCGCTAGCTCACAAATCAGAGGGACGCTTTTATTTGGGGAAGGTCACGGACCTTTTTATCACCTCCTTAAGACGCCCTCTGGAGCCATGTCTCATGTAACACCAGTGGACACTGCAAATCTCCTGAGCTATGGCCAGTGGACTGTGTTTACGGCCACAGTCAAGCCTGAAATAAAACTGACAGTAAGAAAAACCCAGGCTGGACATAAAGCCCCAGACTTGACTCTGACTGGACCTGCAGAGAGCTTACACCATTTTGGTTTTTATGGTGCGCACTTCTGTTTGACAATTATTTCATATTGTTTCAATGGCCTTTTAAATTGGCAGGATTTGTTGTCCAGGCCAGGGACTGGATGAACAAGTGTTCTTGCTGAGGCCTGGGCCCATCTTAAGATTTTTAAGTTAAGTTAATAATAAATAGTTTGCTGCAGTGAGACAAACTGTGGCTTTGACTTTTAGTGACTGTTTTCTGAGTCACATTTCTTTAGGCTTCCAATGTTTTTGAGGTTTTCCCATAACAGAGATATTTCATTGTGGCCCTAAACTGAGTGGTGCGGTATGGGACAGGTCAGTGCAGCACAGACTGGTTTAGGGAGTCACAAAAGAGGTTGCAACTTTCTTTGTATCTAGTATCTAGTTGAAGACATCTGCTACATAAACATGATGTCAGCTCTTTGAACACATCCATTCAGAGAACTGTGTAAGTCTAAATAACTTTTTAAATACTATTTAGTGTCACAGGTTCTGCTTGTGTTTAATGCAATGTAGACAATAAATGCAATGTTCTGATTCACAGACTGAGAGCACTCCAACTCTGCTGTTGCTAAAAAAATAAATAAACCACTCTGATGGAACCAGAGACCAAAAATGTTCCCGAAGTAGTACGGTACACGTGTTCGGGACACTTTGGACACTTTTGGCAAAAGAAACGTACCTGTGTATACTGCTCCAGGAAAAAGGATTTTGTTCCTTCTACATATTACAACCTGTTATTACAGAGGCATGTAAAAGAAAGGTGTTAGGTCAAAACTGGCAGCATACATTCACCTTTCAGACCTAACCCACTTGTGTCTGGTGAAGGCTGGATAAAACGTCCCCTCTGGCTGACACTTTGACTTTGAGAAACTACACTGTGACTCACCGTTTGTTTGTGTGAGTATTCTGTCTGTCTGCCTCGGCCTCCTGTCCTGACGCGCTACACAAACACTTCTACAATTAGCCCAGATAAGATGGGATTCATTGACTTCCTGCTGATTACACTTTAGATAAAGTGGGACAATTGAAAAGAGCCTTTTTGAGCAGAGTATAAAGCTGTCCTACGATAAAGGTGCAAACTGCCAGGAGTCCTGTCTGTCGACGCAGTGACTGGTTGCAGCATCTTCTTGTCATACTATATTATTTTTGCTTTTTTGCACACCTCAATAGCACCCGGCTCAGAAACTCATTTATCACATAGCGGGGGATGAACACGTTGTATCACAGGGGACATTTCTCAAAGTGTGACAATCGACTATTGGGGACACTACGCAGACGGAATGATTGCGGCGGGAGGATATAGAAAGCTTCTGGAGCGTTATGTGATGTGCATTAAAAACAAAACAAACGCATGGAAGGAGTGCACTGTTTACCGCCGTCAAAGAGATCACTTCTGTTTTTAGTGTGAAATCGTCTTGGCTTTGAATATTTCTGGATAATCTCACCACATTCTTACCACAGTGGAACTTGCTAAAACAAATAGAAATAGTGTGCAATGGGCAGCTTCTCCAAAATTCCAATTATATTTCATTCATTAAAGATAATTGTTCTTATTTAATGAACCAATTTGATGTGCTGTGTCTAACAATGATAACAGTTTTTGTGCAGCTCACATTAAAACTATAATTAGTTCAGTCAATGCTAACAGTAATTGGCCTGGTTGATGTTGGTTCACAGGTTAATGACAAGCAAAACTTTAAAGTGTGTTTATGATTCATTTGCCTTAAAGCAAGCTTTGTGACACTGATCAGAGGATAGACTGGCCCGGGACAACACTGGAACAGCGGGAGAACACTGGAATAGGCAATGGATCAGATTTCTGTAGCCAAGGAGGTGACTCACCTGGTGTGTGACTGTGCAACCCAGGTTTATTTCCAGACTTGGGTTATATGCTCAATGTCATTTCCTTCTCTCTCAACCTGTTTCCTGTCTGTCTCCAGTGTATCTATCAAATAAAGGCAAGAGAATAATCAAAAAAAGTATTTAAAATCTGTTCTAGTTTTTCAAGATTTCTGTCGACCTTGTGACTCAGTCTTTCTTCACAAGGGCCTTTTCCACTGGAGCGTTATGGTACGTCAAAGGTCAGGTATCGTCAGTACGTTTTCTACCTTCTAAGGCACTCAAAGCACTTTTACATAGAGCATCCATTCCCCCGTTAACACACAAAAGCACACTTTCAATCATACACCAGTGTCGCAGTCACTGAATGCAAGGTAGGTTTCAGTATCTTGCCCAAGGGCCCTTTGACAGCATGAAGAGGAGGATAAGGAATCGAACTGCCAATCTTCTGGTGGTTGGACAACCCTCTCTAGCTCCTTAGGACAAAGTGTCCACAAAAAGTGTACCGTACTCTACTACGTTGGGAACATTTTGGTCTTTGGTTCCATCAAATGCACGCAGGGCTACTTTAATGTTCAGAAAGAAGAAACAGTTTAATGTTTACTGCAGCAGTGTCACATTATTACACACCAGGATTTACTCTGCTTTTTATAAGTCTGCTTCAATAATAATTTTCCCTTTAGAGCTTATCTGAATCCGACTGTGCCGTACTGACCCTGCTTGTACCATACAACTAACACTGCTAACATTTTCAGTGAATGCAATGTAGCTAAAGCGCACAATCACATTATTTATTAAAATGAATGATCACTGATGCCAGCAAATAACATCTGATCACTTAGGGATTCTACATCAGAGTCAGCAGGGTAACATAAGGGAAAGATGTACTGTGTGGACCTTAACTGTTTCCCATTTGAGCTATAATAAATCACACAACAGGTAGTAAAACACTTGCCGCAGATATTCATATTACAGTAATCTTTCAAATAATTCTTGCGTAGTTTTACATATAAACCAGGAAGTGAGATCTGATTCATGTGGACTCAAAACAAATGTCAATGCCAGGTGTAAATATAGAGACCCAAGGTTCGAGTAGGCCTTTGAGTATGGAAGCTTGGACTTGAATCTGAAATGGTCATTTTTGTACTGCAGAGATGGCTCTAGTGTCCACATTACTGCACCTGATCCTCAGCGCTGGCAGGAGTTCTCTTCGAGTTAAACCGATTTTATCTCTGCCATAGCACTAATGACACCACCGCTGTCTCACAAGCGGCTGTGTGTTTTCTACAATATTTTACGGCGTCCGAAGTATAAAGAGATAAAGAATGAGCGGGAAAAAAGTGAGAAGTGTCTGCGGCGGTGGTGTCATTAACAGCCGGCGGCACTGGGGAGGGGCACACTCCGATCTGCGGCGGGCGAAATTGCAAAACCAAGGTTTCTGATACAACCTGTTATTATTTTTGACACAAGCCATTTACAACAGCTATGAAGGTGGCAATGGAAAATGTACTATTGATTGTATGCCCTCCAGGCTTTGCTCCCTTAACTTCCACACGTCACATGTGTTGGCCGTGATATGCTTCTGTTTTGTTTTTGATATTTCTGCAACACAATTCCCATTCCATTGGCTCATGATGAGGTAATTACACTGTTAGACGGAGTGAGCAAGGGGGATGTTGCGCGCGCTGATATTGTTCTGTTGTGACAGGTGTTAATATGCCCGATGGCGGTGTGTGGGTTTCATCTCGTTTTCATGAGGGTGCTTACAGAATTACCTCCAAATGATGTTTATGAAGCATTAAGCAAATGGCGCACACTGAAGTTGCGCCGGCTCGTTCCAGCTTTAGATCCGCTTTAGAGCAAGATGGAGATAGATTTATTTTGTTGAGACAGTTTATTGTTTGTACAATCTTGTCCGCATTTGAAAGTAGAGTCGTTAAGTTCCTATAAGAATACAGTGACATGTGCCCTGTATATTTGCTTAAATAAATTGTCTTCCAAAACTCTCTGAGAATGTTATGGTAAGCAAAATTGGTTGGGCTTTATATTGCAGCTCAATAATATGGTGATAGGTGGGTAATAAGGCAATACTATAGTAATTATTATTATTTTATTTTATTTTAGTCAAAATAAAAAGCAATACTATATATTATTTATATATATATTATTATTATTTTGCCTACCCCTTTTGCCATTAAAAACAAATCAATATTCAATATAACAAAACAAACCAAGCAGAAGAAACACAAAAAATCCCGCAACAATTCATTAATAATAGAAAAACAAATATTCCTTCTTTTTATTTATTATTAATTAGTTATCATTAAGTTATTGAATAAATTAATTAGATGATATAATATAAGTTACAGTTTCAGTTCATTTAAACATTTCTGTATTGGTTTATTTGTTGAAGATATGAATTTTATATATATTCTATATTTTTATATAAGTTACTGCCCCCTACTTTCGTCCAATCTATTCCACAGCATCACACCACTTCTAGTAATACTAGAAGTCTAGAAATCTAGTAAATTATACCACCCCAATTTTTGAATATTACTGGGAAGTTGGTTGTATTTAGCTTTGTATATTATCAGCAATGTTTTTAATTGAACTAAGTCATCAAATTTTAAAGTATATGATTTTAAGAACAGTGTGTTGGTCTGATCTGTAAAACCCAAATTATGTATAATTTTAATAGCTTTTTTATGGAGTCTATATAATATTTCTATATGGCTCTTGAAGGTATTTCCCTAGACTTCAGTGCAGTAATTTATATGACAGTAGGATGAGTGTCCAATATGAAATGAAGAGAGCTTTCTGATTAGGTACATATATGCACCTACTCATTATGGCAATACTTTTTGCAATTGTTTTAGCAAATATTTGCTATTTGTGGTCTCCAACTATCATTGTGACTGAGGATCACTCCCTGAAATTTAAGTTCATTAACTATTATTTTTAGTATTTAGTATTTCTATTTTTTTTTTTTTTTCAAAATACCATTATTTTTGTTTTTGTTACATTTAATTACAACTTTTTATTTTGAACCATTCTTTAATTTGGTTTAAGTCTGTTCTAATCTTCATTACCATTAGTTGTAGATTATAATACAGTGGTATTGTACGGAAATAGGATACAATTTAATTTAGTCGATACAAGAAATAAATCAAAAATTGTTTTGGCCCCAGTACTATCTTGTTTTTTTATTATCAAGTCACTTTCATAGAATGGCTGCATAATAGGTGATCATAAGCATGTAACCGCTATAGAAACTTGTGCAGGGCTGGAAACGACTTAATAATTAACCATAATTAATAAACTATTACCTATTTACTATTGTGTTGTTACCATACTATTACCGTGCTTTTACTAAGTATAAAGTGTAGAATGGAGTATAAAGTGCTACCACAGACTCTTGTAAGGTTCAGTTGAACATTAAAATACCCCACATATTTAGAAAACTCAGTACAGTCCTTAAAATCATTTAAACCACAAAAGCGCTACATACCAAAATCACACACAAAAACATGAATGTGCTGCAACAAAGTCACAACATGTGAACATCTAACCATGAATGTGCCTGACAAATATTATACATAATAATTTGTTAATGTATAATTTATTATATTGTGTATAAAGTAGCACTGCAAAACTTTTAGCTAGAACACAGTACCCTCAGCTGGACATAATACTCTGATATCAATTATATATAATTTCATGCTACCAGGACGAGCAGACTTCTCCTGAGTGACACACTTAGCAGCTCAAAGACATTGAGCAGAAACAGACCGATATATTAGACCCTAGCAGAGTTTTATTTGTACAAAATGCACTAAAATGAGAGACCAATACCTACATGTGATTGATAAACATTGTTGGGCAAGTTACTTCCAAAATGTAATGCATTATATATTATCAGTTACTGTGGTTTAAAAGTAAATATTGATACTACAATATTACTGTCTCTGGAATGTAAGTTGTTTCAGACAGTTTGCTGCCATCACGCTCATGAAGGCATTATGAAGGTAATATAACTTCTTTCTCTTTTATTATTAGTATTATTATCATCTAAGTCCACTTACAGTAGGCCATAAAAGCTTGTCTGATGCAAGCAGTAGCAATGTACACACTCCCCCCGGTGCCCTACCAGTGAATTCATCTTGTGTGATAGATAAGTCCTTAATGTCTACAGCCTTTGTCTCTGGAGTCCAGCCTCTCTCGAGGGATTGGGTTCTAGCTCAGGCTCCTTCCTCGCCAGCAAGGTGACGTTCCATGTTCCTAGCTCCGGATTCTGTGTCCGGGGATTGACTGTGTCAGCATAATTCACTTTGCACCGCCCCTATACAGTTCTTCCCACGGGAGGTCGGCCCCACAACGCTCCTTCGGGCTGTGCCTAGCCGGACCTTGTGGAGCTACCAGGCGCATGCAAGCGAGCCCCAACCCTGGGCTCGGCTCCAGGGTGGGGCCCCGGTTGTGCCATTTCGGGCAACCTCACAGTCCTTGATATTTTATACTCCATAAACGGTTTTGAACCTCTGTCTGGCCTGTCACCTAGGACCTGTTTGCCTGGGGAGATCCTACCAGGGGCATATTTCCCCCGACAGAATAGCTCCTAAGATTATTTGGGCACTTAAACCTCTCCACCACGAGAAGGTGGTTGTTTTAATAAGGGGGCTTCATCTAATTAAAATTCAAAATAGAGCGGAGTATGCCCATCTTGCAAATGTAGAATCCATCTCTGCAGTCAACTATTACCTGTTGGCTTGTATTAGTGATGCATTATATTACTATATTACAGCAAAAACTATTACACTACTTTAACGCCGTTACTTCTTAATGCTGTTTCACCTAACCCTGTTGATAAAATAGATTTTCTGATTATTTTAAGAGTTTATGTGTCTGATTTTCTCCAGAAACACAAAATCACTACTATCAAGTCTAAAATCAAATTGCAAAAGGTGAATGTAAAAAATAAATCACAGTAAACAAAAAAAAATCATAAACCACAAAAACAATATTTTTAACATGAGAATATAGAAAAGATAAAACTTTAGTGCTGGATTGTAATTGGACAAACAAAGGACACTTCCTGTTTCCTGTTCACAACGTGTACTGCTTCCATCAGTGCAGTAGCTGGTCTTTTACAGAAGAAGATTTAAAGGAGCGGTGAGTGTGCTCCAAGCCTATCTCGTGGAACCTCTTACAGTATATCGGTGAATAGGGGACCAATGGGTGGATTACATCCATTTTATAAACAATCTATGTACTCATATCTCAGATCTTCTATAGATTGAACAATGATTTAAATACAGTTCAGTTCTCTGCTTGTGATTAAAGTACACAACCACTTTCCTTTAGAGAAATGGTTTGTTTTTGTCCAATCACAAACTAGAACTGAGGTTCTTTTTGATTAGTTTTAGCATTTGTAATTCCTTTTTGCATTTTGGTATTTGTGTTTACATCTTGTGATTTGTTTTTTATTTTTGTTATTTATGTGCTTTGTTTATTTGTGCGTTCCAGAATAATTTATTTTGCCTTTTGTAATTTTGTTTTATTTGTTTCATAATCTGTTTTTGTGGTTTGTACTTTGTTTTTGTGGTTTGTACTTTGTTTTTGTGCTTTTGGATCAAAGCCAGCAAAGACAATACAATAGTGCTCAACACCTTTCCCCTAAAACATGCCCTATACGGTAGTTTTATCTGCTTGTTAGTACAGTGCAGAGGAAGTTATTAAGCTCCTGTAAGACACTGACTAACTAAACAAAGCTGTGGGAAAAGCTCACCTTCAGAGTCTCATGCCTGTCTGCCTGTGACAAAAACCTGTCAAAACCTAAACAAACCCATTTAACGAGGCCCTCAAAGGCAGTGCGAGGAGCAACGGAAGTCTTAGTATTAGCGTAGATTGTCGAGGTTGTCTGCCAGCGCTGTAATTACAGCGGGGCCTCTCTCTCGGCTAAGTGTGACAACTTTTTCTTGTATCTGAAATGAATGCATGACTTGTGCCGCGACCCCTTTGTGTGGTCCAAACACTGATTGCTGTGTTAAAAGCAATGTTTGTGAAAAGTACCCGCCAAGATTTCTTTTTTAGTGGTTATGGACTCGCAGAATGATTTAACTGACCCGGTGAATTTGAATAAAAGGAATATTCAACAGTGGCAAAACCTAAGTGTTGTCAAGTGTTCTTCAAATCAGTTTCAAGTTTAGAAGCGTGCAAACACTTTTGATCGAAAGATATTCAGACTTTACTTTCAATAGACAATTTTCACAGAGATAAAGACTTCTTTCTAGTCATGCACTTTAATGCCACCAAAAGTCATTTCTGACTTTTCTCCTTAAACCTCTTAGCTATCATATAAATTAAAACTACAACTTAATAATAATGAAATTAGATTTTTATGGAAAATGGCAGGGTTTAGCCCACCTAGCCCATTGATAGCAGAACATAACGCTTTTTTTTTTTTTTACTGTAATCTTGTAGAATTCCTGTTTACTCACGGGTAGCTAGTCTGAAGATGAGAATCTTACTTTATTTTTAGGCTACAAATTTTCTACATTTGGTCCATTATTATATGGTCCCTCTATCGGCAGATGGGATCCAATCCAATCCAACTTTATTTGTAAAGCACCTTAAAAACAACACAGTCAAAATGCTGAACACAAACTCTATAGATAAAACACAGACGCACAAAAATAAAAAATAATAAACAGCAATAAAAGTAGATGCAACAGTAATACAGTAAAAGACTGAGTTAAAAGCCAAAGAAAATAAACGAGTTTTAAGAAGGGATTTACTCAGAAGTCAGTCTGATGTTCAGAGGCAGCTGCGACGGTAAATGCACACCTCTAAGTTTATGTTTGGTCTTAGATACAACCAACAAATAAAAGAATTTTAAAATGAATGCGTAAGTGCACAGGGAGCTAGTGAAGGGATTGGTGGATGGGTGAAGCATAATTGATAAATAAATTGGTTTAAAGCTGTATTTTTTATAACAATTTTTTTTTTTAAGGAAAGATAATACCAGAAAATACTTTATAAAATCGGCATCAGTATCGGCCATTATCTTAATTTAAACATTGGCCTAGAATTAGTATATAGATAATGTTTCTCATAATTTACAGTAAGTACAGTACAGAACAAAAAGAGTAATTATTGGACATTATTGTTGTATATATACAACATTATATTATAAGGCTGTGTGAAGTCAAAAATCTTGCTCTCAGCGCAGTCATTAAAAAGTACATTGTAAAGTCAGTTACGTCCACAGTGTCATCATTAGCCGTGCTAACAGCGCTTCTTATTCTCGTGTACAGTTCCACAGTGCGCTTTCATCTCTGTCATCACATTAGCCTGAGTGGAGCAAAACTGCTCTAATGACACCCAGATTATTGGCTTTGTGTTTTGGTTTACCAGTGAATTCCGGCCATGCTGCAGGGATTTCTCTGGATAAGCCTTTCCTATCACTTTACAATAACTGTTGCTGTGTGCTATCAAAGGATATCAAAACAAGTTTGGACTGTATCGCAGCCAGACATTGGCACAGCACTGGTCAGATAACAATAAGTGTTTTACTGCAGGCAAGGTTACACTGTTTGATCAGAGGATAATTACTCTGGGCATTTAGGAGCTCATTTCCTGAACCACCTTTCCAGGAACACCTCCTTCCTCACCTTTTAACAGGAGTCTCGAGGATGCAGTTTAATACATAGCTTAATTTTAAATGCAAATAACACAAAATAAGTGAAAGTGCATTTGGATACTTGTATATTTGCTATGTTTTCATGTTGCTGTTTTTAGAAAATGCCCATACTACTTTTAGGAATGCTATGATATGCTGGTGGACTGCAACGCCTTTGCATATAAACTCGAGCAAGAGTGAGAACTCCTGTTGAGTGGATTAATTGAGCTATGAGCATGTAAACATACTGTGGATAGAGGTACAGTATCTTATCCTACAGTACATCGTTGTAGTGTGTTATTGTGTCCATCCTCATTAGAAAAGGCACAATTCAGCAGTCACACACGTCAGGAGTAGAAGTGTAGTATTAGAGTGAACGCTCCACTGTTAACGGAGTTGAGTCATCTGTGCTTATCTCGTCAGAGGTAATTGCCACCCAGACGTTTTCTACACTTTCTCACACATGTCTGTGAAATAACTATCCAATTAGGCCGTCTCAGATTGTTATCACAGATGTGGGTACAGGGCTGCTCTGTGGTAGAGAATTAGCCCTAAAAACTCAAGTCAAATTTTCAAATACATGGTTTTCATTCAATGGAAAAAGAATGTTCAATACTGTCCTGAAGTGACAGTGCCTAATGTGAACAAATATCAGGTATGTCAAGATTATTGTAATTGTAATGTATTTTACAATAAAAATGTGTGTCTGTGTCCCAAACATGTACGTGACAACTCTTTGGTTCATTTCATGACATTGGTTTGTTGTTTGGTTCACTTTGCTTCTCACCTCAGTCTAACCACAACATGGGCTCTTTTGGAAGCGTATCAGGGCCTACATTGTTGGGGGGGCAGGGGCTCAGGGGTAGAGCGGTTGTCCTTCAACTGGAAGGTGGGCGGTTCGATTCCCGCTCTCCCCAAAGTGTGAAAGTTGAAACAACGGATGGAAATTAGCTCACGGCAACAATCTGGCATGTTTACATTTATGTGGCTGTGTCTCATGTTCATTAACATGCACTGTCCCAATCAAATAAAACTAATTAATACTAACCAGACCTGGGTTTGTAAAATGTTTGGTCCACACCAGAGTTTGAATATTCACAACTCCCCAAACAAAATGGAGCTTGTACAGAGTCCTCTGAGAGAGCTCTGGATGTTTATGTGATATTTTAAAAGTTTGGTTTTAGTTGGTCCAAAGCAATAATTCAAATTTCTCTCAGGTCATATAAAAGTTCTTACACTAAACTAAATTAATTCCAAAACACTAAATGTGCAGAAATATTTGCAAATGTGACTTTGTGTTTTAAGTTGTTTGGTAATTTGTTTCCACACACACACACGCCCGCACGCACGCACACATACACACACACACACACACACACACACACACACACACACACACACACACACATACATACAGACATACTTCCTCACACTGAAATCGGAAATATTGACGTAGAGAATCACATTCGCAGCTGTGGTTTCCCACTGCGAATCAGTGGAAGAAGTTTTGATGGAAACTGCAGAAAGTCTGTGAAAGTAAAAATCAGCGGCTCTGTCAGTCTTTGTGTGCGTTTCTCCCTCTTGAGACTGCGCTGGGGATCACAATACTCCCCATAAAAACAGTGGGAGTCTGAGCAGACATCTGAAAAGGACCTGCCTCTCTCAAACAAAGCTAGTAGAAAAAAAACAAAAAAAAAAACTTTACAGGTTGAAAGAAGTTCTTAGTGGTCAAACCTATAGAACCGAAGCAGGACTTGTGGAGTGGGAGTAGGTATGCAGGGTTGGGGACTTGTTGGTCATTATATAAAGCCTGAGTAAAAGGCCTGAGGTTCTTCGTCCCTGATGGGTTTACCATGGGCCCCCCATGGATCCTCTTAAATCAGGCAAGAATGAGGCTACGCTGTGTACTCTCACTGTCTCCCATTTACCTAAGCCTTGACCTTTTGACTTCATGCCAGAACAAACTAATTGTATGCAGGGTTAGAGACGCAATAGGGATTGACAAATGCACTGTTTAACTGACATTTTCTGTGCAAACATCTTGCTGCAGACAAAGTGCACTTTCCAGTTTATGTTTATGCAAAATTAAAAAAAAAGCCTCTATGTTACTATTCCAAAATATATGTCCTGGAATGTAAGGTATTATTTTATTTATTTTTGGAAATATGCAACCCAAAAAACTGCTTTATGGGAAGAACTTCTTGAGCTTATTTTTAGGCCCAAGAAGAGCCATTGTTAGTTTTAAGCCAGTAACATCTCTTGATTTTGCAAGAAACAAAATACATCTTATGGTATCCAATTCTTACTCATCTAATCAAAGAGAGAATTTAGTCAAAAAGAACGTCAGAAAAATGTTCAAAGGTTTATTCTGAAATCTCTCATCTGTCATAGTTCAGGTGCAAAGTGTGGTCCATGTTGTTTAGAACAGGACCCGTGCTGCTTCGACACATTCCAGGTCGTTCCTGTTCCTGTTAATCTTTACAAAAACTGTTCAGTTCTTCAGCTGTTCAAACATTTAAAATTCTAGGAGTTAATTTGCAAAAGTAGATAATTCTGTTTATTTTTTTAAAAAAAAAAACAGCACAATGGAAAGAATAAATTACAAACCTCAGTTAATTGTTTTCCAAAATTGCATTTATCTGTTTTTGCAAATTAACTCTTCATTTGTTTTAGATGTTTTGGTCCCTAGTCATTATTTATGGAACTTGTGCAAAATTCAGCAGTTTTTTCTCATTTCTTCTGCTGTTGCTGTACTTTATATTTTTTACAAATTCCGTTCGTCAATCTTATTATAAAACCTACTAATTTACAAGATTGCAAAGCCATTTATCCGCTTCTTTTTCCGTGCATATGACAGGACTGAATAAATTGCCTTGACAGAGGTGGAACTTTTACAATGCCGTTATTTTTACAGCCTCATTTTAAGCACAGTGCTTTTGTTTTTTTAAAGGAATGTGGTTACGGTCTGTGGGTAATTCCCAGTCTGTTCCCCCTGCAGTGAGATAAAAATGTCAGGTACAAACCTTGTCGCACAATGCAGCATTTTCAAACTTCAAGTAGAAAAAAAGAAGCTGGCCTATGAATCACTTGGAGTGGAATGGACGTCTGCGTACGAATGCATGGAATATATATGTCCCTGCTTTACGAAGTGTGAAATGGACCAATGCATTGACTCTCCCCGTGTTGCTATGTCTGCCGCTCTTTGCTGAGGTGACTCCACATTTACTGGAGTTTACACCTCAGAGCTCGACAGTTTGAAAAGCTCAAATTTATAGGGCCCCTGACGCTGCAGTTGGAGCAGTAAAAGTATTTTTGGGAGTCATTTCATTTAATCCTTTTGGGTTCAAGAAAAGCCAAAGTGCCGTAGTGGGATAATGATGCATACATTAACTAAGTGGCCAGGGTTATTTACAGAGCTTACAGATGTTTTGTCCAGAGGTTGCAATTAAAATCATTCACTTACACACAACCCTGAGTCCGAGACGCTTCATCAAAAACCTCCTCATTATCCGTTCGGGTGGCTGGGAGTGACTCTCTTTTAGCAATGATTGCCATTCAGAAACACAACATGCATGCATAATTCTTGCTCCTATATCCTATTGAATCATATGCACAACCAAAGTAGAAAAAGTTTGTGCTTTATGGAACACTTTGGCATCCTAATTAGACGTGCTGATAGACAAAACATAGCAAACCATTGTGAAGCAGGTAAAAACTATAGCAGTGGCATATGACCTGTATGTGTCTCCACAGAACACATATGGATGTTTGTTAACCCAGTATGTAAGGGTTGTTGTCAGTGGCTGATTTTATTGGATGTTCTTGAGGTAAATGTTGGACTCTATTACTGTATCAGTGAATGAATAATGTCATCATGACTGCAAAAACTGAAGCTTGTTAGAACCACGATCTATAGAATATAAGTAAAAATATAATTGTAATTTATAATTGTTAATGTCACACATTAAAACATGCATGATATCATATGATCCCATTTGATAAATAATTAAATATCAGCAGGAAGGCAACAGTTCTGTCCAGCTGGGTGAGAGGACCTAGGGTCATGGTGGGTCCATGGGTCTTGGGCCTTGAGCACAGATGGGCTGAGCTAAGATCCAGTGATCCCTTGGACTTCACAGTTAGTGGGCCGGACATCTGCCCAACTCTCCCCAGGAACAAACAATGTGTGAATTGCAATAAACCAAGTAGAAATGTAAACTAATACCATAAAAACAAAATAAGCACATAAACTAAATGATGCTGCTCTAGTAGCATTTTCTAGTTAATATATATTCACTTATACTCACATCCGTACATCTTCTAAAAAACTGCCATTAAGCAGTTTAAACAGAAAATCAGTAGTGGCCATGTACTGTTTAACACTATGCAGATTATACATTAAATAGTCACAACTGACACTAATACTGGTGTATATACTGTATCTTCCCAAAAAGACACCATGGGCTGTACCTTGCAGCAGCGCAGGCGTGGTGATCAAGATGATGGTATATTTGCTATCTTGTTCCTGACCCGTCTGCAACTCTGCCAGTGCTGTGAGGGGTGGTTGTTAAAAAAGCGAGGCGTTGCATGGCGCAGACGGGCACAACAGCTGATCTTAGTCAAAGCGGGGACTGATGAAGAATCATTACATTCAATAAGGACGCCAAGTTATTGCCATGCACATTTTTATTATTATTGTGGTCTGGTCTATAGTATCACAGTACTTTAAATGAATAACTGCTCGGGGGATACATATTTAGGTGTACACAATGCTTAGCGTTGCCTTACAAAAAAGTTGTGAGTTCAAACCCCAGCCAACTCAAACATCAGGGAGGAGTCTGCATATCCTACCCATGTTACTGTGGGTTCTCTCCGGGTCCTCCAGCTTCATCCCGCTGTCCAAAGACATGGATGTATAGGTTAATTGGCAACTGTAACGTGTCCCTAGTGAATGAATGAGTGAGTGAATGGTTGTCTGTCTTTAAGTGTTAGCCTTGCAACTAACTGGCCACTGTCCGGGTTGTACTCCGCCTAAGGTCCAAAGCCAGGTGAAAAATCTCAGTGAGATTAAACATTTCTTTACTAAGAGTGACCTGGCCAAGACGACAGCCTTACATACAGTTTGATTAACAAAAACACAAATAACAATATTTACAATCAAGAGTTACAAAATCAAAGTCAATATGTGCAAGTTCAAAAACAGTTACTGAGCTTGTTTAGAATAGATTTAAATTCTCCAAGAGTCACATGTTCAGATAACTCTTGGAGCAGGTCTTGGACATGTCAAGATTGACTGTTTGTAAATTCACAAATCTAAAAGTATGCAAGTGCAAAAAAGTGCATTTTAGTAAAAGTACTATTACTGTAACATTTGACCAGACCAGCTGAAGAAAAATTTAGTAAAATGACTATTGAATGAAGTTATAATAATCGATTCTCGACTTCCAATAGGCTGTTGAAGCATGACTTGCCCCTGATCGCACAAACAACCTCCCTAAGTCTCTCTTGCTCTGCCTGATCTTATCCTTGTAGAAATACTTAGGTCTGAATGATTACCCCACACGAATCAGCACTTTTTTGAAAACCCCCAAAAGTTCTGAATGGCCAAATTATGCCATGTTACAGATCAGACCAATACGTTTTAAATTTCTCTATAATGTAAGCAATAAAGCAACTTTTACTCATTAACTTGATAAATGTACCACTTGGCTTAGATAAAATAAAAATACAAAATAATACAAGTTAATTTTGTTACCCTAATTCTTAAAGTCCTTGTTTACTTCACAATCCCTCATCTGAAATGTTCCTGAATGTTTGCCCTGCCTTTTTTTGTTCAGTTGCTATTCCCTATTAAGAAGCCTGCTGCCATAGGCTACGACCCCGTGCCCATTGATTGTATTGGATCCCGTCACATCATGAGCGACCTTTGCCCCCTGCTGTCCACTCTGGCTGTTGGCCTCAGTTTGCAGCTGCGGCAGAGTTGGCATTCTTCCCCTGTAGGTCAGGACACCATTAGCCTTCAGTGTAAAGAATGCAGCTCCATTTGTTTTGACCTCACAACACATGAGAAACAACTCAGCGATGACCTCTCTCTGTTGTTTCCAAGAGGTAAGGCTTCACTGATCTGGAAAAATGGTATTTGCTGTAAGTTAAATTTTAAATGCTGTGTAATTTGTCTCTTCTTTCAGATGATGAAGCTGATAAATTGGAATAGAAGCATAAAATGTAAAAAAAATGTGCATTTATGTACGGGCAAATGCATCATTAATGGTAGATTTGAATGATAAATGATTTGTACGTAGAGTTAAAATATCTGTTGTTGCAGTATGTAATGGGATTTTGAAAGGATAATGGCCAAAACACATGTCCCAACTCAGCTGTTGCCTGTCAGTTCGAACCAGTTCAAATCAAAAGAATAAGGCACTAAGGATTTTTTTAGAGTATTAACCTGCGCTGCAGCTTGATCCTCGGCTTGTTGTGACCAATGATGTGGCAGCACTGACAGGTCCTAGCATGTTTTAGGTTTGAAGATCTATTGGCCATTTTACTGTAACAGTGTAAACAACACAGAGCTGCTCTGATTGGATAAAACTGTGGTTGTAAATTCAATCAGTTATTTATATAAGAACCTGCCCTTTTTCAAACGCTTTCAACAGGAGCACTGACCCTCTGAAAAACAGTTTATGCGATCACACCAGTGTTACAAAAATGTTGTCTACACTTTCAAATTTAAAGCAATATGTAACTTTTCAAAAGTTGTTCCTACTGTAGCAGTGGTTCTCAGCTGCTTCCCCAAATTCTCACTGATTATTTAGTTACAATTATTACTTAGTTATTTTTTTTTTTACAACAAAGGAAAATTATCTTTTCTAAACTATTTTTTATCACAACATGACATGTCATAGTAACCAGTTACTTTTACACAGTTACATTTACTCAAGTAACCTTTTGAAAATGTAGTTCGAGGTGTAGTTTTACTAAACCATAATTTTTTTTTTATTTGTGTAGATTTGTAAATAAGTAACGCTTCTCTTACTCAGTTACATTGGGCTCGACTGCCTTATTTTTTCCAAAGAGAATGCCACCAGTGGATCTACCACATGACTGTGTTTCTCCAATCGTACATGGCCCTGCAGTCACATGACCAACACAAACTCTTCACACACAGTGAATAAAAACATAAAAATGTCAGAAGCTACTTGAAAGTGAAGAGGATGAACACCCTGGCCTCATGAACAAAGCATGTTTGGCTCAAACACAGAGCAAACAACACCTGAACTGTTCAAACACAGAGACGTTCTGTAGGGATTGTTTTCAAAAGCTTTATGTTGTGAAAAAGTGAGATTTGGAAATTTGTGTTTTTCTTGTTTTTTAATTTGTTATTTTCTAAAGATTTTTATTATTTTTTTTTGTTATTTTATTGATTAATTAATTGAATGCACTTAGCATAGTCTACAAAAAACTGCCAGAGACAAATCACAAGACCAGCTTTGAGAAAATGTTTCCATTTAGTCTTTCTCTTTAAATCCTTTCCTCAGGACTCCAAAAGTGGGGTCTATTGCATTTATTGTGGGCCCTTTGTACCCCTTTTGAAATGCAATCATAGTATCCCATTTCATATTATATGAACTATATGTCCTACATACTGTACATATATGTGTTCTATGGCAGAAGCTTTTAGAAGGGTTTTTGTTTGCTTCTGAAAGCTGGGGTCTCTGAGTGCGGCACTATAACACACTGTTTTCACCATGTGCTTAAAAGTCCTGCTGAAAGATTCTTCAGAGACATCTCAAGCCACAAGTATCTGCAGGGCTGTCTATTGCAGTCTGCTTTGTTTTAGCCCCAGAAGAAAGAACAAGAAAGAACACTCAGAGTTTCTCCAACTCCTTGAACTGCCCATTTTATGATCGATTGCTGGAGTAGATCAGTGAACCCACAGGAGAGGACCCCCTCCAGACATCGGAGATGATGAGACTGGTGTTTTTTTGTGATTTGTTTTGGGCATGTGTTGCTTCACAGGCTTATAGATGATGTTGGGGCACTCTGAAATCCTTGCCAATTTGTCTCACTCTGGGATAGCAGGGCATGTTTTTATACCAATTCTCTCTGCCCTTAAGAATTCTCTTTTTGTAAACTAGGCTTATGTTCTCGTTTTATCTCGTCTTTTAAATGTACTGTTAAGTGTAATGGTTATAGCGCACTAGGCCGTTTTTTTAGACAATATTGTTGGTTTGGATTGAACTGATGGATATACAAGTATTTGGCCAATTGATTGACTCGTTAATGTATTAAAAGACTGCACAGATGCAAAGATTTTCAATTGAAGTTGATCACCGATGCAAAACATTTCTGACTTAGGTTTTAATTTGTTTTAATAATTCTTAACAAATTTAAGTCAATTATTTTATGTAATTAACAAAGTAGTTACTGAGCATTTTCACACACCATCAGCTCTTGAGACTAAATAGAGTAAATCTCAAACAGAGGTTTCATCAAAACAAAACCCTTTGTACCGTTTTGTTTCCCACAAAGAAAAAGGAGGTAATGAAGTGGTGAGAGGAAGCCCATGACGGAGACACTGACAAGATGCATGAGCACTTTTTGGAGCTTATCAGTCATTGTTTGAACTGCTAATCCCAGGTGCACTTACAACACTCATATCTCAGCAGCCGACTGGATACGTCCACACTGCAGCCATTGTGAGAAGAGACGTGCCGAGGTCGAGTTAACCCTGTGTACACTGCTGAGTAAACTTTAAAAAATACATAAGCGTTAATAGACAGAATGTGGATTTGGTCTGCTGTGTAAAATTAGGCCAGCTATTTTCTGTTGTTTTATAAAGGAAGTTTAAGTTGAGATCCAAAAACAAATTTACAGAACGTTAATGTATTCATATCCTGATTTGCAGTCAGGAAATCACCCAGGATTAAAACCAGGATTCAATATGTGTAGTTTTCTCAATAGTACTTTCCATTGGACACACCATGCTCATCACTTTTGATTGTGTTCACTTTGTCCCATTAATCAGTTTGTTACTTATTTTATTTGTGTGTTCATTAGTACATTTTGCATAGTGATTTGCAATATACAACTAAACAGTTAGACATTACTATTCTGGGTTTATTTTGTTTAGTATTTGTTTAGTTATAGTTTATATTAACTTTAAATGACCACTCTTACACAATTAGTTAAAAATGCTTAAATTGGTTAAGTGAGTAAGCATAACTCAAATGCTATTCTAATGAACTATACATTACAAAACATATTTTAATACCATACTTTTCACATGTGCAGTTACTGTATGCTCTCAATTAAAAATTAACAATGCAAGGCCTTGGTGATGACATCTTGTTGTTCTTATTTAAGACCATTTTAAAACACTCGGCAGAAGTTAAAGGCATAAGTAAGGTTGAGTTAATAAATGGTACAAACATCAGAAATAGATTTGAAAAAACAAATTTAATGTGTTCAAGACCTGTTTAATACTACCTTCAGCTGTTAATTAGTGACAGTAAGTTTTTTATAAAATCAGACGAATGTTAAATTACGATCCGCCAATTCCAGCCTTCTCGTTGTCCCTCGGCATCGCCTTGCTTCAATGGGGGGGCAAATCATTCAGTGTTATTGCGCCCAAAATGTGGAACTCTCTCCCCCTATCACGCCGTCATGTAACACTATCTCTGAATTCAAAACCATGCTCAAAACACACCTATTTTCTGAATGTTACAGTTCTTAGTGGGTTTTTTCACCCACTGTACTTGCGCTCTCATTTGTCTATTGTTGTTCTGTCTGCTCTCTTTGTTAATTGTCCTTATTGTTGTTTGTTTATTGTAAAGCGTCCTTGAGCTCTGGAAAGGCGCTATATAAATAAAACTTATTATTATTATTATTATTATTATTATTATTATTATTATTATTATTATTATTATTAAATTATGTAGTGTGTGGCAGACATTATATTTATTTGCAGGGAGCTGCAGGTGAAGCTGCTCCAGGTTCTTCTTAGTCACATTGACACAGGTCTAATCTTCATGTAACGACTCAACAGTGGTTCACAGGACGTCCTGCTCTTCCTCATGGACTACACAGTGACAGGGACAAAAACAATACTGTCATTAATGTTTAGCCAGTTTTAATGGCTAAACATTTCTGCTTACTTACTGCAGAAATACAGTACATGTTTCTGCAGTAAGTAAGCAGACTTTGAGACTATACATGTGACTAAATACCTGTATACTTCTTAATTTAAACACTAACTATCATGTCCCAACCTCGTGTCTGTATGGTTGTAGTTAACTTCCTGTGTCTTATTGTGAAGTGTCTCACCCCTGCCTGTATGTCAGATTGACTTCCTGCCCTTGTGTCTTTCCCTCCTTTGTGATTGCCTGCTCCGCCCTTAATGTGCTCCACCTGTGTCTCATTGTGTTCCCTTTATAGTCTGTGTGTTTTCCCCTGTCCTGTGCTGGATTGTCCCCTCAAGTTTGTAGTTGCTAGCCTTGTGGTATGGTAGCAAGTGGTTCCTTGTGAGTCCTTTTGCCTGTTCCTGACAAGGTTGGTTCCTGACACTAACTGTCATCCAGGATAATATTGATAATAATGATCAGACATTAACAGCAGGAGCTGAAATAAAGTTTGTTGTATAGATTTGTAGACTTACCCCAGACTGAGAGACAAGAGGAGACAAAAATGGAGAGGCCTCAGCAGCCATTAGCAACAGCCGTTAGCAGCAGATATTAGCATTACATTAGTCGTTAGCGTTATCTTGTTCGGCTCTGAGATGACGGGCGTGTTTACTAAACAACGTGTTTGAAGCCCGCCCTGGAGCAGTTCAGATACTACCCTCTCTGTCCATTTTAGTAATATCCTCTGACGCGGGAGTCAGAAAAGCCCATAAGTTATTGCCCTGTGGTGAGACACATTTCGCAAAATGGAGAGCAATGAGCTTGCGCCATCCACTATATATACTATCAATGGTTTGAAGAAAGAGGAGGTGTGTCAATTCTGCAACCTTAGTGATTTTGGCCTAATACAATGCACACAAGTTTGCACAAACAGGTTTGAATGGATTCTAAAGGTAACCATCCTCACCTGTGATCTGTTTGCTTGTAATCAGTGTGTGTTTATAAAAGGTCAGTAAGTTTCTGGGCTCTTGACAGACCTTTGCATCTTTCATCCACCCAGACGTTTTTGTATTTTGAATCAAGGGGAAAGCAAAGGAATTGTCAAAGAATCTGAGGGAAAATGTAATTGAACTGTATAAAACAGGAAAGGGATGTAAAAAATATATCCAAGGAATTGAGAATTCAAATCAGCAATGTTCAAATTCTAATAAAGAAGTGGAAAATGAGTGGATTCTGTTGAAACCAAACCATGGTCAGGTTGATCAGAAAATATTTCAGCTGCAACTGCTAGGAAAATTGTTTGGGATGCAAAGAAAAACCCACAAATAACCTCAGCTGAAATACAGGACTCAGGAAAGTGGTGTGGCTGTTTCAAGATGCACAATAAGGAGTCACTTGAAGATGGGCTGCATGGTTGAGAAAGCCATTACTACATAAATGCCACATAGGATACCGCTTACAATATGCAAAAACAGCACAGAGACAAAACTCAAAACTTATGGAACAAAGTAATTTGGAGTAATGAGACCAAAATTTAGATTTTTGGACACAACCATAAATGTTACATTTGGAGAGGAGTCTATTCCTCCTGTGAAACATGGAGGTGGATTGCGGATGTTTTGGGGATGTGTGCGCTACAAAGGCACAGGAAAAGATGAATGCAGCATGTTATCAGAAAATACTAGAGGAACATTTGCACTCATCAGCCCTAAGGCTGATGATGTGCTTGGAAGTTCCAAAATGACAACAATCCAAAGCACAAGGCCAAGTCAACCTGTCATTGGCTACAGCAGCATAAAGTGAAGGTTCTGGACTGGCCATCTCATTCTCCTGAACTCAAACGGGAGGTTCATGCAATAATTTACAGGAACTGGAGACTTTTTGCTAAGAATGCCAGCTTTACCATCTGATAAAATAAAGAGCATCATTCACAACTACCACAAAAGACTTTAAGCTGTCATTGATGTTAAAGGTGGCAATGTACGGCATTAAGAACTGGGGCATGTAAACTTTTGATCAAGGTCATTTAGCTAGTTTCTGTTGTCATTATGATTTAAAAAGAGTAAACACAGTTGTTTGACAATAAATGTTTTCACCCAACAGCTCACTCTGAGTGGAAAAAATAGTTATTTTTTTTATCATTTATACTCTTTGAAAAAAAAAAATCACAAATTTTGCCTCCAATCTCCAATGTAACTTTTCTGTCAGGGGGCGAGGACAAATCACAAGAGATTACGTCTGTGACACATTCTACCACACTATTAATATAGTAAAGAAAATAGGCCAATACACTGGACCCAAGCAGAGTCATGCCAGCATCATTAGTGTCTACTTGTAAACAAATATCGTGGCGCTGCCAGTCCAGTTGCACAGAGAGGGATAGCATCAACTGGCTAAAAGTTACGTGGTGCATACATTTTGAGATGGCTCTTTGAACTCTCTAAAACTTTGGTTACATGACATAGAGAGACTAGACCAAGACTAAATGGGGTAAAGGGTCTTGTGAGGGAAGGGAGCATGAGATTAACAGACGGATCTATGCAGCTTCTGCAACTTCTCTCACCTATTGTCATGAGCTTTGGGTCATAACCGAAAGAAAAAGATCAAGCCGGAATGAGCTTTCTCCGCAGGGTGACAGGGCTCTCCCTTAGAGATAGGGTGAGGAGCTCGGTCACTCGGGAGGAGCTCAAAGTAGAGCCACTGCTCTTCCACATTGAGAGGAGCCAGCTGAGGTGGCTCGGGCATCTGTTTCGGATGCCTCCTGGACGTATCTTGTTTAGCACAATTCTAAATCACATTTCAAATGGTTGTCTAGGTTTAACTTTAAACTGACTTTGGATGAGTTTAACTCTTAAATTACTACATTTTAGATTTATTCTGCATTATAGTATGTTATTCTAGTTTTAATTTGTCTCTTTAGAAAAAATGCAGTTGTAGCTCTGCTGCTGTGACTGTAAGGGGTCTGCCTATTTCCAACAGGACAAATATAGTACAGACAGGATTATTAAAACTTTTGTCAGTCCAACTCTCAGCTTCATCAGTAGAATAATATATTAAGTCAATAAGTTAAGTTAGGAGTAAATCAGGTCTAAACAGTGTCTAAACTAGACCTAAATCCCATACCAGTGCCACAGGAGACATTATGGTGTAAAAACAGAAAAACAAACCAGAGCAAAGTGATTTCTCAGTGAGGTCAGAGGCACACAGCTGATGGTCCGTGTTTGAACAGTTGCGTTCTGAACGGCATTCCTCAGATTGTACCAGGCCCAGATCGACACATGTGCATTGGTCTGGTTTGGACAGTCGTTACATTACAAATACAGACACTGGATACGAGGCAGGGTCCTTGAGTCACAACAGTCTCTCAAATCCTAACCACTGGGAATAGAATAACCCATAAATCGACAGTGGGTATATATTATTCCATGTTTAAATAGTTATGGCATGGCACACAAAGAGAGATGTTCAGGGATAAGTCAGAATGCAACATAAAGGCTTGGCTGAAACAATTTTACATTTGCTTTTACACTGCACTTAGATTTAAGCAGAGTTTAGAATGAACTCACACCCCTTAGCATAAACTGCTCTTTGCTGCTTTAATTGGTTGCTAGATTGTGCCAATCAGATTGTAGCTTTAACCCAGTTAGCTTGCATAATTAGCCTTATTTTATACTTGAATTAGCACTAATCTAAGTGACACCTATGTGTAACTAGGCTAAAGTGTTATTGTGCGTTGTGAAAAATCTGTGTAAAATTGGAGTTCTGTTTGGTTACAATTTTTGTTAATATTTTTTTAGCCCATTTTAGTGTTGGATAGTTCTTTTTACTTACTTTTTTCTGCCATTATTTTGCTTTCTATTGTTTTGTGCTGCTGTGGATTGAGTTTGGACAGCAGCCTTAAAAACCTAGGCCGGATCTGGGCTCATTCATTACCCCAACAACCCCACCTTTCCACATGTGCACAGCCAGGCACCACATCCCATTTCCTCTGCCAACATGCCACTGGTCCTCTCCATCCATCCATTGCACACACAATCAGAGCCCGTCCAAACACATGTGAGCTTGATTAGAAAGCTGTGGTAGGTTGACAAATGGCACGGTGTTCATATTTTGCCTCTGGCGTGGCGATGGTAATGATTCCATAATTGTCCTGAGCGCTTAACACTCACTTCCAATCAGCATCCAGAACGATTGTGCAGCTGGCTACCCACGCTTCTGCAGTCTGACAGATACACACTTATAACAACACACTCTCCAAGCAGTGATTGAATGGGAGTCAGAAAAAGACTTTGCCTCATTTTAATCATCATCTCTTACATTTTTTAACCCCGTATTTAATTTGTGATTTCCTTTAAGGTACCCATATGAACACATAGAAAATTGCACCCCAGTGTAAAGAAATATAAAGTATCGGATGTGGTATGCTTTTTGGAACTTATGTGACCATTTTTCATAAAATACAGGTAGATGTACAGTATATGTACAGAGGTATTCTCAAAGGTGAGGAGACTACACTGCTACTTTGTGAACCCCTCAACCTTTAGTGTGGTTCACTTTCCAAAAGGTGGAGTTAAACAGTCTTTTTGATTGGATGATAGATAACTGAAATAGAATACTGAAATTTAAAGACAATATTTCCTGTTTTTGTCAAATACAATTATATTTTCAGAAAAAAAATGCTAAATATTATTTTTTTGAAACCAGCTGGTGTGTTTAAGCAACAGTGGTGCCTGGCTTTAGACAGAGTGAGTGTTGTAAGGCTCTCGTTTTGTGAAATTAAACATTCCCTTTATTGTCTATATTGTGTTAAAATACTAGCAGACCTTCGACGGTGAGTCCCTAAAAAGTAGGACAATGGCAAGACTCATTAAATTTATTTGTTCAAAAAGCCGTCCGTTTCCTGCAGCTGTTAACCTTCAGATGCAGCTAGAGTACCGCAAGATTTGGGAGTTTGGAAACTCAGGTAAATCCATCTTGTATTGCGCCAAGCTAACCGCTTGCGTTAAAACATGGGCTCTGGTTACCAGTGATGTTGCAGCACAAACAGGAACAGTCAGGTTCTTAATTTGACAAATGCAACAAGCGTCCACTTCTCCTCTTTGTTATCAATATGGCTATGCTGTCTTTCACTGGCACTGAAGTATTTTCTGGAAGGAAAAGATGTTTGTGCTCTATTCACACTGGATTTGGCATATCCTAAATACATACACGCTTTGTCCATTGGCCAATGTCTTTGTTTCATTTACCAATTTAGAGTAAGTTAAAGTTCCTTTTAATCAGCTCATTGACTTGACAAAAACTGTTCAACTGTTACAGCTGTTTGTTGTTTCTTCATAACAGTCATAGTCTGGTAATGTCAAATGAATTGTTGTTATGATTAGCTCAAAAAAATCCTGTGGTAGGTGGATACTAGTTAGTGCTTCATCCAATCACCTAACAAGTTTTCAACAGAAGGCACCTCCCTTTTGCAAACGCTTTCAATGGGAGACTTTCCAGAGGGTTCTGTGAAACAGACAGTTCTGTGAGCAGTTCTGTCTGGCAGAGTCAGGTTATACGGCTGTACGTCCAGCCTCACATCACCACACAACAGGGTTTACTCTACTCTTTAGATTCATTATTGGCAACACATCCATGTTTTAAGTGTGCTTAAATATGACACTAAAACTACTTTTGTTGTATGTTCAACAGTACACAAGTGGAAATACAAGCCTCTCCAGGTAAAAATCAACCAAACTGTGCCAAACTGACCTACCATACCATGGTAACAACGCAAATTCTTAACTGCTTGTGTTGCAAACCCATTCACTCCGCTTTTAGCTAGCATTATCTGGCTCAAGGTAATGATAAACTCTAGACATACTAAGCAGCCGTATTAATTACAAGCTTTATGAATGGTGCATACATGTGCATGTACTCAGGCAGTGTTTTGTGAGATGGCACGCATATACACAGTGAGACAGTATCTGAAATACTAAATAATAATAATAAAATGGTTTAGAACTTATTTTATCAGGATGAATTGATATGTCAGTGTGTATGTGAACGTATTAATTCTCTTTTCATTTAGGATTTTGTTGTACCTCTTGTGCAGCAACATTAAAGTTTGAATTGATTCTGCTCCTGCCTGTGCCTGCTTTAAATTGAGAGCAGGGTCAGATGACAACTGTACAACCATCCACACACCTAGAGCTGACACACTTCACACCTGTCACTGACAAAACTTTCCAATAGACCATCTCCAGTCTGAGTTCTTCCATATGCTGCCTCGACGAGACACCCACTAGATTTCTAACATCTGTGCTTATCAGTTTTTTTTTTTACCATAGCTCACTCACTTAATTAACAGCTCACTACAGTCTGGAGCATTTCCTCAGTCCTTGAAAACTGTTGTCGTTAAGCCTCTCCTTAAGAAGAGCAATCTTGATGTCACAGTACTAAACAACTATTGGCCCATATCCAAGTTGCCATTTTTTAGAAAAGTCCTGGAAAAAGTTATATACAAACCAATGAATGACTTTCTTCTGAGAAATAACTGCTTATGAAGCCTTTCAGTCATGTTTTAGGCCTCATCAAAATGATGGCGCTTATCAAGGTGACAGATGACATTTGCATGAACACTGACGCAGCAGAGTCTCAGTCTTAGTCCTGCTGGATCTGAGTACCTTAACCTTTGGGATCCCACAGGGGTCTATTCTGGGACCCCTTTTGTTCAATCTTTACATGCTTCCTCCGGGCCAGTTAACTCGCAGTAACCATGTGTCTTAACTAATAACACTAATGTGTCTGTAACTGCCTCCAACAGATCACTGTGTGGACGCAAAACAACTTTTTTTACAACTGAACCTAGACAAGACAGAAGTCATTATCTTTGACCCAAACACACAACATTAACAGCTTTTTACCATCTCAAAAACATTGCCAGACTCAAGGGTATATTGTCTAAACCAGATTAGAGAGACTTATTCATGCATTTATCTCTAGCAGGTTAGACTACTGCAATGGTCTGTTCACTATGTGAGCTGTAAGACAGCTGCAGTACAAATAAAATGCGGCTGCTTGAGTCCTCACTAGGACCAGAAAGTACAACCATATTAGTCCTGATCTCAGTTCCAGTGTTAATTTTTTTGTCATAGCTTTTGCAAACGATATGTTTTTGCAGCAAAAACTAAATAAAAAGTTTTGTCAATGAATAAAAAGAAAACAAAAATGAACAGATGGAGATGGAAGTGGTGGAAGTGATGTCAGACACAAACATTTGTTTATCACGGGAAGAAAACAGGCAATTAAAAGTATCAAACAATGTTAATGCCTGGGAGGGAAAGAATGGAGGACATATGGACACATTTCACATTTGACGGCAAAAACCCGTGCAGAGCTATCATTAACCGGGAAGAACAAAACAAACCTGAAGCGACATTTGCAGGCAGCCATTTCAACATTTATTCAAAGGTAGACTCAAGTGTATTAAGACTTCAGTAATGTGCTTGTGCTGTGTTGTACAAACATAAGACACCAAGTTGTCCAGTAAAGTTAGTTTAATAAAACTACTACTAACCTGTTATGGTCATTCAGATTAAAATTATTATTAATGTCTACCTAAAATGAATAAGGTAGAAAGGTTAAACAAAAAAATTAACAAAAATATAAAACGTGAAAAAAAAAAACATGAAAAATAAATGCATTATGCTTTTTATTTTATTTAACTAAATCTATAGTAGATATACTAAAAACTAAACTAAATTGTTATGGTATTTAGTTGATCAAAAACAAATGAAGATGAGATGATTAAATTATGACTAAAACTAAATGACATTTAAGTCAGAAGACTAGGACTAAAACTAAATCAAATTTTGCTGCCAAATTTAACACTGTTCAGGTCTCTACACTTCCTGCCTCTCAGAGGATAGAGTTTAAAGCAGCTCTGCTGGTGTATAAGGCTCTCCATGACTCAGTGCCTTGTCTTCCAGAGGAGGTGAGACAGGCCTCTACTGACAATGTTCAAGACCAAGCTGAAAACGGTTCTGTTTAACTGTGCATATGACAACTGAGTATTTTATCTGCTTTATTCTATTTTAGTTTTGTTTTAAGTGAATCCAATTTTATTCTTTTTGCAAAGCACTTTGTATTGCTGTATGTATGAATTGTGCTACACAAATGAACTTGCCCATGTTTCCTTTCCCTAACCAGGTATATCTTAACGTTTTGTTGATTTATAATGTCATTTAAAGCTATAGCTACTCATGGGGAACGGGTTGATGCTTCTATCCCTGTTGCATATGTCGTTCCACGTTCCATGTTCAATCCGTTCTGCTCGGGAGTACAGCGTAAAGCAGTATCTGGGTCACAGTGTGAGTCTACCCCCTCCCCTGCTCTCTTCCTGTCTCTCCTGCACTCACCGACCCAACGTTCAAACATGCTTTCCACTTGCAGTGATATTACCAGCTCTGGTTCTTTCTTGGGCACCACATCTTGACCAAATCATAGGCCTATTACTGAGAGATTTTGTGAGATGGCTTCATCCTTTACCCCATGCAGACTTTAATTAGTCATGAATTAAGCCTGGTTTCATCTCGGCCTCTCTTGAAGGTTACTTCTGCTCAAATACTTCAGCACTGACCTCTCTGAAAGGCTGCCAAGAATGTCAGAAATCCTACTTGCGTGGGAGCAGCATGCTGAGCCCCTGGGTTGTGCACTGCCGATATTCGCAGTGCCCTCTGCAGGACGCCTGTACCACATGTGATGATGTAAGCACTTTTCAGCAACTGCCTGCGGCGACGGAGCAAAGCAGGCAGACAGACTTTTAACTTACTCTTTCTCATCTCCTTTTACCTCCTGCTGCAAGCCTACAACGCAATTTCTTTGCAAAGTAAAGTACATGTGTGGTTAATGCAGATATTTCAAGACATTCCTGACATTTTTTGTCATTGCAGCAAACTGGAATGTGGCTATGTAATAACTTTAGTGCCATTGTTTAGCAAAACCTGAGGACGTGTTAGCAAAATGAAGCCTAGACATTCTTGTCATTGTCAAATCTATATTTCCACACAAACATAAAAATAAACAAAAAAAAAATGGATGCACGTGAATAGGCTACAAATTATAACTCAATGTAACGAGGATGGTTGGTCATCACTACCACTTGGGTCTCTACCATGAAAACAAGAACCTAAACCTAACACAGAAAATGAATGAATACACAGTTAAAAATTTATAATATATATCCCATTGCATCAGAAATGCATTATTATGAATGCATTTAGGGTAAAAGAGAAACACTTACAGGCTGCATTTACACCAAGCCTTTTTGGTCCACTTTAATCAATTTGTTTGGAGCGGTATGCATGTAAAATGAAACAAAAAAACAACTCTGGTTTTGACTAAAACATTTGTCTTTGTCTGCTCCCAAGTGAGCACTGCTCCCGTTCAATTGAGGTGAGAATTCAGACAACAAACCGAAGGCAGAGTGTGAACCAAAGTTCTGTTCAATGATGGCATTAAACCACAAAATGCATCTAATGTGAAAAGACTGAAAAATGGAAACCATGGAGGAAAAAAGAATCAGCTGTTAATGTAATATTTAGAGAATTTTAGGAACAATTGCTTGTAAACACTGCCGGAATCGTTCAAAAGAATCAATGAGGAATGACCACAATTTTAATATTTCTCTTCAAAATCTAATACTGTCAGACAGTCCGCAGTATGATAAAATTACAGTATGTAATATACAGCAATAAATAAAATGGTCAGAAGGAGAACTTTTCATTTAATAGTCAAAGCAGTTTTTCGTACAAAGCCTTTAACATGGTGTATTGTAGCTCATGGCAGTCTGTTGATTGGTGAGTCGTCACACAAGTGAATATAGGGCTGTTTCCACAGGGGCGCCACAGGGGTTGATCACTATGGACAAGTTTTTATTGCCAAGAGGGCGTCCCCAAAAGGCACCCCCCAAGAAGGAGTACCCTGAAGCACTACTTTGGGAACATTTTGGCCTTTAGTCAGACAGAGTCGATTGGTGTAGTAACGTCCGTGCTTTGTAAATTAAAATACTGCATTTATTACACAGTGTGGAATTGAGGAAATAATACAGTGTATTTACTTTACACTGGGCCATGTCATTCTACATCATTTTTGTGACTAATCTAGCACAACCCACGAACATGCTCCGTGAACCTGCTGTGGGACGAGGGAGGGACACAGTGGGATCACTGTTGGACATTATGTCTTGGGCAAATTTGTTCTCATTAATGTCAGCATTAATGTTGTTTGTTCAATGCACAGTGCTGTTTCCTTCTGCATTTATTGTCCAGTATGCAATAAAAAAAACTTGTAATTAAATATTGAGTCTCTAAAATGTAACAGATAAACACAATTCTCTGAGTTTATGTTACTACTTTGTGGTCTCTTGAGGGCTTACTAAATCAAAATGTGTCATACTGACCCAACCTGTACTGTACGACTTGGTGGAAACTTGTTTATTATTGGAAACATTTGATATAATGTACATAGACTGATAAATGCAGATTAGATTCCAGTATTTACAGTGCATTGGCTCTAATGTGTGGAAGTGTACAGTATCCTGTATGTCCAGTTGGCTGCTGTCTACAGTATACTCCTTTAGTAAAACCTCCAGGTTAGTTTTGTGAAGGTAAAAATACAAAGCAGCTTAACATGGGCCTTTGGGGTCTTCTATGTTAATTAACTAATTACTTTGCTAATTGGACACATTCAATGGACCCCTCCTTCCTCATCAACCGCCTGGGTGCTATCTATTTTAAAGTCTGCTTGCAGCCTCTTGACTCAGTACCAGCTTCCTCCCACAGTCAAAAGTTGAATTATTTGAGCTGGTAAATGATTAATGGTGGAAAACAAAAGGCTTCTCCATCAAACGTATTGATAGGCAATTACTGCAGAAGTTGATGTCTCCATTTGGCAGCTGCATTATTAATCCTGAGGTGACGTAAGCTGAAAGTGGAGCAGCAGAGAGCCTGTGTGATTTCCCACACGCCAATGAAGCTTAGCTGAAGAGTAATATTATCTTCAGTGGAGTCCATCCATCCAGTGGAATATAGGCCAGGATTTAGTTTAATCTGGGCTTAACCTGTAGAATTTCTCTGGCCGTCTGGTTGTGTGTGGTTCTTGTGCAGTTTAATGTGACACTTGGATCGTTGATTAGTTATGGATTTTGATATAGTGTGTATATATGTATAAGAAGGGTTCTGGAAAAGATTAATTGTTCTTGATGGTTTACATTTAAATGGTGAAATACAAAAGTCAAACAGTACATAAAATATTTCCACAATAAATGTGCATAAAAGACATTCAATGAGTGAGAGATTTTGTAACTTATAGTGACTTGTATAAACCTTTTTTTGACTCAGCATTATTCCACATTTAAGCCCCAAAGGTATAAGCAACTGTCCCCTGTTAGGGAGTGATTTTTCTTTGAACATTATTTCAATGCTTTTAAAATACTGTAGCCTACACTATGGACACACTATAACCTGGCTCTAACATCTAGGAGGGATTCTGTAGAAAGTTTTTGCAAAGAACAAGTGCTTTAAATGAATACCTGTAACATTCGTTAAATCACCAAACGTAAAACAGTTGGGACGTGGAGGCTTTGCTTAATTTTTGTGTGCTGCACAGATTTGATTGCATGACATATTTTCTAAAACTGAATAAAGTTTGGCCTTAGTCAGTTCATTACAAAACTAAGTCATGCAGTGCAAAATTGAAATGGTGTTTTATTTTAAACTGAGAGCCGGTGTGTGACAGCGCTGCATTGTCTCTGATACAGGATCAGGAGCGCATGGATGTTAACACATGACGCACAACACGTACACAGTAAAGAACGAAGGAAATAATAAAATAGATACATTTTTACGGTGGGCCAAGTCATTTGACATCATTTTGCGACTCCTATAACACAAGCGGGACAAGAGAGGGACACAGTGGGATCATTGTGTGAGTCTTATGTAATTTTAAGTTACATTATGCCTTGGGAAAATTTTGAAAAAAAAAAAGGATGCCTTACAGCTATGGTGTTCACTGTTGTTGTTTGTTCAGGGCACAGTACAGTTCCCTGTTTGCGATCACCACTGTAAATCCGACTGTGTCCCCAGTTTTTGACAAACAGAAAATCCCACAAATACATTGAGCGAGGCCAGCGTCCACACCTATCCTGAGATGAACAGCGTTGCAGCCCAATAGTAAATATGGAAAGTGACATTTTTGTGATAAAATTGGGTTTTGCAATGCTTTGGTAGATCTGGTCTTAAATCTTTAAAATTGAAAACATTTATTTTAAACAGTGTGGCCATTAAAGCCTTCCTTATTAATTAGGTGTATAGATTTATTTGGAATAATGTTTTTCAGTAATAACTAAATTTCACACAGAAAATAATTTAAATATTTGTGTGCTGTAAATAATACGCTATTTTATCCCTTATTCAAATTGTAATTATGTAAATGTATCTGTTTACACGTCACCTTGTGTGTCATAGAAAAAATACAGTATGTTGAAAGTTGTGTTATAGTGGTTTGCAGAAACATCATGTCGCCACATTCATTTGTTCATACGGAAGTGTGAGTGGCTCCACCTGTTAATAGGTGAGAAGCTCCTGATGTCTACGTGTCAGCGACTCACACTCTCAGATATCTCCACTGCTTTTTTTTTTCACCTCTCACTTCCATTACCCCTCCTGCTTTCAGTTCTCACCTTGTCCTTATATCTTTCCAATTTATTGTGTCAGCTCTCTCTGCTTTCCCATTTAGACCACTCTTCCAACCACTTCTCCCAGTGCCCCCTCCTCCTTCAGCCCCTCCTGTTGGAACAGCCAGTCCTGGGTTGGGCGACAGCTGCGTCGGGAGCAGCTGCTCTATATATCCATGTGTATACATGCCACAGCTTGTCCCCAGTGCTGGGCTGCCTGGGCAGGGTTGGTCCCAGCAGGGTACCAGCCCCTGCCAACACCCCACCAACCACACAGACCCTCACACTCCACAAAGCCACACAGGGACATATGCACAGCCATACACAGCTACATTCATATTCTAATGTACTCATGTTTAAGAATCAAGTCAAAGTCCTGAAATTAAATTCGGGGCCTCAGTATGACACAGTTTGGATCAGAGAGAACCACCTGTCCCTGCTTCACACTGCTCATTTCACGGTGCAATGTCCAGGAAGTGCAACAACACGGTCTAGTACACGTGAGCAGTTTTTCTGTGGGTGGGGTAATACTGTATGAGCTGGTCTGGGGCAAGGAATATCTCTCACACCCCAACGTCTATCTCCAACCTTCACCCTTTTCTGCACTGTGTCACCTGAAAATACAAGTTGGATGGTGGAGCACACAAACTCTTTACAAAAACCAGTGGTCCCTCTTTTATCCATCCTCATGGATTCTCTTCTACATTTTCTTTCCAGTGTATATGCTAAAGCTGATGGTGTAGCCACTACTTGACTCAGCCAATTCAAAAGTGTAATCCCCAATTTGGTTGGCTTGTCCTTCATGACAGTTGTTTTTGCCTTTGTGGTCACCATCCTTTCATCCTCCTCAGGTGGTATTAAGACTGGCAGGTACTGAGGATGTCATCATCACCAGGATTCATTCACTCATTTTCTACATACTCATCGGGATCACTGAGATGATGATTCCAAAATATAGTGTCGGTGGCAAAAAAACAATAGAAAAAGATCTTTTGGACTGTGGGGGAAAAGTTAGTTGATCTAGAGCCTTTTTCCACCAATAGGAAGTTTTTTGTTTTTTTTTGCTTGCGTGCACTCTTGGCATGCGAGCGCTTCCTTTTTCCTTGTTTTTTCCAAGTCTGGGTTTACTTGCCCTAACAACATAATTGAAAAAACTGGTATATACTGTAGTTTGAAGTGAATGTGAGAGTGAAGGGTTGTCTGTCAGTGTCTTTCTCTAAATGTCAGCCCCGCAACTAACTGGCCACTGTCCAGGGTGTGCCCCGCCTCAGGCCCAAAGCTGCTGGGACTAAGCAGTAGAAAATTAATGAATAAATGAAAAAAATCATGTTTTTTGCAAAGAAAGTAGAAAAAGGCCCATTCCGTTCTGGTGTTAATGTAGTGACAACCAAAAACTGCATTAGTGTCACTTTTTTTACACCATTTTGTTTTCTGTAAACTCCATATGAGCTTGTACCACTCGATGATCCTGTATTTGACCTGTTCACTGTTCTTGGTCCTCTGCTCGTTTTGTTTTATTCCAACAGACATGGGTCTGCTCTTAGATTTAGCATCTTCACGTTCTAATCCATCTACACCCCTGGTTTAAAATGGAGTTAGTCCAGGAATGAGACCTGGGTTTTAGAGTGTCCCTGATGTATTCAGGATTTAGTCATTGTTTTAAGTATTCTGTAATGGGCTTAGCCCAGGTTTAATCTGCATTTAGTTTTATGTAATGATGAATACTACACTACTCACTACACCAAATCTTTTGCCTGCAAAGAACAAAAACAAGAGTATCTAAAATAATTAAGCAATTCTTTCACTTATGTTCTTATTTTCTGCTGTGAAAGTAAAAGGTATGAACCAAACAACCTACAGTATGTTTGGTTCATTACAAGAATTTAATTTTTCTCTTTTATTTATTTAGCTTTGAAAAAATAAAAGAGACTACAGTTTATTTGTACATATTTTTTGAATCATACTGTTATTCTATAAAGATATTTCTTAAAAAACAGTTTCCATGGTATTGGGGAGTTAAATTTGTCTTTCCAGAGTGCACAGATGCTGTGAGAAAAAAGGATTTTCTTGACCCTAGACTGCCAATATACCTTAATTACCATAATATTCCAGCACAAATCCCTTAATAATAATAAATCAGGACAAAACAAGTATTATGATGTTGAACAGGTATGATTGAAAATGAAACGAGTCTTGATTTCTCTTCCTGTTGTCCAGCACTAACAATCTTCCAGAAAAATAAAAGATTTCTAGCAAAAAGCAAGAATGCTGTCTTTCCAATTGTTCCCATTTAGCTTCCTCTATCTGTTCTCCTTTCCGATTTCCTTTTGCGTGTCCCGAACATCCATCTCCCCGCTTCGGTTTGTACTTCATTTATTTTTCCCCTTCTATCCTCCCTCAAAGGTAATTTCCCCTGTCTCTTGCTCCCTCATGCTCCAGCGCTCACATGGGAACGGGACCCTCATGCCTGTGCTTTGCTCTGGTCTCTTGGTCTCAGGGGTCAGGTCTTAAGGCCTAGTGGAGCTCCTCTTGCCGTTCCTCAAAATGGACGATGCTGCCCAGGTTGTTGTTGGGTTTGAATGATGAACAGCTGGAGGGTTGGAGGCCAAAGAGGTCCGGCAGGGGTCAGAAAGGTCACAGTCATTCAAAACCTTGCTGCTGGGTCTCAAAGGTATGGATCTGAAAGAGGATCATGCTTCTGGAGACGAACAAGAGCTCTTGTTTCCTTTGACGCTCACAAAGGACACAGCCAAACATGTCTACCCAACAACAAGACCAAGAGTCTTTTTGAGTTCCGCTGCGGAAATGTGAGAAAGAAAAATGATGTGTGGCCATGACAGAAAAAGACACAGACATATTTTCCACAATGTATTGGCATCTGGCTGCAAAGGTCTAATTTAATCATAGACATATGTTAGTTTTATTTACTAATCTATTGTCAAACAAAACTTGGCACATTTAAAAATCATCAAAAAAATCATCAAAAGCTAAAAATCAGAATCTCACGTAACTGTCAATAACCATGTCAAATTTGGTTTGACCCAATAAAGATTTTTTGCACATTCTTTCCCTAAAAACAATATGTCAAAAAAGACCATTTTATTAAATAAACTACGAGTGCCCCCTTGAATTGCAATGGGACTCAAATAGGTCAACAGAAATGTTTTTAAATTATCCATAACTGACTCATCCCCTCAACAGGAAGGTGGCCACTTTTGACAATGTCGCTGTGTAAAAAAAAATTAATATTTTTTTTATTTCCTTTATTATGCATCAAAAATGTTCTTGATTTTGTGGTAGTGTTTGGAAATTGAAGCTGTTACCTTTCAATTACCTCTGACCGTGTCCAGCAGATGAAGGCTGAAAACACCTTTTCACAACTACTACTCATTTCAGAGGTGTGCCTCAAGGCTCTATTCTGGGTCCAACACTGTAATCCATACACATCAATAGTATCGCTATCCTAACTCACAGACCCATCTAAATGCTGACGACATAATCCTGTACTCAATTCTTCTCTCCTCTGCGGCATCCACCTCCTCCTAAACCTCACCTCTGTAGAGCAGTCCCTCTCCAACCCACACCTCCACCTGAACACCGGTAAAACTAAATGCATGTTCTTCAGTCGAAAAACTGATGTCTCCTGCCTCCCTACAATCACCAGTGCAGATGACTTGGTTTTAGATTGTGTCACTACATACACATATCTAGGCATCTGGTTGGACTCATCCCTCTCTTTTATCACACATATCAATATCCTTCAAGCAAAAGTCAAAGCCTGACTGGCCTTCCTCTTCCGCTCAAAAGCTTCTTTCACTCATGCAACCCAACTCTGCTCCAAACATCATTGACAACATCATTTAGAAAATGGCATCAAGCTCTGATCTTAAGAAACAGGTCACCCTCTATCAATCACCCTCTCTCTCTCTCTCTCTCTCTCTCTCTATATATATATATATATATATATATATATATATATATATATATATATATATATATATATATATATATATATATATATATATATATATATATATATATATATATATATATATGCCCATACAACATTCCTAGTTTGGCGTCTTTGGAATTTCGTTATCTGCTTGTTCCATATCATTTTGTCATGTGATCACCATTTCTGTCTTTCTCTGCACAGCAACAGATTTTTTTACATTTATGCTGCATCACAGCCATAATAGTGTTTATTTTTAATAAACTAAGCAGTGTCTGTACACATCTCCAGTGAAATATAATATGCAGCTGCCACATGTTCATCTTTCACATTTATGATGCTCATATTGGTAGGGGACGAAGTCAATAACTTTCAGGGTCTGGAGAAGAGCCACTAAGCCGTTTGCCTCTGCTCCGTATCGAAAAAGCTACTTTTTTGGATTAGTAAACAGCGGAGCATGCCCTTCAGGGTACTTCCCAGACTCGGAGCGACATAAAGGTTAATCTGTGGTTTATTGCCACTAGCAGTCAGACAGATGGTATCTTTGAAAATTCCTTGTCAGCCACTATTGATGTCCTGACGTCAGAAGTTCTTGGGTGAAGCTATTCATTGTCAAACAATTGTGGTTACTCTTTTTAAATCATAATGAAAACAGAAACTACCCAAATGACCCAGATAAAAAGTTTACATAGCCCAGTTCTTAATACCATGTATTGCCACTTTTAACATCAATGACAGCTTGAAGTATTTTGTGGTAGTTGAGAATGAGTCTCTTTATTTTCTCAGATGGTAAAGCTGCTCATTCTTCTTGGCAAAAAGCCTCCAGTAACGATTAATTGATCATGGCAATTTTTCCTCCTCATAATGCCATTTGTTGATGAGCAGTGGCTCAGTGATATTTTATTCCAATATAAATAAAATAAAAATTGCCTAGAGTGGTTGTCCTATAACAGGTTTGAGCAAGTTGGCAGGTTTGATTTCCACTCTCCCACAGTTCATACTGTCGTTGTGTTCTTGGGCACTTCACCCACCCTGCTTTAGTGGTGTTCCGGCTGTAACACTGGTGAATGGAACCTTAAAGAAACTCACTTTTAATAAAAGTTTCTGCTAAAATACTAAATGTAAATAATAATCTTGTTCTTAAGATCATTCATTATCATTAAAAGGTTGTCCACTTGCTCTGTGCAGTCCTTAGTTTCCTCTAAACGTCCAATTGTCAAGTGCCTACTGACAAAGCCGAAGCTGAGGTTTGTCCAGAAGGGGATGTTTAGATAAGACTATGGATTCACTGGTGATTTAAGAAAAAGACATCTAAATGCTGCATCACACTGTCCGGCTCATTTTTTGTTTTCTCTTTTTTTGCGCTGTGTCTGTTAATACGTGACTGAAGAGTCAAGGCTTGGGCAAACCCTTGCTAAAATGCAACTGTCCAGCAGGAACAGGTAATAGTTTGTTAAATAAAAGTTAGCAAAGCAGCTTTACTGTGCTTGAGGCTGTGTTGATTCAGGAGCAGCGCTGTCTGACAGACATGCAGGAGGGATGGAAAAAGGGGGAAGGGGGTCTGTAGGGCCTAACCACAGGGTGTTTTATTTTTATATTTTGTGAACTTAAAATTTAATTAAGCTTTCTCTGAATGAATAAGGCTGAAGCAGAACAGACTATTGCTAAAGTTGTTTTTTTAAGAATTGCCTAAATGATTTAATAGGCTGAATTTACACTAGTTTTAGATCTTAACAAATATATATATTTTTTAATATTTAAAGAACTTTAACTATCAACATTTCTTGACAGGTAGATCTTGTTGGCTTGTTGCCTGGTGGCCAAGTGCTTAAAAATGCTTAATTCATGTTATTTTCACTTTCCAGTGAGCGATTCTAGTTTTAGTGACATTTTCCAACTGTAAGCATGATTTCATAATTATTGTGATAATATCTTTAATCGCAATTATTGTGGCTAAAATAATCGTGCCACAAAACTTTAATATTGTCCAATGCCTAGTCCAGAGCTCAACTTCATTCTTAGGCATTGCTCTATTCATTCTTTAAATCAAACTTTAAACCACTGACAATCAGTTAAATAGGAGAATCACACTTTATGGTCTTCAAGATCATGTACCAGAGTTTTCTGTTTTTCTAGATGAGGAAAATGGTTTAAACCCCAAACAGTATATTGTAAAAAAATCAGCTTTATGAGGCCATCTATGGGACTGAATAAGTTACCCAGGAAGAGGTAGAATTGGCCAGTCACATCAGCGAGCAAACCACATTCTCAAAAAAATAACGCTCCTTGTGATCTGGCGTCCCAGGAAGTGTAAGAATTAGTATTTTGTGGAAGAAAAATTTATCCAGTTTCATTTTTTTTAAATAAAAGAGAAGCAGGAGAGGTCCCTATGCTGCTTTTGGTGGAGAGTGGAGTCTGAGACAAAGATGGCAACAGAAAATCAAGTTTAAGTTTAAAAAAATACCAAAGTCTAAAGTAATCTGTATTTATGCGTTTTATTGATGCTACCAATGCATTCGAAAATTACAACTTTCTTTTTATGAAGGGTTCTGCCAGTAAGTATTTAATAAGAATTTTTTTGAGATGTTGCTGATGGGGCTGTACTTCTCATTTAATTTAAGATGTTCTCTGTTTAGATTTTTTTTTTGTACACTAATCGACAGCTTACGTGCAGTGGAACCTCAGAAAAGGTAGGTCTGTGTTTTTTCTTCAACTTTCTCTGGGTCCCATGTTGATCGTAAATAAACCTGCCTAAAGCCTGGTCTACACTGTACAATTTTGGCTGCCTCATACTAAAGACATGCAATCGAAGAAGAAAATTGACCATCGTAGCTCAAAAACTGCTGGTGGTACGTGAGTACAGTGAGGCAAGGACAAAGAGAAAAGATAGAACCATCTTATGACCAATTTTGAGGAATAGTGTCCGCCACTTGTTGCCCCTACACACTTTGTCAGCCAACTCACCAATAGGAATTTGCTGGGAAATGATGTACTCATTAGCATGTCCACACAGGGACAGCAGCGCCAAACACAAACTCCTATTCAGGACATAAATACAGTGGACACTTTCATAGAGTTTTCTTTTTAATGCACATAAAAGCCACTAATGCAAGCGCTAACTTACAATTCACAGGCCCAATGAGTGGTGTGGACGCAGACCAATGACGTGGAGTGTGGCTTGTGCAAATCTTATAAAACTAAAAAAAAATGTATAGTGTAGACTAGGCTTTAGACATCCAAGTGCCCAGTCTATCTTTTTAGTCTTCTTAGTTTGAAGGACAGCTCCAAATTTCCCAAAAAAGGTCCCTAAAATACCCAAATGTGAAAACTGCTTTAATTAAAAGATTTATAAGCCAGTTGGAGGAGTCCGCTTAACACTGATTGATACTGGTGATGCAGAAAATAGTACAGTGTTTTTGTGTGGACATGACTTGTTTACAAGGCCTTTCTGGATCATGCTCTTTAACAGAATGAACAACAGTGCCGTTTGTTACCAGTGGAATATTACTAAACATAAAACATTACTACATTACCTCATGTGTAACGTCATCTTCTTTTATACCACCCACTTAATTTAGTGTGTAATTCACCTTCCACGAAAGAGTCTTTGATTGGAGCCAAAATGCACACCTTGCAATGATCTGCTGCTGTGTGTTATCGGGCCTATTAATCTCAGAATGTATTTTATTTGAGGAGGACAATAGGGTCAGCACTCTGACTGGCAAATGCTGAGCCTGACCTCTTCCCTCACTTGCCTCCTGTGGGTGTCTTTCTTCGACGCTGGGCCTGTGATGGGAAATCTATACAGTGCGAGAGACCAATTTGGCGACTCCAGCGGAAGGTTTGAAGAGTAACACAGAGTAAACACAGAGAATAACACCTGCGCTCCCTAAATGATTTCAGCCTTAGACTTAAAGAGAGGGTTTTTTAACTGCTATTTCCTTGATGTGATGGAGGAGTTGGTGGAAGTTTTACACTCTTTTGCTCGCCGCTTCCTGCTTCTGTGGCTTACACTTTGTCATGTTTCTCATGAGGAGAAGCCATGCGAAATACAACATGGTCAACTACCAGCCTAGCTTTGGTACAAAACAATCACTGTTTTAATTTTGTGGTGTGTGCCCATTTTATATATCACCATTTTCTCTCACCTAGAAAGGACTGTTGATATAGACCCATAAAGACTAAAAAAATACAAGTTAAAGCAGCAATGCCTAAAATATTCATTCATTTTCTTATGTCCCGTTAGGGGTTGCAGGTGACTGGAGCCTATCCCAGAATCTTTGGGCCTAACGTTCTTAGACATAAGATCTGTAAAATCATGTCTATCTCACTGACACAGTACCCTCAATTGAACACAAACCTCCAGTGTAACGTTCCTGTCCCGGGACGGCAACATATCACAAGAGATCACATGAGTGAGGCTCTACCACACACATATAATAAAGAATACACTGGACACCTAGCAGGGTCATGTTTTTACAAATTTGCCGCTTGGATAGTCTCCACTTGTAAACAAAGATTGTGGTGCTTACAGTTCAGTTGACAGAGCTGTTAACTGAAATATAACAGATTTGTATAGAAAAAAAATCTTTGGGATGCATAAAAATCTTTACAAAGTATTACAAAATATAATAATTTTCTTTGAATTTGAGTTTGAATGTTCAGAGTTGTATGTTGAAAAGATCTGTCTGTTTCCTGTGTTAGCAGTGAAACATGCTTGCTATTAGAAAAATAATTTAACATTGCTGTTGCATTGTTGAATTCACTGCCGTTTTGCTGAACACTGAAGACACAATTGTTGTCTTCACTAAACGCAATCAATGACAAATAAAACTAAGCACTTCTGAATAAAACACAGTTAGTTGAAAACCAGATATTACATTGACATAACTTACTGTACAAACATTACAGACTTCTCCTATCTTGTCTTCCCTATAACCCAGCGTCGTCAGCTCTTATGAGGCTACAGCTCACTCTTGTCTAAGATATGGTGTATTAGGCTTAGGCTGAGTGGGCTGCAATTAATTCAGCGCCTCCAGGGCCTCTCTGGCTTTGTATGAGAGGTCAGACTGGGTCAGGGCAGAGTTTTTTCTGAGAGTAAGCAGCGCTCAGTTTGTGTTGGATCAGATGAGCCTGGGCTAATTCTCTCCAGCAGCTGGTCCTTTTCACTCACTGTTTACCCTCCAATGTGAAATCTGCTGCTTTGCCCCGACTGACCATAAAGAAATCTCTTTACACTTCGACTAACCAAATTTAACAATCCTTTTAATTAAAAGCAGAACCGATTTTTCGCCTTTTTACAGGCTGTATTGATTCAGTCTGGGCTGTTGGTCTAACTAAGCAGAAAGCTGTGGATCTAAATTAAGTCATGTCATGTATCTTGTAACTAAGGCAGTTTTTTGGTGTCTGGCCTCGGCAATATCTGTGCTGTTATGCCTCGCAGAAGTTGGCACGTTTGCTCGAGCAACTTCTTGGTCATTTGCCTCTTTGCTCTTTGGGTCAGTCAGTTTTCTGTGCTTTCTGTGACCGCCACCTCTGCATCTGGGAGTTGTTTGCTGAATGCTGTGTCATCAGAGCTTTGCAGTCTCTTGCCCCAGAGCAAGCTGAGTCTAAACACTGCACTTTGTGGCTGAAAGGCCATCTGTCACGGCGAGAGAATTCTACTCCAAAAAGCATAAACAGGGGCGGGCTGCTAAGCCATGGCTCAGCTCACTGTCATGGAAATGCCCCATCTGAGTGAGGCTCAGGGCCCTAATCCTGCACCCTCCCATCTCTGCAGCTGCTTTTTAGGGCTCCAAGGCTGCCTGTGCATACTCACGGCCTGTTTAGCCCAGAGAGAGGCTCCTCATGAATAACGCTCAATCAGAGCGGCTGGCTCGTGAGGCGCTGGTTTACAGCTTGTGTATGCATGCTAAAGCTGTCATAACACACAGGCTGCCCTGACTTAATAGGTTTACTCTTCTATAGATAAGTCATGCCTCTAGTACGTCACGAGTTGAATTTAATAAATGTTTGCGCAGGTGCATATCAGCTGCTTATGGTGTTTTAAAATCCTTCAGAAGTTTCAAAAGGTGTAATATGTCACTATTTATCAAGGTAATCCATAGTTTAAAGTGTATATCACTGTAGACTCATGCAAAGCAGATGTGACAGTCATGTTTCTCTTTGGAATGCCTGCCTCTGTTTTGCTACTAAAACTCTTTTGAGCCAAACATGTGCAACACTGCCTGGGAACAGCTTTAGAGTTAAGTACGTAACTCATTTTGCTCACTCCTTCTAATCTGATTTGCATTTGTGCTGTTTACACAACAATACATTTTGCCTGAGATGGGGATTCAGTTTGGTTTAGGTGTTCATTTACATAAGGACGCACGCTGCGTTGTCATGAGTGAAGATGGCGTCCTCAGTGAAAGTGATGACATAACAGTCAAGTCTCTGAAACCTATTGGCTGCTGGCCACACACAGCAAGTAGAACAACAAATGAAAATCTTCTTGTGTGTAATGACTTTAGCATTAGAAGAGGCAACATACAGCGTAATTGCTGAGAGTATTTATGTTTACACAGACTGTTTTGATTATGCTAATGTGTGGCGTTGTATTTTGGTGATGTGTAAGCAGCCCCTCAGAAACTCAGGACGAGACAGATTATTAACCAAAGGTTTTATAAAATGAATAATATGAATGAAAACAGTTAAAATGGAAGTAGGGGGGCAACCATTTTGTTATGGAGCGGCACTTTAAAAGAATCTAGTTCATCACTGTGACACTATCAACAATTTACAATATGTGATTAGGTGCATGTGCAACTGGAGAAAGGTTGTATTGTTAACTGAAATAAAAAATATTTTAAGATGCTTTGCAACAATAAGAGGAGGCACAGTGTAGCAGTAAAGTATCGCAGAAATTTTTTTAACCAAAACAATTATTTAATTTAATATTACACAATCTTTGACATTTATCAATATGAACATGGGCGTAGAGTTCCCAGGCCAGGTCAGAGGCTGGTGTAGAAGTTAGAAAAAAGTACCGAGCATTAAAACCATTATTAAGAACAGACAACGCATTGCCACTTAAAAAAATATTCCATATTACAGTCCACTGTAACGATTGTTGGAATTTCACGTTCAGAGCCATGTCCAACACGCACTTTGCCTTCAGTCAGTTTTACAAACAGATCTGCACTCGTTTTTAGGCAAATCTGATAAATGAGGGTCACTGAGTGTAGTCTCCACAAGACGAGCCACAGTTAATGTCGTTTCATTTGGAATTTTGACATGGTAGCCTACTCTTGCCTGTGTGCAACTGATTACACACGAGTGCCTAAGGTTACCGCCTCCTGGAGTTTTCTGTCTTGTGTATGTATCTTATCCAGCAGGTGCATTTAGCACAACTTATAAAGTATACAGAAATACAGTTTTGATGTCAGATCTGGACTGTGTGTGATTATTCATTATCTTTAAGTCTAAACCCATCTTGCCCCATCATCCTCCACAGGATCCTGGCCCAAGCCCCAAAGTCGAGCCTGTGACAACCAGCTGAGAGACAGAGTAGCAAAAGACCCTGACATTTCATAAGTGATTGCAGAGATTTACGTGAGGTAATTATTGGACCCTTGTCTGCCAACCCTCAGCAGATCAATTTTTTCAATCAATTCCACTTTTAAGAGGATAGAGCAGATTACCAGAGCTGATGGCCGACATGAACCTGGGGCCCATAATGCTCTTAATAGGTCACTAAAATGTATGTTAGGGCCTTCGAAGAATTCCTCAGAGATGTCTCGCCTTTACTCATCACCTTTCTCTTCTGAATAAAATATAACCAATTATTGCAAGGCAGACAGCCATTATTAAAAAAATGAAGAGCCTAATATTTGTTTTTAGTTACTTTATCGGCAAATATGCAAACAATTCATTTGAAATCAGTACAAGTGCAAATTCAATATTCTATTGTTTGGTGAAAGGCCAGATCTATTATAGTAACTAAATGCAATGCTGTGCCCCTGCTATAAGTCATAAACCTCATTATGACAATTCTGTGAGGGGCGGGATAATGGTTGACATTAGTCTGGGGCTTTGAGAGGATAAAGATGAAAAAGTATTGTTATGTTTGGTGTAATACTGAAATCACACTGGGTGAAAAAAAGACAATATTTAGTTATCCTTTAATATTTATGCACAGTAGATAACACTATAGCAATTAAAAATATATGTATGTCTTTCACACATTGTGGTCTTATGTGATTAGTTTCTTCAAAGCTCAATTTACATATTATATAGACATATTTCAACCAAGCCTCTCTCATGGAACCCCTTGAAAGTGCTTCGAGTAAGGGCACCACCATATAGTTGTTTACAGCCTGGTACAAGAGATGGCTCTGGTCTCTAGAGCTAAGTTTTTACTACATGACAACTCTGGGAAGGGTGATTTTTTGATTAATACGTCTGTTTATGCAATCTGAAAACTATACTTCTACTATGCAGTAACAGCAGAAAAGCCTGGATGTAACCGATATTTTATTTATTTTATTCAATTTCGATGAATGGGTCCATCACTTACAGGTGTATGCTTTTTTTAAAGCATCATTATTGCTCTCAGGTTTTCATTATATTCTCTCAGGTTGGGTAACTATTTTATTTTTAAACTAATCCAGAATCAGAAATCTTACTTGACGTAGCAAATAATGAGTAGCCTAAGTCAAATTGATTTACTCCTATACCCCTTATCCCATTAGGGGTCGCTGGATGGAAGAAGAACCCAAATGCAATTGGCTTCAATTGGCTTGACATATAACCAATCAGCACAACACAGTAACCCATAAAGCCTGCCATATTTTGGGTAAATGGTTATGATTGGGAAGGTAGGATTGAGCTCGCTGGAAGAGGGGTTTAGTGGGATGGAATGGGATGCTAAGGCAGTGGCGGTTTCTTTTTTACAAGTTCTGTGAAGAGGAGTTATGTATAAATGCTTGTTAAATATTAAATATAATGCATGCATGCATTTTAAGCAATTCAATTTACAAATAAATACATTATTAAAAAAAAGTCCAGCTATACATAGAAATGCTCTTTGTTCTTATTAACATCCCTATAGAATTCTAAGGTTTTATGGTTCTAAATTGAGTTACTGATATATTCTTATTATTTAATCATCTATGGACATCCTCAAAGATTTATTTATAATAAAATGGATGTATAAGAAATGTAAACCTAAGATCTTAATATCATAGAGTTCAAAAGTTCAACTACTCACTTTTTGGGGGTTATGCAACAACAATTTTGCCCTCCCTCCCACCCTCCAGTTTCCCCTACCACTAAAGACATGTACATAGACAAAATGGAAACACCATGCACAGTCCCTCCTCAGTTTTAGATCCACTCTCCATTTTGTTTTACAGCCAAGCCTGGCTCAACATGTTGATTAACACCTGAGCACATCACTGAAGTCTAACAAAGACCAAAGTTAGGTCTAGTCAAACAACAAGATTCTGTTTATACAGTCACTCAAGCACAAAAAACTGGAACTGGGACATGCTGTCGCATACGATAATCAAGAGCATCCAAAACATGCTTAATGGGTGACATGTCAGGTGAGCATGCTGGCCAAGCAAGAAGTGGGATGTTTTCAGCTCCCAGAATCTGTGCAACATACAGTAGGGCCATGCATTATCATGCTGCAACATGAGGTGATGGTTGTGGATGAATGACACAACAATGGGCCTCTTAATCTCCTCACTATCTTTGTGCATTCAAAATGCCATCAATAAAATGCACCTGGGTTTGTTGTCCATAACATGCGCCTGCCCATAACCCCACCACCACCATGGGCCACTCTATGTACAATGTTTCACTTTAGCAAACCACTCACCCACACAACGCCATACATGCTGCCATCCTCCCTGTACATTGAAAAAACACCTCTCCAAAGTGCCAGATGCCCACTCAAGTCACGACAACAAAATGCAGTCAGGTCAAGACCCTGATGAGGACAACAAGCAGATGAGCTTCCCTGTGATAGTTTCTGACAGTTTATGCCGACATTCTTTGGTTATGCAAAACAATGGTTGCAGCAGCTGTCTGGGTGGCTGGTCTCAGAGGATCTTGGAGGTGAAGATGCTGGATGTGGAGGTCCTGGGCTGGTGTGGTTACACGTGGTCTGTGGTTGTGAGGTCTGATGTACTGCCAAATTCTCTTTTGGAGACGGGTGGTCAAAAAAGGTGGTTAAAAAAAAAAAGAACATTCAATTGACGTGCAACAGTTCTGGTGGACATTCCGACAGTCAGCATGCCAATTGTATGCTCCCTCAAAACTTGTGACATCTGTGGCATTGTGCTGTGTGATAAAAATGCAAATTTTTGAGTGGCCTTTTATTATGGCTAAGCTAAGGCACACATGTGCAATAATCTTGCTCTCCACTCAGCATCTTGATATGCCACAGTCCTTACTGTAGACTAGTGACCTTTCCTGCTTTTCATTCACAAACAAAGTTGAAACCAAACCCCTTTCACCCGCTAAATTCGAATACATTAAAGTAAAATTTAGAGCTTACCTTAAACTTCTGGCTTAAGAGTTAAGTGTTAATGATGTGATCCTTCAATTATCTCCGCCGCGTTAAACACTGCATGTATGCACTTTCAATATGTTAAACTTTTTCAGGAGCGAGCTTGGGTTTCCACAAAGACCCACTAATGAGCTATGAGCTGAACATACTCATCTATTAAAATAAAAAGCCAAGATAATGTATTAAGGTCTTTTTTTTTCACTGAATAATCCTTGCAACGTGCTATTGGGTGATCGTAACATTTTTTTCTCCCATAGTCAAAAAAATATTCTTCATTTTATTTGTTAAATTTTTTTCACAGTTGAAACTCAATTAGTCTCACTCCAGAGTTCAGACATGTAGACCTTTGACTCAGGCTGTGGTCATGTTCGTCTGAGAGGAGAAATTGAAACAAAAATAAGCCTAATTGTGCGCAGCCCGGTTGCGCTGCAACAGAGTGAGTGCCTGTAAGCTGTGGGTGGAGGTTTTTGTGACTTGTATCAGATAAGGCGCAGGAGTAGTGACAGGATGGATGGGAGCGCAGCCTAAACCCAGCCCGTGTTTATTTAGACATAGCAGCAGGCGGTTAAGTCAACAAAGAGCGGGACAGCAGCAGTGAGAGGAGAAACCCGAGAGCTCAAGCATCTCTAAGTGGGGGGTTCTGCCCCTGGATGGGATCGGAGACGCCTTGGAGTAAAACCTCACCGAATTAAACACACCGGTGCTCGTGTATCAGGACTTTTTAAAGATACGGTAAATGCAGACCTTTGCTGGAGCAGTCTGTCCCACGGATAGGGGTCCGCAGTGACCTGTCAACAAACCCCAGCTACAATTCATCTCAGGCCTTGTGTGTGTAACAAAAGAAGGAAAGAAAACACAAGTGCAAGCCTGACATTCTGCTCCTGACTCCACACATGAACATGGTTAGAATGGTGTGTAATTAGGGCATATACAATGTAAAACACATGGAGGTGCCCTGCTCTTTGACTCAAGTACAAAAACAGAACACGCTATGTTTAAGGCTAAAGTTGCTGTAGTGTTTTTTCTAGCAACCAGTATTAGCGCCTAAACTCATTAACCTTCCAGAAATATCATTACATGTGGGTAGTGTGTAAAATGTCGTTCATCTTGCAGCGCTGTGTAGTTTAGTGGCTGCAGGCCCTAAACTGTACAATTAACTGGATGAGGATTTAGTGTCGGGCCGAATGCTGCCTAGAGCATTTCCTTGAGCAGTGGTTCTACTTTCAGACATGTTAATCACAGCTCCTGATGACTCTGCTGTACGTTTGGTCAACTGTCTAAATCCACATGGCTCTATATAACTTCTAGGGCTGTGAATGGGGAGCTGCAAATGATTCTCTAAATATCTCCATGCTTATAAGCTCTGTTTTCTGACAAGTGAAAAGATGCATTATAACCCTCAGCAAGTTTTAATAAAGCTCTGACTAAACATTTTTGTTTGGTTTTGCAGCTGAACTCTTGCTAAAAGATTATAAGCTGAGTCAGTGTCACTTGTAGAGAAATGGTAGTTAGGTTACCATGAACACTGCTTTTCAAAGTCTTATACAAACACAATAATGTATTTTCTGATTTAAACTATGTGGAAAATATTCACTCTTCTTATAAAAGGTCTCATGCTTATTATAATACAAAAAAAGTACACAGAAATTTCTTGTGAAAAGCATTATGGGAATAGTGTCACTGGCATGAACGTAAAAGGCGTAGGTATAAAAGTGAAAAAGTTTTGACCCTCATCTAAGGGACTTTTTCAATTCTAAGTTCATTAGAGAGCTGAGTTGTATAGTCTCAGATGGTTTAATCTGAGACTACTGTGATTGGACAAATGCTGAGCTAAGCATGTAGTTGAAGTTTTTGTCTAAAATGACATTAGTACCTGAAGGGAGTAGTTATACTAATAGTCCACAGGAACATAACAGCTCCCTCACCGGCACCCATACTGACCATTTAACTCTTACCTACCAACCTACCTTCAAAATCATAATCAAAATTCCTTTATTAATCCCGAAGGGAATTTCTTTTTGTTACAAACAATATAAATATCAAAATACAATATACAATATCCCAGAATTTAAAAAAATTACATTCAGTAACCCAGTTTTACATGGTAAAAGTGTGTAAAAGTGTGTAAGGGTGAAGTGTTCAATGTTTGTATGTCTCTTAAAGTGCAGCGTGGGAGCGAGTGTCTGTTACTGAAAGAGCTTCTGTAGCTGGTCAGCACATTGTCCAGTATAGTCCTGATTTTGGACAACATCCTACTTTCAAACACCACTGTCGGAGAGTCTAGGACCTCTGCCACAACATGACTGGCCTTCCTGATGATCCTATTGCGTCTGTTAGTGTCCCTCACCCTCAAGACTGCTGCCCCAGCAGACAACAGCGTACATGATGGCACTGGCTACCACAGACTCACAGAACATCCTCAGCATCGTCCTGCAGATGTTGAAGATCCTCAGTCATCTCAGAAAATAGAGACAGCTCTGACCCTTTCTGTACACAGTGTCCAAGTTCTTGCACCAGTCCAGTTTGTGGTCCAAGTACACCCCTAAGTACTTGTACTCTTCCACCATCTCAACACTGATCCCTTTGATGTTGGTAAGAGTCACTGGAGCCTTTGTCCTCCTTAGATTCACCACCAGCTCCTTAGTCTTTGTTACATCTCTCCAAACCTGGACGGTGCTCAAAAACGGGCAACAAATGCATCCTATTGCACTTTATATTTCTGTACAAAATAAAATGTCTCCTGTGCTATAACATCGACTTAAATTCTTTACTGTGATCTCAATTGGAATCATTGGAGAAATTATATTTACATGTAGTGGATTAGGCTTTAAGGAGACAAGAAAAAAAACTCTGCGCTGTCACCAGGTACAGAGGGTTAAAGTCAAGAAAGACATACATACTGTCCCTATTCAATGAGGGTAAACTATTTTAAAAGTATGCTTGATAATGGGTGACTTATGAAAAGGACAGTCTCTCAACAGCAGCTCAAAAGGATAAAGACAAGAATAAAGTCACAGACAGGTAGGTTGTGGTTCAGGCCTAAATAAAAACCTGTGACTGTGTGATATATTTTGTGTTCTGCGTGGATCCACCAGGCTGCAAATAACTTCTGAGGCCTTCTCTGAGCCTCCAGTCATCGTCAGCTGCAGGGCCTTCACCTTAAATTTTTCCTCTCTACATTAAAGTGGATTATTTTTAAACATGTTTTTGTCTAGCGCCGGGTTTTTATTACATATGAACGATGGCAGGCGGGATGATTTTTACTGTGATTTCTTTATATTTCTAACCCCACTGCTGCCACTCCGCAGTCACCGGCACATACCTCAGAGACTTTCACATAAAGGTTTCCATTAGCATGTGAAAGGGTTCATGCGCACAATAATACTATATGCATTATGTATTCACAACGTTTGGATAAAATGCAGCCGCTGTCATTCTCACTAGCCTGTAATCTACTGGCACTATTTGAGGCTGAACAATCAAAAAGGACACACAGGATACGGCTGAACCCGCCAAACCATACACAGACAATATTCAGTGTCCTCCAACATCTAAAGTGTCAGAGCTGTCAGAGCGCTGTCGGCGAGAAAAATGAGTGGCCCGTGTTAATGAGAGGGAACTTGTTTTTCTTCGTACCCGGAGGCAACACAGGCAGCAGTAAACACAGCATTTGATCCTCCAGACTTGCTGAGGAGTTGTCACTTCTGAAAGCATCTGCTGCCTCCGAGTGTACATTTTCAGGACGGTGAGGGAATCTGCTGAAAGATGAAGACACCAAAAGATGTCTTTGTGGGACAAACAGGGGATAGTCATGGGAAAGTAGGTAATAGAGGAGATTTTAATGCACAGAAGAATGACGCTGAAAAAACTTTGATGCTCCATGGGTCTCCAAAACAGAAATATTTGCTGTGGAAGAAGACAGTGAATTATTTTCCTGTGGTTTGTCGACTTTATCGGTTAACTTGAACACTTCAAGCTGCTTTACAGCTGAGTTACAAAACTCCTTCTGTCATGCTGCATCCCGCCTCCCCAACAACAACATGTTTTTATTTTATTCAAAAACTTTAATCAAACCAAATTAGTTTGGATTTACTTTCAAACCAAAGTTTACTTAGCTTAAAGCTTATCACCTGAAAAAATTACTTCCATCACAACAAGTGTTCCCTTCTCCCCCAACAACATCATAGTGGCCTTTTCTGATTTGTATAAAATAAAAACTAAAACCGATTTATATGTCAACCATCTAACACCTGTTACTAGTTGACCAGTAAACAAATTAGTGAACAGGACATACTGTATATATAACGGAGTGACATGTACAAGAAAAAGTTAATTGGACTTGAGTTAGATTTATAAGGGATTGAAACATTGTCAATCAAATATTTGTTGTAAGTGTGCCGGCGTTACCTCTTTTTTTCTTAGAAAAATAAAACCGAACCATTTTCCCTATGCATAATATTTAGCTCTGAGTGTCAGACTGGTGTGATCCAGGAATGATCTCCATCTTGATAAACATTGACACATAATGGATACATTGTCATTGTCAATATTTATCTATGTTTCTCTTATGCTCCCTTTTCTCTCTGTTTTTTTATTTATTTATTTTTTTTCACTTTTTCTGTATTTTCAGTAGCCATTGATTGAAATGTAACCCACAAATTGACATGTGGACAATGTTTCATTCTGATAAAAATGCTTAAAACTTTGAGTGATTAAAATTTTGACAAATATGTTAGACTGACCCTTATAGTTAAAAAGGGGACAACATATAGATATAGATATATTTAATATTTTTTAAACTTTAATCACCTTACAGCACATAATATTCATCTGTGATAAACACGTGACATTAAGAAATCATCTAGGCTTTATTATCAAGGGTTTTCATAAATGACCAGAAGTTTTGGCCAATCATATGCTCACATGGGGCATTGTCTCAATGAACGCATGGGTCTACAATAAATATTAAAACTTAACACATCAATTTCTCCAAACAGCTCAGTATGCAGATAGAACCTTTTGATTCCAAGAGGACAAAATGGGAAGTGTAACTATAATCTGCATCAGTCACTGAATTTTCAGCGTGCACAAACCTGATCTTATCATGTGACTTGTGTAGTTTGTTATGAAAAATGTTTTGCTGAAAAAAACCTCTTCCAGTCCACCTGTTGTTTATTTTTTTCAATGTAGTGTTGAGAAGATCTCTATAACGCCACATAATATCACTAACTAAATGTTGTACAATCTCTGACATTTATTCTAGACGGGCTGGGTCAGAACACTTTGTCAAGTTCTGCTCCATAAAAATATGATTCTATTAGTATTTATTACAGTATTGGAAAGCCCAAACACTGGCAGCAGGTTGTAATGTCAATCAAATGATTAACAGGCTGTTTATCCACTGAACTCACTGCTCAGTTTCCACTTCCCACTCAGTTATGGACACTGTAGATCATAAAGAATAGTTGGCAGAAAATCTTTTATGGCCACAGCTGAGCATTTTGACTCTGAATCACAAGTTGGACTGGTAGCGGTCTTCCTTTAGCTCATCTGGAAGCCTGTCATTGAACACTCACATGTCACAGTCAGCTTCGGCATCAGGAGCGGCCGTGGGCTTCCACAGCTGCTGATGTTAGACCAATTGATGGTTGAAGTTTTTCCTTTTGTGTTGTCCCGGGGCACCTTGGTGGCTCACCTGGTAGAGTGCATACCTCATATTTGGGTGACCTGAGATGGAGTCTGGCTCAGGTCATTTGCCTAATGTCATTCCCCTCACTTTCACCCTGTTTCCTGTCTATCTACTGTCCTATTAAATAAAGGCCAAAAAAATAAGAATAATCTGTACCAAATTTGCGGAACACACCTTTGGGTCTGGAACTTGGGAATTCTATCTTCTGGTGTTTAAGCTCACTCTTAAACAGGGTTGGCCTAAACAACTACCATCTGCCTCCACGTCTTTCCCATTCTGCTGCTGTTTGTCTCCTGCTCCATTCTTCCCAATAGATCTGTCAGCTCGCCTCTCAACTTTTTTTTTCATTGTCTCTCTTATTCTCTACCTTTTCAGCTTTGGGCCTTTTATTTATTTCTCCTGCTTCTTAGCCTCAATGATGGACGATTTTGTGCCCTTGGATTTTGGTGTCACAGCTAAATGTGTGTTTGCATGCCTGTTAGTGAGGCCCAGTGAGCGATGAGCCGCACACTGGCCTGACCCCAAACACGGCTCATCTGTCTGTCATGTGCTTTAAATTATTCTGGACCAAGCCTTGGGTTATTGGCGGTTTTCTATTCTCCTGTACAAGCTTTAAACCCGGACTCAGCGTGAAGTTGGAGAAAAAGCTCCAATGACATGTTGTGATTAAAACGGTGAGAAACTTTGCAAAGCTAGGAGATTGTGTGCTTTATTGTGGTAGCATTGAAGATACATGGCGTCCAGGTCTAATGTGTCTCCTCGGACCCCCCTCCCCCGTCTTTGCAGAGCCTCATTACCACGGAGCGGCTTAATGACAACGTCAGTATTGATCAGAGCTCAGCAGTTACCGCAGCCGTGTCGTTAATGGGCCCGGCCAAGTCACAATGATTTTTTAAAAACTTCCCTCATCTCTCTTTTATCTCATTCCAGGCCGAAAGCTCCGACTCAGCACTTTTGTCCTCCTCTTACCACTTCCAATTGCCATTACATCTCTCTCAGTTTCTATCTATCCTTTTCTGGTTCTTGGGTTTGGTCTTAATGAACAGAGGAATTTGCCATGCTTCACAGAAAGAAGCACTTTTTTATTTTTCAAATGTGCATTCAATGATGGGCTCTAGTATTTGTGTTTGAAATATTAGTATGTGAAAAATGAGACTGTTATGCTATATACACACACAACTGTTGACCAGTTGGCTTATCTGGTCATTACAGATGTCAGACTGTAAACAGCGGATACCAGGCTGACTTTAGAATTGCTATAGTGAAGCTCTTACTGATGACCTTTCTGATGCTAATGCTAAATGAAAAAAAATATTGCTACTAATGGCATTAAAGGATAACCTCCTAATCTTTCTGTCACTCCTCTCTCGTTTGGGACAGAAAACTGTTATTCTGTTTGTTTTCAAGTCTTTGGGCTGAATAAATGTAGCCAACAGGGGAGGGCTTTCACACCTGTCAATCACCAAATCAGAAAGGTGAATAGTACTGAGTGATGTGCTTGTGCTATAAAATAAAAAAAATTAAAGCAAGTGCCTTTTTCATTTTTTGTGGTGATTTTTAAATAATATGCACATTATAAACGCTATTTTCGACAATATTTTCAATATTATTTTGTAGCATAAAACACAGGTCCATCTAGTTTAAAATTGTGCAGGTCCTTTGAGCTAAACATCGTTCACATTTGTAGATTCAATGCTTCACACAGAAATCTTCCAATAGACATTTTTAGCTTCAAGACTATACCTTGATTAAAACCGCCAGGGTAACACGGACAGTGTACACATTAACGTGTCATTTGTCAGAACGAACCCGGCCGACAGGTGTGAAGGTGTGAAAGTGGCGTTTCATTTGCAGATGCCTGTCTCATGTGAGTTCACAAATGTGCTAACGCTGGGAGATAATGCACCTGTGTTGATCAACAAGTATTGATTCACTCTCTCGCTAATTGGGAGCGAGTTAATTACAAGCAATTAAGAGCATGAATGAAAGAGTGCATGAGGTGTTTGGGAGGTGCACGTGCAGATGTAAACATGCATCAATTAACCCTGTTCAATCACCAACAGAGACTAACAGTTTAAATTTATTTATGCCATATTTATTGGAACATAGGCACAGCAGATATCAGTGACCCAAATATTTTTGGCGTCCGGAAAATATATGTAAAAAGAAACAGACGTTTTCCGTCTGAACCTTTGGAAAAAGTGTTTGGAAAAAAATGACCTGAAGTAAACGTATAAATGTAAAAAGTATAAATGTATAAAATGTACAACATTTACTGTTTTGTGGAGTTGTTATGAAATGCTTTTCAAAGTTATTTTGGGGTGCATATTTGCCATATGCAGATGGACAATACAGACAGAGGTCAAAAGGAGCACATAGTAAGGTAGCACTGTGTAAATTTTAGCCCCAAAGTAATTTTGTTATTTTGAGAATCTATTCTTAGACATGAGACCAGTGGAATCATGTCTATCTCACTGGAACAGTACCCTCAGCTGGATGCAAACTTTCCTGTCTCGGGACCTGGACACATTGTGATAGATTAGTGAGTGAGCTCTACCACACGACATATAATAAAGAAAATAGGACTAGACCCTACAGAGTCCTATTTGTACTAAATACATTAAACTGATCTAAAGTTTCAGAGACATGTTCTTTCTTTCAAACTTGCTGCATGGATAGTCTCTACTTGTAAACAAATATTGAACTTCTGACAGTCCAGTTTCACAGAGAGAGATCTGCGCTCTCTACTGGCTAAAGGTTATGCAGTGCCACTTTAATGTTAGAAATATATTACCTTAACATAATAACAAAATTAACATGTGTAGTTATATGGGCAGGAGACACTAGGTTCATCTCCAGTGGCTAACGGTGCAGCCTGTACTCCTCGCTGGATAACAAGTGAACAAGTGAAAATGGCTCATCTATCCAGCATTATTTCCTGAGGTTGGCTTCCCCTGATATAAGAGTATACCCAGACACATGACATAACTAAAATATCAAAAGTAGAAATTTATGCTTAATATTTGGCTTGAAATAGCTAGATTTTTATACAGTAAACAGAACAGCTGTTCTTCAGGCCTCTCCTATTAATGATAGCTCATCTCTGGAAGCCATCTTTATCAAGGAGGGGCTAGTTCTCAGCTGTTTTTAGTGAAACCCTTAGTGCTTAATAACAAAACTACTTAACGACTGGTTTCTTCCAAAAGTCTCAAAAGATCCCACTAGCACTTTACAGGACACAGCTAAAGGTCAGGAGACTAAAGAGAAAAATAAAAGAGTCTCATTTCAGGGAAGAACTGCTTTTACCTGGAGCTATCTGGAGCCTGGGATCTTTCTCCAAAGCCTCGCTGCTGGGCCGTTAAGCTCTGCTGCTTTCCCAACCCCAGGTCGCATTCTTCTTGATCAGGCCTGAAGTTCAGCCGAGCATGCCATTCACCTTTTAACCCTGCTGTCCTTAAGCAAGTTGGTGGCTGCTTCTGCCTCTCATACAGAAATAACAAGAGGAAATTAAGGAAGTTTTGTCGGCAGCACCTTATCTGCTCCAGGTCAATGCAGTGATCCCCCGCAAATTAGCCCTAGACCAGGCTGAGTGTGGGCCCGCTCCCCGCTGCTCCTCAGACAGGTGACAGAATGGTCAAGAGTTTGGGAGAGGAACATCAAAGGCCCATCACATGAAGAACGGAGGCTTTGCAGAGCTTTGGGCTGCACGTGCTGTTGTGGGAACAGGACTAGAATGCTTTTTTTTCTGATGGTCCATCTCAAGTTCTGTTTCACTAGATTTTGAGACAAATAACCTGGGAATGTAAAGAACTGCTTTGCGTGTAGAAGGCTATACTAAAGTAAAGTGTCCAATTAATAGGTACAAACTTTAAAGGAATATTGAAGAAAGTTATGATAAAGAATATAGTCTGTGGCCATCAGAGCACAAAAAAGTCTGTAATCTTTATAAATAAACAACATATAAATTCAAGATTATGGAGCCACAATTTATGTTGTCCTTTGTTACCAGATGCCAATGTTTCTTAGAATTTCATGAGTTGAAAGTGTCAGCAAAAAGTGTACCATAATACTTTGACATCCCTATGGCCTTTGGTTCATTCAGTGGTCAGCTTTCAAAAGGTGGAGCTAAACAGGGCAGTCTCTTAATTGGACGATAGATAATTCTTGCTAAGGCAAAAACAAGGAGAAAAACAAAACGGAAAAAAAATTCTTGTACTTACAATAAAAGTGTGACTGATTTTCAACAGAGTTTGCATACTGCTTTGCTTTTGTCAAAATATTATATTTATAGTTTGCATTGCATTAAAAATATCTAGACGAGAGAAAACTCTAAAAAATGGGATCAGAATGCAGAGGGTTAACAGCCCAGCAAGTAACGTCACAATTTATAATTTTACTGCCTTTTACTCTCAATGGATCCAACTGTCATGTCTGTCTGACCTATTTCTTAATATGGAAACACTTCTCCGAAGATGAACTTCCAAGGCTCTCCTCTAAACAATGGCTTAAGTGTCTGTATCAGTCCACTTCTTTTCCCTGTCGTTGGATTTCTTGTCGGCTGTGTGGTTAGCTGTCTGTCTTTGTAGCCTAGAGAAATTAGTCTCTAGGTTCTTGTTATTATCCACAGAAGATACACTGGTCAAGACTCTCGCACCACATCAGACCAAAGAAAATCCAATATGTGCAGTGACAATGGCCCTCATTTATAAAAGTTGCGTAAAAACGGGTGCAGATCTGTGCTCAAAAGTGACAGAGCGAGTGTGGGATTTATGAAACTGCGTACAAGGCCAATCCTGGTGTATGCACAACTGGCTGTTGATAAATCCAGATGACTGAAACTGGCGTGTTTTAAATGAAAGGTCCCTCAATATTCACTGCTCAGCTGGACTCGCCTACAGTCACAAAATTTGGCAAATGAGTCCATTTTCCATAAGAATAACAGGTCTGTAACAGAGTAAACCTCCAGCCTACATGCAATGGGCTCAGTCTTCAGCCACTCTCGTCCAGCTCCACACCAAGCCGGGTGCACGTCTTTGAGCCCCATGGTGCAACCTGGAGTCTGAGGGGGATTTAGCAAAACAGATTGAGATGTGTAATGTGATATAGACCGCTGTCTACTTTTTATTTTGTGTTTGAGCAAACGTTGGATCAGGATAGTTTGACCAGCGCACAGAGTAACAGACACATTTGACAGACACACTAGATTGCCGTAAGTGGCCATTGTGTGTCAAAACTTCAAAATCTTTTTATCTTTCTCTGAGTTGTCTAGTAACAACATGTTTGTTTTGATTAAATCACAACTAACAGCTTACTTTGGTGACATTGATTATTTTATATATTATTATTATATATATTTTTTTAGAACATTAATGTACGTTAAGTCGAAGCAGAGATGCAGTTAATTTCCATCTGTAGTCCTATATTGTACGTTTTTTTGGTGATAGGAAGACCCGAGCACCAGGATAAAACCTACGCAGACACAGGGAGAACATGCAAACTCCACACAGAAAGGTTCTGCCTGACATTTTAGTGTTTCCTGAGAGTCTCATAAAAGCCTCTGATAAAAGACAAAATAAACAGATTCTTGTATTATAAACTGTATTGATAATAACGCACAAAATAATTTGAAAGCTTACGCTGCACATGTTCCTAAAAGTAGAAAAAATATTAAACTGTTGTTACAGAGGCGTGTAATATGGAACATTTTGAAAGTGCCAATGCGTTGTTAGCTCTAAATAATGTTTTTTTTGCTCATCTTGGTGCTGACTTTAAACGTGTGTATATGTACACCACCTCCTGACCTGGCGTGGGATTTGTGCATACTGTACGCCCAAGTTCAGATTGATAAATGCCAAAGATTGCATGGAAATGGTCTTACATCCAAAATATTGCCGTACACACCTTTGATGAATGATGGCCAATATGAATGTGCCTTTTAATCTGTCCATAGCTTCAAAGACTCTGAGTGGGGGCTATAGATCTACATTCCACAGTTCTAAATGACACTGGCACTGCTGGGGAAATTAGATTTATTACTGTGGACACTGATATGACGATAAGACCCGTGACTGATACTGCCTTAAACCTTTCACTTTGTATCAGTTACTCCACCTCTGTAATGGGCTTCAAAACACAAGTGATAAGCACGTCTAATTTACCTCCTGTTGTACTTCAAAGAGCTCTATATTTATCTAAAACCTGTTTCATTTGTCACCGGAGTAATAAACATAGTGGTCCAGTGTGTCGCAGCATTGTACTGGTGTTTGACTCAAATAAAACGCTAACGTGAAGCTGTTGTTACAAAGACATTTTTATTTTATTGTTTTACAATATTGACCTAAGAGAATAGCTTACATTTGTCCATAACTTTCTATTTTGAAAGTTTTCCTCTTTGTCTACAGCTTAAGCCTTGTGTCCAGTGGAGTGGGACAGAATACCCTGTATACTGTCCTGTCCCACTCCACTGTATGGTTCAGTTTCTTTTAAGAGGGTTGCATTTCCGCTGTGCTGTGTCCAAAGAGGTATGTCTGCTATATAAACGAGGTCGTCACACAAGAGACACAAAAGTTGACTTATCATTTGTATTTGATGCAGACTCAAAACTTGGCTGTTATAAATTATTCCTATAAAGGAAGAGCGTAAACATTGGTGGATGGTGACGAAGGAGTCTGGAGGTACAGCTGTATACTGCAACAGGAAACGTTAGACTGTTTTCTGAACATTTGCTCCAAAGAGCTGCACCACTTTCAAACATTTGCTATTTAATATCAAATGTTCTGTTTGTGTTCAATGCAATATAGACAATACATTTAATGTGTTTATTTTTGCAAAGCTACCTATTTTTTTGAAAAAGAAAATGTACATTTAGAATGTTTGGTTGTTTTTTTATATAATCACAAAAATATGATGCTTCATTAAACAAAATATTTTGAAGCTTCTTTTTACTCCTTGTTACTTGTGCACTCAGGTAAGGTTATCCATTGTCCAATCAACAGACTGCAGTGTTTAGCTAGACCTTTGGGAAGGTGGACCACTCTGAAGGAATTAAAATGTGAAAGGGTTCCCAAAGTTGTGTGGTAGGGAGCATGTTTTGGGGAAAGCTTCACACCCCGTTGGATAAAACCAGCCACACTGCTCCAGTGGAAATTACACAAAAGTAAACTACATTACTTTTGAAAAATATGAATTAAGATCTTTGTCAAACTTGGTTATTTTGGACTCTCATGATATTTATAGGAAAAGGCTCTATCTATGTGCACCAGTTTATATATTTTTTTCCATCTTTATTCCGGTAATAATTATAATCAGTTAATGTTCCTGATTACAGACCAACTCAATAATTAGCTAGTGAAAGTTTGTGTTTATTGTTTCAGTCAAATGAGGTTTAACGTTAGCTCATTTTTTGGCCAAGGCTGAAAGCAGACTTGATAGCTGAATCCTCACGTGCATGTTAACTCAGAGAAGGGCAATGGTCCATTCCAATGGCCTAATGGAGCTGCTAAACCGTGTATGGAAATGTGGTCAGTCCTCATGCAAAGTCATACATAATTCCTAACATGGGTAAACGTTTACAAGAACAGAAAAGGATGGACCTTCCTTATACTACCTTTAATTAAACTTGCATCTTTTCAGCAGATTGTTCAACTTAACACCAAGAAAAATGCAGCTGCTCTCTTCAGTGTCTTTTAAAGTTTAATGCAGTGCAATGTGCAACAGTTCAGTTGTGGCTGATTTTGCTTTACAAAAAGATTCTCTCTCAAAGACATAAAAAAATTCTCCAAATCTCAACTCTGACCCTGACGAATAGACCCGAGTTAAAGATGATTGATGCGCCCCAGAAAAATCCACCCCATAATTTCACCTTTTCACCTTCGAGACGGCGGCTTCAGAGACCTTTATTAAAGCTTAATTCTGCCAACGAGGAGCAGGCGGTGGTGTTTTTGGGCCAACAACACATGTCTGAGAGGCCTGGTCCTCCTTATCTCGCAGCCTCAGCCAAAGATAGATGTCTGCCAGGCCGGCGTGTTTATTTTCCTTGCCGATTAGCTTCGATTAAAAGCAGACCATGTTGTCTTCATCTTTATTTGTGTGTGTAAACGCTCCGATCCTCCCTGTGAGGGAGTCTGTGCCAGAGTTATTTCACCTCCACTAGGCTGCACATGATAATTAAGTCATGGGGGCTGGGTTTGGGTAAGTCCCCCCTTTTTGCCAGTTAGAGACCTCCCCTGTCAGACACCTTAACCCATGCCGCTCCAATCCCACCTCAGGCGGTGGGAATTTGCTTTAGTCACACTCGGCTTGCCAGGTAAACATGGCAAAAAAAAAACTAAAGGGAAGGGAGTGTAGTGTTTATCACTGCGTTAGCTCCAGCCTTATTCTCAGAGCGCTCTTCCTGGTTTAGGTAGCACTATGCTATAGCAGCAGCCAAGTAAAAATGAAACTTAAAAACTGACATTAGAAACTTTCTTAATAGAAAGAGTTTAGTACAAAACCTTGGGTCTAGTAGTACACTAGAACCATGTTTCCCAAACTTTATTTTAAGGGACCCATATTTCAAAAGCCCCAATGTGACCGAATTCCCTGTTCTGTTGTAGCATTATTTTGTCATTGGTCATGTGTTTCCATTATTATGTATTTTTTACTTAGTTTTATTACTGTCTAGTGCCATTTAAATTAATTTAAAGCATTTTTTTGTTTTTATTTTAGTATAGTTACTTTCTTTGGTCTTTTGAATTATTCTTAGCATAGTGTCATTCCTGAACATTACCAATTTACACAAGCACCTACCTTCACATTAAAGGCTCATTGACTTTAACAAATAGAGTTAGACCCACCATTGGGTCCCAACCAAATGTTTGGAAACCACAACGTTAGAGTAAAGTGTAGTTATTGGTAGTTCTTTACGAAATGTATTGCTATATACAGGGAGAGCCTCTTTTTCATGAGCACACTGTTTTCATAAATTACAAGGTTGATATGGAAAAATGACAATATTAACAAGTTATACGCACATAAACTACAAAAAGCAAGCGCATTTGTTTATGTAGATTAGCCACCGGGGCTTTAATATGCATGAGAGGGACCAGCTTTTCAGATTTTAAGTTTTTTATAAAATAAAAAAAGAAATTATATAGTGCTTTTCCACATAGTAGGCACTCAAAGCGCTTTACCCAAGGACACAACGACAGTATGGGGGGGAGAGCGGGATGTTAGGATGTTTTATTGAGATATTTCGAGCAGGGATCGAACGGCCCACCCGCCGGTTGAAGGACAGCCGCTCTACCATTTGTGAGGGGCATAATAACAAAAAGTATTTTTATTTAATTTTTTTCACTTTTAAGTGGCTAGGTTCTAAAACTAAGAAGTTGTGTAATCATGTAGAGCGTAAGCTCGAACTATATTTTCGAAAAATAAATATAACATAATGGGGACATTTAGAAAAAAGTCCTATCTAGGTGAACAGAATGCAGAATTGTCATCTTGTTGCTGTTAATGAAATCCATCCAACTTGTTCACAAAGTAGACAGTGATGAGTTGTGTAGGATGTAAGAAAGATACAACAATCTGTTTGTTACACTAAAAAACAGTGTTTGTATTTTTGATGTGGTGTATCTGGTCCCTATTTTCTCCACTCTATTTACAAATTTTTGTATCGATCCGATACCAAGTAAATACAGGGCAAATATTGCCGATAACAATATTGTTTTATTTTTATTTTTTGCACACAATATAAACTACATTTACTTTCTTAGGGGATATCAAAATGATAAATGTTTGTCTATAGCCTATCCACAGCCTAAAAAAGCAATCCTATAGTGTCCCTTTAATGGTTAAATTAAACACACACACGCCGTGAATACACACCCAGCGCAGTTATTTGTTAATATCTGTTTTCATTAAATAACATTAATGAAGATGCTGTTTAAAAGATTTGCCTCCTCTCGTTCTTCTTGGATTTCTGAGCTCTCTTTGTCATGTCGTTTTATGTGTTTGTGTAAGTTTGTGGTGTTACCAAAGTAGCGAACGACCATTTTACAGACGTCGCAATTCGCTATGTTTTCATTCACACCAGTAAAATACTTCCACACAGCGCTCTGTTTTTAATTTGCTAGCTCCAAAAAAACAAGGCAGGCATGCACCACCTCGCTCTCACTCTCTCTGCAACTGCTTGCTGTTGGCGCTGCTGAGTCATGTGATGATAGGGCAACAAATCACAGCAGAGCAGGGAGAGGCGACCAATGTGTGTGAAGTGCAAAAGGAGCTGCAATAGAAAAAGCGTTATTGACAAGCTAATTTTAAATATTATATTTCATGCAAAATAAATGAAATTACTGGTTTAAAAAAGCCCTTAATATTGATATTTTGCCTTTTGGATAGATCATTTTGGATACAACCCAAATATTGAAAGAATCAATATTAAAAATCGATCCGCCAACCCCTAATTAATCTTACTTTTATTTCAACATGTGAACAACATAACCAAACAGATGAAAGTAAAGTACAATCTGATAGCAGAGAGTACAAGGCTTCCACTATTCGTGCCCTGTGCTTACAGCAACAGCTTACGTCATTTGCTTTATTAGCTTGTTGTGTCATTGAACAAGAGCCCTGCAGGATAATCTCTGGTTGAGAAATTTGAGTGGAATGTTTCATACATGCAGAACCTCCTGAAAAAAAATTGGTCAGAAGGACAGATGTGCATTACTAGTTCAGTGTCTCTCTGGTGCTGTAAGTGCTCACCACAGAAGCTGCACTCAGGTGAGGACTACCATTAATTCAGAGATCCAGACCAGTGCTTCTGTATGAGCACATTCAACTCGTACAGACACACATTCCACACATCCCAGAATGATCTGCTGCTAATCCAGATCAGAAAGTTAAAAAGCAGGTCAAGCGTGAAAGTCTTAGTGCCTTCTGCTGAGTAATGAGACCGAGGCCGTGTTTTGTGTATGTCCAGCCTCAAGACTCTTTCACGCTGGACTATCAAGATTGGTTTATTGCTATTTGATCAGCTTCTGTCTAAAACATAAAAAGTTCTGCATACATATAGAATTTATACATAAATACTTTAAAGTATTAGAGTTGTGCCTATCCCATTGATAAAAGATTTTAAGAAACATAAGGTGGTTTTATGAAATCTAAAGATTTTTATGTCTTCTTGAAAGATTGTACTGCCCATTCAGAAGCCCACTTCTAAATTTGAAGCTTATATGGATCAAACTAAATCTAATGATTCACTTGCCACCTCATCTGCTTTACGGATTTATGAATCCCAAGCCTATCGCAGGTCTAACGTTTAGAGACATTCACTCATTTTCCAGTTCACCTATAGATGCATGTTTTTGGACGGCGGGAGGAAGCCAGAGTACCCAGAAAGGCAAGCGTACTAACCACTGCCACCATGCACGCCAAAAGTCAACAATATATTCTAAATTGATTACATACAGTAAATAATGGAATAATGTTTAATGGTTGATAGTTTGTATGAGCATATATCCAAGTTCAAAATTTTTAGGAAAAAATTGCTACTTTCCATTTAACAATACTTTAATCTGTTTAAAATCTCAGCTGGCTGTTTTCTGTTTATGCTACTTTAACTGTGCACTTCCGCTGGATTTAAAGACACTCTAATAAACAAGCTTCTGAATAAATGAGATCTGCATTTAACAGTTGTAACGATGGCTTAAAGAGCTGTCTGCTATGTGCCTGTGATATAAGCGCATAATATATGAGTGCACAGTAACTAGATGAAAACCTTTTGGCTCAAATGTGTCGACAGAAGGTTCTGTACCAGACTCTTAAAATGCATAAACTTGTTTGCATGTTCATGTACTTGCTAATTTTCAAAAGACTCCTTCAATCTGGGAGCAGGAAGCGCTGATTTAGGCCACAATAAACAGACTCCTCTGGTTATGACAAGGTCATCGTGCCACAAACAGCTCCTGCCTGTTTCCATTCCACCCAAGTACAAATTCAGTGGGAAAACAGTCCTGGATTGAATAGAGAGAGGAGACGACAGAGAAAATTAACGGCCCCCTTTTGATAGCGCTCAGGTATGTGCATAAGCAAAAACTCCATAGCATAGACTTTAAACCGGCACAGATCCTCGGGGGAGTTTTGATCATACAGCCCCATAAAGCGCTTTGACATTTCAGGATTATCTTGGCACTCGGAAAACCTTCCCGAGAGTTTATGTTTAGGGATGTTGGTTGGCGAAATACAGGAAACATGATGGTGGACCCACTGGGAGTGTTCCATCCACCTGAAGTGTACAGTGTGAACAATCAATGGGGCTTTCAAGGTGGCATTATCCATCCTAATGGTGACTTGTTATTAACTCCCACAGTGTCATTTTGATCTATTGAGCCATAGATTGGTTCCTATACAATGATAAACAATGGATGAAAGGTGACCAGTGCAAATGGGATAAATGAGGTACTCTCTTTAGAGAGAGATACCTATAAGTTTAACATTGAAGCTGACGTTGCCTGGATAGCCTACCCCTTCTATCAAGGCAGTCTGAAGTCTAGTGTGGGAGCAATGGCATAATGGTTGTTCCTTATGATTATGGTTATGTTTTCTTTAATTTTTAAATAATAAAGTTTTTCTATAGCGTCATCTTTTGACAGACACAGCCAGACATTTTGTCCTTATAATCTCTAAGTAAAATGTGTAACTAATGAAAGCATGAACATAAGCTTTCCGAAAAAAAAAAGGTTGTTGGTGGGGGTAAGGGATGAGTAGCTGAAGTTGCTTTTTTTTAGGTGGTTAAATGTTAGACTAAAGTACATATGGTTTTCATTGTCTTGCAATAATGAGTTTATTGTCAATCCACACTTTTTCATGTCCTTAAGCCAGTGTGTGACAATTTAATATGATGATACTAAAATGCCAGCCGTTGTGTCCGGCTGGCCGGAGTGCTTGGAGGCGAGTGCTTAAACTGGTGGAAATACCTGGGTCTTAATACTACACACACAGGTGTAGCCAACAGATCCAGAACCTGATCAACACAAGATACACAATAAGCTCAAACAGAAAACTGACTGTTCTTATAGACAGGTGCTATGACACTAAAGGTGTGGGTGAAATATGCTTGGGAATAGGAATAGGCAATATAGTAAGTGCCATTGGTCCTGAATTTGACTCCTGGGCTGACTGGGGCCTTTCTTTGTGGAGTTTGCGTGTCCTCCCTGCCCTTGGGTGGGTTTTCCCCAGGTCATCTCTGGTTAGTATCAGATCTGGAGAAGGTTCCCGGGCGCGCGCCTAAGTGGATGTCCACTACTCTGACTGAATTTCCCCACAGGGATAATAAACGGTAACTAAGCCAAAGCCATTCTATTTTTTTGTAACCCTGGCCACTAGCTAAAACTATTGCCTATTAAACATTGTATTGCACCTATGTCCACATTTCTTCTTACCTGCTTGACATTAAAGATGCAGGAGAGCAGACTACTTTCGGAATCTCATGTTTGGAAAAAATTGGACAGGATACCTTTTGTTGTTGGTTGTTCTAACATGTACTGAGACAGGTTACTAATTCTAGAGTAGTTCTTCCTTTCACAATACAGGTATTTAGACCTTTTTTTTATAAAAACAAAATGCTGTAATGCTGTTCTTTACATAATTACCCAATGGTTTCCTCTTTGAGGAAAGGCATATTCAAATTTTGCAAGTTGAGCCACCTACAAATTGGCTCTAGCAAAGTAGATAATGAGAAAATAGGATATGACTTCAGAGTCCAGCTGGGGAAAAGTGAAACACACCATTTTAGGCATTACTTTAAGCTTTAGATTTACATTTATTCATTTAGCTGACGCTTTTATCCAAAGCAACTTACATTGTTCTACAGTAATTACCAGTGTTACAGCCACTGGAGGCAAGGTGGGTTAAGTGTTTTGCCCAAGGACACAACAACAGTATGAACTGTGGGGAGAACAGTAATAGAACCCCCTACCTTTCGGTTGAAGGACAACCGCTCTAACCACTGAGCTACTGCTACTCAGTGGAGAGATTTTCCAGCTATGCCTTTGTTCTTATGTCCAAAAAACTACTGACATAAAAGTATATAATTTTCAAAACTTCCCGTTGAATCAAGTCATGCAAAGTTGTGGGAGGTTGGCTACAAAATGAAGCTTCTGCAAAAAATAAAAGTTCTCTGCATTTTATGTTGAGCCAAACATGTGATCTTCAAGTTCTCCAAAGCTCTCATCTACATGTAACTGTCACAGGCCTAACTCAGACATCTCTTAAAGCCAACCTTGCTTTGGCTCACTGCAGGACTCATTTATTCAGAAGCTTGTTTTGTTCGAGTTTCTTTAAGCTCAGAGCAATTGCACAATCAATGTTAAAATGTGATATAAAAAAAAACTGCCAGCAGAGATTTACTTTTTTGTTTTTGAGATTAAAGCAATTTAGATATAATCCTGCTGTTTTTATTTTTCAGGTGCAACAAACACTTCAATTCTTTCTTTTTATTTTCTTAAATAAAGCTTTGCTTGTTCTTGTAATAAATGTTCCGATTTCAAGAGAACAAGCTTTAGTTCAGCAACAGCTGTGTACCGTTTTAGAAACAGTCTTAAAAAAAATTCTTTTTATTGTTCAAATTTGTGGGATCATAAACTCCACAAATACTCATTGTTCTGCTGAGGGCATTGCTATTCCATTTGACCTACAGCTGGTTCAGACCATTGGTTTGGAAGTACTGGCAGTAATGGGCGATTGTGGCGAGTATTTTGTAGGTTTTGACCCAGTTAAAGAAAAGTATAGGTTTAATTGTTCTAAAATGCTCCACAACATTATCTGAATAGTCTGACTCCATTGTTAATGACACTTTTCTAACAACCTGATGTCATCACATGAAATTAAATAACATTACAGAACTCAAATCCCAGTCATTTGGCTTGGACGTCTGCTGGACAAAAGACAGCCCTATGGATAAATTATTATTTTAATCTTAACCCAGTCTAATACTGTATTGCTGTACCATTACACTTTATCCTCATCTGAACGTGCATCACTCACTTGCATTGTTGATCAGAGGAAAAATTATGCCATGAGGACACAGAATGAGCTGTAAATCCTAACTTTCCCACAGCCGAGTGCAGACAACTGGATGAGGTCAGGATGAGGTCTGGATGTCCCTGCATGGCCTTGGAACATCTCTTAGCTTCCCACAGCTGAGAAAGAGCAGAAACAGCAGCACTCAGCCCAGGTTTTAGTAGGAGCTTTAAGAGTTTACACAACTGGGCATCAGTCCCGGCTGAGTGCTCGGGGTCTCTCAATATTTGCTATTTTTGTAAAGAAAGAGACCGGTTGTAGTTGACAATATTGTTTGTGATGTTGTTTCCTACTTTTGTCATTGTAAACAATAAATGGAGAGATATACTGTTCTTACTGTCTGCATTGCTACTTGTTCACATAATTTCCCACATGCACAATATGTCTTACTCATCCGCTGATCTAGAGGACACAGCATAGAAAAGAGTGTACCCCACTCCAGGCCCAAAGCTGCCGGGATAGGCTCCAGTCACCTGCGACCCCTAATGGGACTAAGCGTAAGAAAATGAATGAATAAATGAACACTGAAGGATCAAGCTAATCAAGGATGTTGCTGAAGCCCATATCATCAGACGGGACTATGATGCGTTTTATATATATGTATATATATATATATATATATATATATATATATATATATATATATATATATATATATATATATAAATATATATATATATATATATAGTATAGAAATAGAAAAAAAATACAATTGCTAAATGTAAAATGCTAAATGTTAAATGAAGACCTTTAATTTCTTAAATCTCAAAGGACTCTATATCATTTAGAATAAGTGTGTTGTGTATATATTCATAGTAAAATAACTTACTAATTCTATATACAGTACTCACTATTACTGCCTAGGAAAATGTCTGGGTGGGGGCCTCTGCTCTAGACTTTGCTTAGGGCCCCCAAAATAGTAAACTGTGTACATTCACCTAAAATTGGCATCACTGCAGTCTGTCTTGATCAGTTTGTTGCCTGAATCCGTAAAGCGTGCTAGGGCATTAAAATTAAAGCTACAGCGTCAACACAGCCCCGACATTCATTCTTATGCTAATGACAGTTTGCAGTGCTTCTTTTCATTCGGACCTTAATGACTGTCAGTGCTGTAAGTGCGGCTTCGGCGTCCAATAACGCTGCGTTTGGAACGCAGCACCATTCAGAGTGAATGGGGGGAACAAGGGGCCCGAGATGAGGAGTGGCGCGCTGGTCTTCTCCTTTATCAGCTGCTGCCTGGTCTGTAATTACACACATTATCAGTCATTAATGTAGTCGCCTGCAGTCTTAGGCCTGGGTCTGGGAGATGGTGGAGGGGGCTACATTCAGTGCTGCACATGGGGACACAAAGACCAAGCCGTGTTTAGGGTTCTCTATGCAGAGTGAGTGTGCAAGGAAAAGCCAGCCACTTACCCACAACAGCGTAATTGAACAAACGACTGGCTGTGTTGATATGTAATTGTCAAATGGATGTGCAAAGGAAATGGAAAAAACAGTAGAAATGGGAAATGAAAAAGCCTTGGCTGTGTTTAGCAAAGATGAAGCAGAGGTCATTGCAATAATAAAACCTGCATTTGAAGGTCATTTTTAAAGGGATTCAGAAAAAAGCTTGAGCATAATAATAAAGGTTGAAGTCTAAAACTAGCTTTTGTCACCATTAATTTCTGCCAGATATTTAATTTTTTTTTTTAAGGAAATCATCACTGTTTCCTTATTTCTTTGAAGGATTCTAAATATTTTGAAGTTTGTTAACATAACTTATCAAATAGTCTGTTACACAAGACCTACTGAGGGGTCTCTTTCTCTGGACATGTAGTAGTATAGAACAACAGTGGGTCCCTAACACTGGGTTGGGATCCTAAAGTTGGTGTTTCAAAGATTTCTTTGAAATAAAAAAATAAAAAATTACATTAATGTTTATGAGAGTCCATAGGATGAACAAAAATGCTTTTTAGTCCATAGGCAAGAAGATGTGAAAAAGAATGACACTATGCTAAGAACCATCAAAAGGACCCTACATCAAAGCCATTATATAAATGGTTTACAATTCTTAGGGTCCAATGAACTCTGGTTCCCATTCAGGCGTTTGGGAGGTGATTGGACGAAACTATCACCAGGTAATTTTTCAACTGTTGTTTACATTAATGGATGGATGTGCGTCAGCGGGAGTCTCTGAGTTTGACTTTGATTTGGTTGTTGAATAGTGATGATGACTCCAGCTGAACTCATGAAGGTTCCAGAGCTCTGGCCGAGGAGAAACACTGCCCCCTGCGGCCGAGAGAGAAGGTCTTTCCTGACAAAAATCGCCAAGGGCGAGCCGTCGAGGAGAGTTATTAGATCTGAGATCCATATTCTAGTCGGCCAATGGGGTGCCACAAGAAAGAGGCGATAACCCCGTTGACGGACTCTGGCCATGACTCCCGGGGGCAGGGCAATTGGAGAAAATGCATGGAAACACATAGACCATAGCGTCCAGAGCAAGCAGCGCTGAGGTATTCCGAGAGAAGTGGAAGGGATATTGTGCTGTCTGAGAAGAAAGTAAAATCTTCCCCAGATTTGACTGACTGTGTCAGGGTGAAGTTTGGTGGAGCTGGATAATTACGTGAGGCAGGCTTTAACATAATTAGAAAAGAAGGATAATCATTATAAGACATGTTAATCAAATCAAATATTTGTAAAGATAAGAACATTTTTTTAATAAAAAATTAAATATTGAGCTCTCTCGCATTCGTTTGTGACAGCTCCTTGTACAACTCCGCATGACATACTCAACACATCAGACATTAGGTTGTTTAATAGCAACATTCAAAGTTTTGTCCTTAATGTATGAGGAGAACAACTGGAGGACAGACCCAGAAAACGCAATCTCATTTTGGAGCCAATGTATTAGAGTTCTGTGGTCCACTGTGTCAAACGAAGACGTCAAATTGAGTAAGACCAAGACTGTATATTGGCCAGAATCTGCAGCCATCATGACTTAACCGGAGACCTTGAGCAAGGCAGTTTCAGTAGAGTGATATTTTCAAAACCTGAAATCTATTAATAAAATTATGCAATAAAAAAGGTTAGATGCTCTGCCACCATCTTTTGTAAAATCGCCTACACAAAAAGCAGTGCAGTTTTTATGCTCTGAGGGTCCAAATTTGGATTTTTTAGAATGGGGTTCACCATTGTGTGTTTGAAAAAGCTGGAGTCATTACCTCCACACTGTCATTAGCGCCTTAATGACATTTTTTAGTTTTTGGCTAATTGTGCAGCACTGGTGTAGCTAGCGAACAACAATTCAGAGCTAACTATTTGTATACTAACTATCCACATAAGTACTAAGAAATTAAATTCACATCTGAAAGCACTGAGCAACTACTGGTAATGACATGTAACAAAAGTAAAAATTTGGAAAAAAAACTTACCCTTCTGCTTCTGAAAACGGCTGTCTTCCCTCTGTCCTGGCATGTGCATGTGTGACACCACAAAATGGCAAAGGAAGTCTAAATCAAAGGTTTTGAATAAACTTTATTGTTCTGCAAAATGTACCACAACTGCAATATTAGGGGACAAACAGATTTTATTAAAAATAAAAGTGTAAATTTAACTTGCTTGGTCAATTTAATAAGAAATCACTTATCAACGGTCAAATTTGACTATAAGAAATATTGAATAAGTATTTTTTTATTCAAAACCTTAGTCAGATAAAGAAAATATGACAAACTAAGCAATTAGAAATAAAATATTATTATGAAAATTTGTACCAGAGACAAAGAATTGCACGAAATCAAATAGACTCCCCTAAATGCTTTCTCAGAGAGATATGCAACCACTCCTATAACCATTCCCTGACTACACCGAAGCTAGCATGAAGGCCATTTTAAGTGTGGGATGCTACAGTTTTATGACATTATCGGTTTAGTGGGGTATAAAAAATTTACGCTATTGTTAATGTGATGCAACAACCTCTCCACACCACTGCTCCTCATTTCCGTTTCCTGTGGCTAACACGGCTGTATACTCTGCTAAATGGACAATTCTGCTTTAAAAGATTACTGGATAGTTCCATGGAGAAGAGTAAAGTAATATACTGTACGTGATTTGACATGCTTACACAACATTCAAAAGGGCACATGTTTTTCTCTAAATAGGTTTCACTTTGTAGGTTTCATTTCGGCTCAGAAGGCTTGGTAGATAGGCAGGTTTTGCAGCCATAATGACAGGGAAGAGCATAGGCACAGCTACTGATGAAGAGGGGAGGGCTGGTAAAACTGGTTGCACTGATGAAAAAAAGGAAAAGAGACAGAAAAAGCAGAGCAGGAAGGGGCTGGGAGTGAAGCATAGAGTGATATAAAACTTAGTGCACAGGTGATTTTTGGGGCTGATGGCAGCCCATGGCCATGTACTCTACATGTAGGCTGACCAGACGTCCGGATTTTATCACATGATTTAGCCATGACGTGTCTTTTCAGCTGATTTATACGATTTAGGCGATCAAGATCTGGACGAGGTGGCATATATGCTGTCTCACACCTGACACCTGGGAGCTGTCATTAGGAAGTCGGACTACAGTGGCCATTTCAGGTATGGGATTTATTCACCTCTGACTATAAGAAGGACTATTCTTAATGCCACTGACAATTTTTGTTGTCTCTTTTGTATTTTTATGTTAGATGGAAACAAAGACAGCCAAAACCAAAAATGTTTGTTGTCTCGGTCTACAAAACATTAAACCTCTCCAGCTCGTCTGCAATGGAACACAATCATTTGTACAAGTGTAACCTTTCCAAGTATTGATACAGTCTAAGTCTGAGCACTAGCCTCCTCCTTTAGTTTTCATCGAGCTCTTTCCGCGGTTTTCAACAGGTACTTATGGAGTTTCTGAACATCTTTTGTGAAGGGCAGCGTTAATTGTTTGTTATATTTGGCAACACTCAGTGTATTCAATGTATTGTGTGACACATACTCTGACCACTTGCAACTGTACAACTTCTGGAATGTTTCAGTGGACTTTATAATTTCTTCATCATCTGCCATTAAGGCCCAACAGTGACTGATGTCACAGACTTTATGCAAAGTATGTCCTAATTTAAGGGTGAGATTAGGTGTTATGTATAAGAATTTCTCTTCTTTAAAACCTTTTTTTTATAGCTTAAACCACTCTTTGAAAGTTGGCAGGTTTAACTGCTTCCTCGAGGTTGTGTGTAATCTGAGCGGGAAAAACAAGAGGCTTCCCACTTCATGAAGCTTTGGTCTCATGTATTCATACTTAGTTAGGTCTTTTCCATTGTCATTTAACTACACATCTATACACCTACTTACTTCTGTATTTTTCAATACTATGTTAAATTTTACCTTTGCATTTATAACCAAGCCATCTCATGGATGATACAAGTCCGACACATTCAAGGCACTTGAAAATATATTTGTGAACACAAGGTAATGTCTTGCACACTGATGGGAAAGATTTTGTGGTTGGTAAAACAAAACAAAACAAAAAAAATGTTTATTACACTGTAAAATTTATATATATATATATATATATATATATATATATATATATATTTTTTTTTTTTTTATTATTACCTTTGCCTCTACAGAGGCAAAAAAAATATTAAAATTGTGTTTTACAGTGGAAGTGCATAAAGATACCTGCTTGGGCTCTGGAGCTGCTGAGTCAAGGGCTGAAGGAGTTTTTAGGCCACTCAGCCTCAACATCCTGTTAAAAATACAAAAAGGTCAGTAAAGTTAGTAAATATTGTAAGTAATTATTAAAATGAATTTGTAGCTAAGCATTAATATCATCTAAGTGCTTTGATTGTAAGCATATGAATGGACATCTTTACAGTAAATAAAAACAGAATGGGTAAAGATTAAATAAACCCTGTGCCCTCCTGATTCAAATGAAGTAGTATTTCAAAAGGAAGAGAATAAAAAAAAAATGTTTTTACATTACTAAAGCAGGTTTTGCGGCTGTCTTTTGAATGTTTTGTTTGTTAGAGTCTGATATACCCTGTGTCCTCCTAGATCATGTTTAAGAAGTTCTCTGCTTATTACACACAGACTTGTGACTAACTTACACACTAGACAGAACTAACATCCTGTCTCATGATCCAGTTGCCAGTGCTCCAGAGGTTAAACACATTTAATAAAGTGACAATGCTCATGTGCAAATATTACATTTTTCAAAATCTGGAAAAATACAATTGTGCTGATAACTGTGACAAGCCATTTATTGTCAAACAACTGTGTTTGAAAAATACCCTGGCTGAATTAGTGATTTTTTTTTTTTGGGGGGGGGGGCTATCTTGGAATTGAGAATGCCAATCAACAGTGTTTCAAACTCTATTTAATTGTAAGTCAATAAGTTCGGTCTGCAGATGACATGCTTGCCCATGGGAAGATGCTCTTGGTTTCTTTTGCAAACTCCTGAACATTTTTGATCAGGAATGGAGATTTAATGCAGAGCTGTAATTGTCTGTCAACATTAAAATCCTCAAAACACTTCTTAAAATTTTCTGGAAGCTTCTCCAAAAAGAGAAGATGGTGATGATGGTGACTGTCTGCTGGAGAAGATTTGGAAAATGCAAATGGGGCCCTGTGATGTCACTCTTGAAAATCTCCAGACACCTTTCAAAGGAGCTTCCTGTTGCCATCAAACCACACACAGTGTTGCCTGGAGCTTCCGATTGAGTTCAGTTAGATGAGATGTTATGTCCACTGAAAAGGCCACAAGCTCCATGCTGGGACTCTGCTGGGACAAAAACATCTCTAAATCTGATGGCCCAAAACCTCTTCAGGACTTCCCTTACTCCTCACATTGTTATTGGATAAGTCTTTAGCAGCATTTACCTGCTAAGAGACTGAAAAACATTCTTAAAGTGAACACAAAAAGTAAATTACTTCCAAAGGCATATAATTAGATTTTCTAAATTTACTCACAGTTTAAAACTAATATGACAAATACATTTGTGAAACAAAAGGTTAAGATGTTTAAAGGCATTGATACGTTCAGCATTTTCTCTATTATGAGTTTTAACTTGTGCTTTAGTTTCCAATAACTTAAGTTATTAAAGATTGAAATGCTTTGGCTCTGAAGCAATTTGTTTGTGTGCAGTTTGTGTGTGGTCACCAATTTCTCTGAAAAATCCTGTCTTTCCTTTCCCTCAAAAGAAGCCTCTGGCATCTCCTCTAAGTACTTCTTAATTATCAGTGCATCCAAGAAGGGCTTTTATGCCTAGTACCCAGACCACTCAGAAAGAGGCTTCTGTAGCTCGCTCTTGCAGTGTCATCTGAAGGAAATGACAAGTAATGATGAAATTAAACAATCAAAAAAGCTATAAATAGTATTACTAGTATTATTAGTAGGCTACTTGTTCTTAGACACATTATTGTTATCAGTTATCAGTTCTTTCTCTCCAATAATTCCACTGAAGTTGAACAGCCTTGGCCTGTGTCATGTACTGCTATAATAAAAATACTCCTCCAGGTCAGTAGTTTCAGTCAGTAGCACAATAACTACATTATTCTAAATGTCATTAGGGTCTCATTGAATTCATTTGTTCAGACTTTAACTTTGATTTTACAGTTTTAGGTCAATCAGTAATGTTACTAACATGATTAATTAATGAAAGTAATTTCTGTTGTTTTATAGTATCCCAGCAGACATTATGGGCCACATACACTAATCATATGTCATACATTTTATATGACCACTTTCTGAAGAATCATAAACACGTATGAGGGGGTACTCATGGTTTGACAAAATAGCCCAGGGGGTCCACAAGACAAAAAAAGTTGGGAACCACTGGCCTAGTGTACAGAGACTTTACAATGACAGTTGCGAGGGCAGGGGCTAAACTTTTAAAAGGACATGGCGGTAAATGTAGCGTTAGCTAGTATGTTTGGTATAAATTCAATATGATGCTAGCGGTGGATGTAAGAAGGCATTGATAAAGATTTGGGAGGATTTTATGAGAAGACTGAGACTATTACTCTATAAGAAGAGACAATGCCAGTGACTCTTTAGATTCATGTCTTTACTTCAAGATGCCTTTTGTTCAATCCCATTCAGTGGAAAAGAAAACCTGTTCTTTTCAAACCATTAATTATTACAGTGGTGGTGTGTTTTGGTTCAACATATTATTGTTCTTCTAATTCAGTGTCCTGTCTAGTGTTTATTCATTCATTCATTCATTTTCTACCGCTTTGTCCCGTTAGGGGTCGCGGGGGACTATACCTGTCCCAGCAGCTTTGGGCCTGAGGCGGGGTACACCCTGGACAGTGGCCAGTTAGTCGCAGGACTGTCTAGTGTTTATTTTATAGTAATCTGGGATTGTCCTTTTAAAGACCCCATAATGTTTAATTTGTCCTCACAAGACATATTCTGAGATTTCAGCCTAAACAACAACAATCCAGTCAGAGAGCAGTGTATATGGTTCTGTATAAACAAACCCTAAAGGGACCTGAATTTTTTTTTGAAACCTTTCTATCAACATCCCATTGCTCTAGGAGTAGTCTACTAACAGTAGTCCATCTAAACCATGTACGAGCTGGTTTGGAGAAATTGGCAGGCTAAACCATATAAACCCATATGTGTGTGTGTGTGTTTGTGTGAGATAGGGTAAAGTGGCTTCTTAGTTTCTTCCTGACTGACTCCATGTGTACTAAGCATCCCAAATACTGTAGCTAGTTTTGTCATTCACACAAAAATCACACTGAACTGATTTGGCATCAACAACATGACTTTGAAATGGGTTTGGGTAAAAGAAAAAAAATGTTTTGTCTTTACTACTAGGTACTTGTAGTATATGTGCTGGGTAAATAGAATTGCATTACTAAAAAGAGACTAACATTTTCATTTACTAAAACTGGACTAAACTAGAAATAGTCATGGATAAGTCTGACTAAAATAAGACTATGTGACATAAGTAGCCACATCCCATCCTTGATTACTGCACTGGTGATCCCCTGTTAATTTTGTGATTGAAAATGCTATTATTTATATGTGTATTCACCTCTGCTTATTACAGATATTGATAAATATTGATTCTTATTATTGATATCTATTAAAAATATATACACTGAACCTAATAATATCTTTATAATACAATCATATTTCAATTATATGTTGGTTTGTGTCACCAGTGCAGTGTATGAATGTGTGTGATTCCTGGTTTGTTTCTCTCCGATATGAACCGCCGAGAAAAGATCAACAGTGTTCCACATGTCTGTAACTCAATAGTGATTAGTCCATTTATGTCCTTCTATTTTGTTCATTCCCCAGGTTTTACCGTTCCAGTCTGCCATCAGCCAAAAAGAAAGCTGCTATGTACTAACGTGCAATCAGTTAAATTTTTGTGTGTGTGTGTGTTTACTGGTGGTATATTGATTTTGTGCAACATTTTCTATTAAGGAATTACCATTAACGTGCTGCCCTAACCTTGTACTTTCTATTTCTTACTGTTTTAAAAAAGCCACCTTAAAACTTCCATCTATCAGCACAGCGCTTTTACAATGCATATGATATTTGCTAACATCTACAACTCCTCTCGTCACATATTTTGCCTCAATCTGAATCTGTTTTGCTCTCTGCTTTACGTTGTGCCTCCTCTCTCGAGCCCCCTGACGCCTGCTCCCGTCTGCTTTTCCTTTCTTCTTGTATTCCTCCACTTTTCCTCGCTCTCTCCCCCAGTTTGCATAGTCTCTCTTTGCTCTCCCTCCTGCCGTCCTTTGTGTATCTTCTGGGCTCGCCTGCGATGCAAATGACACAAGAAAGTGATAAAAGTTGCATGTTGGCACCACCGTAATTAAATATTAAAAAGTGTCTTCGTTTTTTCAGTAGAAGGGATGAATGTGGAAATTGCTTTCACATTTCAGCAGCAAGCTAAAATTTATGAGGGACTTCATTTAGACAAGCACACTTTCAGGCTGCTTTTACCCACAGATGATATAAAAGTGGGGGAAACAGTGTTAAATGTAGAAACCGCTGATAAACTGTGCGCTGGTATTCTAATGGAGGGACTTTGAGAAGCAAATTCATTGTAACTTATTCCTATCTAGAAAAGATTATTTCCACTGGAGTGGTACGGTACAGGTCAGTTAGGTAAGTTTCCAGTGCCAAAAGGGGTCTGAATGGACCCCAGAAACTGCACCAAACCGTACGAGTGTGGGTTCAACCAGAGTGATGCTTTTTCAAAAGGTGGGTTTAAACACTACAGTCTGCTGATTTTTTTAAGGCCAAACTTTAGCCAGTAGAGGGCGCAGATTCTTCTCTGTGCCACTGGACTGTCAGCAGTGCAATATTTATTTACAAGTAGAGACTATCCAAGCGGCAAGTTTGGAAAAAAGCTAAAATAGTGGGTAATGTTGGCATATTTTGCACAAATAGGACTCTGCTAGGATCCAGAGTATTGGCCCATTTTCTTTTCACAAGTTACATTACATGTAGAGAGAGATTATGAATGTGTCACATTCATAATCTCTCACGTCAAGTCCTCATCCCAGGACAGCTCAGGGTACTGTGTAGGTGAGCTAGACATGATTCTATTGATCTCTAAGAACCATCTAAATGATTCTGAGAATAATATATTTTGGAGCTAAAAGTTACACAAACATAGTGTTTATCAGCAACAGATATAAATAAACCTGGCACGGTACAGCTTTGCCAATTAAAAGACTGCATTTATCATCTAAATAGTAATTATTGTGACATTAAATAATGAGACTCTTTAAAGTAAACTGCTGCAGCTCTCATATTTAATTGTCAGAAAGCAAAAACAAAAAATAATTTAGTTAGTGCAGTTGAACCGCCAACCTCTCCCATCACTACACACCGGGATTTACCCGTACAACGACAATCGCCATATATCGTCAATCTAGAACCAAAAATGCTTTCCGAACACTCAGGCAATGGAAACTTCCTGGTACTGAACCAACATGTACCAGAGGAAACAGACATGAGGGTCTTCGGAATAATATATAAAAACATGATGGGGAAAGAGTTTCTTTTTTTTACAGAGTCAGGCAGAAGCAGTTCAATTACAGGGGATCAGATCTGCTCTCCTCTTCCAGCTCTACACATATTGATTTATGCAAATAGACCATGTGTAACTATGCTTCGTTAGGTTTTTCCCCTTTTTTCACAGACCTTTTGTTAAACATTACACCTGACCATAGACACTTCTGTGTTTAAAGTAGAATGCTAGTGATGAGGAAAACTGGAACTACTCTGTGGTTATTAAGTAGTGCAGTGTGACACATGAACTGTGTCAACTGTGTGTCAAGAGGGATAAGAAAAGTCACACATTTTTCCATTAAAAGGCAGTTTTTTTGTTTTTTTGTTTTTTTTACACATTGCGGATGTCTTTGCAGTGTACATCAGCAGATTGGGATAAAAAGAATGTCTTGTATTTCTAACTGAGGAACTACTACTCACTTTTTCAGTTGCACCCGGCTTGTTACATCATTGCAGTATACATTATTCTAATGCAAAGTCTGACCTACTTTTTTCTTTCGGTATTGTTCCCTGCTTAGTCCCACCCACACTGTTTTCTATTCACTCAAGAATAAACCAGGATAAAAAAAAAAACAATTGTTCGTCTGATAGTTGTCCGTGTCCCTCCCTCTTTTGCACAAATTTGGCGTTTGTCCGTGTCAGTGTGCGTTTGCATCACTGCTATTGCTTCTCCTTCTACCGCTGGCCCCCGAACGTGTGCGTCGTGCCGGCATCCCCACATGGTGCAGGGGGTCGTTTCTGCATTTCTGCTCTGCTCGTCCAGCTAAAAAAAAGCCACAAAGGGGAGGAGGTGGTGGTTGGAGGAGGTTGGAGGAAGAAGGGGCTTGTTGCTTTTAATTGAATTGTAAATGTGAGAGGGATGGGGGGTAACGGGGCTGCTCCAAGCTGGGACAGACAACAGATGGAAGGCCGGTGCTGCCCTGCAGGGCCAGTGGGGTGAGAGGGGAGCAGGGCGGGTGGGTGGAGGCCAAATACGAGATGGATGGATGAAGGGGAAGGGGGGAAGGGCCTGCTGCGTGAAAATGACCTGTGGCCTGTGTGGAGACTGGGAGTCCTCCTTTCAATCTGTCGCTTAATTTTGGGCCACAAAAACAGTTTAGCTGCTAAAAGCTGAGGCTGGTCTCTGTGGCTCCTGATCAATACAGCCCCCCTGCTCCGATGGGTAAATACGCAGATTAGCTTTTAAGTAAACACACCGAGCTGGAATTATTTAGCCTCATAGAAAGTCTACTGAGAGACAGTTGTTTTTGTTTAGAGGTTAGTGTTGGAGCAAATGTCAGAATTCATTTTAATCAAGTCATTACTGGTTTTAATGATTTATGCAAAATCTTTAGAACTAGGGTTCTATTTGCATAGAAATCCTTTGGTACAAAGTCTTGGCTTTCTAAGTAGAACAACTGATATTTCTTTTTAAACATGACGAAAGACATCCAACATCAGCGGCAAATATACAATATCAGAAAATCAGGAAGTGTTTTTTAACTGGTCAAATGCAGATAGAAACTTTTTTTTAATCTCATCAACTCAAATCAGTTGTAAATATAAAAATAATTTGATTTGCTTTTGAAGATGGAGTAAGAACTCCCCAATAATTATTGTAAGCAAAGCATTTTGCCAATCAGAGGCATTCACACATTTTCTTGGCCTACAACACACAATTTAGTTAGTTGTTTTTATATTTTTTCCAATAGCAATGTGATAATACCTGTAATTATTTTATAAAAACTAGATGCCTAAAAATGAAAACACTCCCGCACACTGTCTAACTTGCAAACAATGAAATCTATTCAAAAAAATAACAATGGTATGTTTTGGCACTAGGCTTTCTTTAGGCAAATGATTTGTGTAGCTCAGAGAAGTCATCTTAAATAGAGAGTGGCCAGTTTATGGCGCCACAGAATGAAGTGATTTCTGAAAAAAAAAGTAATAATAGTAACATAATACAACACATTTTTACACCAACATTACTAAAACAATAGAATAATACTAATATATTTTATTACAAAATTCCAGTCATTTGATTTGACTATGTTCAACTCTGCTCAATTGATGTATAACTACACATTGTTTGGTTTTTGAATAAATTTCACAGTTTACAAGTGCGAGCCACACCCACACTCTCATGCACCTGTCCCTTTAAACTCTTCAAAAAATAGTTGCCCAAACAAGTGTTAATGCATTGAAAACACATCTTCTTTACAATATAAGGTAGTTTTACAGTTTGATTTGAGAAAAACGGGGAAAAAAGTTGTCATCTGTCTTTAATTTCAATATGGCAACAACCCTGAGGCAGTTTCAATAGGGACTGATGATCATAAACAGAGCAGCTCGAACCTTCATAAAGCCACCGTCTGTGATGGAGCGTCTTGTGTCCCAGCTGGTCTCTCTGAGCAGAGTGACCCCAGTCTGCCCTCCGCAGGTGAACTCGCTCAGCTTCTGTCCCACTCTCCACAGAGGAGCACACACACACAGCACTAGGTCAATACAGGCTTTAGGCTGCTCTAGATTAAGGCCGTTGGGGCTGTTTGTGTGTTTGTGATGATAATAACTCCACATGGGGTTTGCCTCTGCTTCTATTGAACTCTTCAACACACTTTCTCTGTGCCGGCTTTTATCTCTGCATTGATTTGTTTGCTTATGAGTTACAGGCAAAGTAGAAAGGCCTTATTCGGGTGTGAGAACAGCATGCTATCGGACATACTGGCCATTGTTTGATTTCTATTTGCCACAATGTGATCCCTAATCAAATAAATCTCTCAAATTTAATGTCCCTTAAAAATGTTTACATTTATAAATTCAAATCCCAACATAATGCAATGATTTGCAAGTCTCATAAATATAATTTTTTTCTCAACAGAACATATGCAACATATCAGGCGTTGAAATTGAGACAAATAGCCATTTCATGAAAAATACTACCTCTTTTTGAATTTGATGTCAGCAACACATCTCAAAAAAGGAGGGAAGCCGGAGGAGAATTTGGCAACTAATTAGGTTTAAGACTAAAGAATAAAAGGAGCCTTGTAGAAAGGACAGTCTCTCAGAAGTAAAGATAGGCAAAGCTTCACCAATCTGCAAAAAACTGTCTACAGAACACAATATCATCAAAAGATTCAGAGAATCTGGAGTGGGTCAGTGGTACAATGTAAAACTGTTCTATGGTCAGATGAATAAACATTTGGCATTTGAAATGAGCTTTGTCCCAGAAGATGACTGTGGTGTTTCTGGGTGGTTTTCACATGTGTCTTTCTTTCTTGATCCAGCTCTAACTCTCACTTGTGTACAACACTGAACTGTGTCACAGACAGTGATTTCAGTAAGTGTTCCCGATCCATGCAGTGTTTCCCACACATTAAGGAAACTATAGACTAATTAGGGCCGCAACAGTCTCCAAATTGCATTCATATTCAAGCGTTTTCTGCATTTAACTGTGCTCATGTATATTCTGTATGGCTCCTACTCTGTGAAGGCCTCAGACTCAGCCTCCTGCTGATCAGCTCACTGAGCTCTGCTGCTGCAGGAGCGAGAGATGCCATCCAAGTGAAACTTTAACCGTTATTCTCCAAAGAAAGTGGAGATATGGTGGCAGTAGTTGTTGCCAGTACTGCAACTCTGCAGAAAAGCAGCGCTGTCTCATCCTTAGTTTCTCCTCACTGCGCAGTGACACGAGCAACAAGCGGTAGATGCAAACAAAGACAGAGGAGAGGAACCTAAAGCATTAGCAAAACAATAGCACCTTTACAAAAGTTACTTTCTACCCAGCAGCCTGCCCCCAACTTTTATCTGTTCCAGCTCCAGATGAACCTCTGTTTGATGACTAGTCTAGTTTATGAGCGGACAACCTCTATTTCTACAGTAATCCTTTGAGTAATTGCATTTTCAAATAATTTATATAATAAATGTTGTAATACTATACTGTTGACTGAATAAAGTGAATGCGAGACAAAAATTTCACTAACAGTAATGATAACAGTTATCCACGGACCCTAGCACCTCTATGAAAAAGAATCAAATAAAAATGTTCAAAATGGTTTAGTCCACATGCGTGCCTGTTTGATTTAACAAAGTTACAGACGTCCTGAGTGACTAGTGATAGGCTCTTGAGTCAAGAAAGTACAATCTAGTCAACAAGATAAAAGAAAGAAAGAAGAGGGAGAAAAGGTAAATGGTGTAATGTAACTTATTTGTATTTCCCTGTCTACCAAATCTGCTTTAAAGACCATATCAGCACTTTTGCAAATCTGAAGGCTTCTAACATTTAGTTAATTTTTTTTTATTCCTAACATTTTCAACAAAAGCAATTTTTTTACAAATAATAATAAAGATCAGAATTAAAATTGAGTTTGACATGTTAATAATGTTAATTAAATGTCAAATGTTAAAGGAAAACAATTTATTGGGAGTGAGTACTGATGAAGACTTGAGTTGGAAATTTCATAAATTACACAAAAGGAAAAATTGCCAAAGCCATAGTCATAAGGAAAAACATTTTCTAAATAAATTGGCATTAATTAATCTGTACAATTCCATAATTGTGCAATATTTAAGATACTGTGTAGAAATTTGGGGGTGAGCATGCCAAACTCACAGTCTATTTTAATCTTACAAAAAAGTAATTATCAGAATAGAGATCCATAAAACCCATTATTTGTAAAATTTAAGGTTCTATGATTTAGTAGATTTCAGTACTATTCAAATAATGTATAAACGGAAACAACAAAACATTACCATTAAACATTAAAAAGAGGTTTGAAAAAAGAAATAGTTGATACAAACTTAAAAAGGAACTAATAACTTTAACAAACCCAGATTTTGGATAAAAATAAGGGAACGGGCCGCAGGAATAAGAGGGATCAGCCTGTGGAATAAAATGACAGAAAAATAAAGAGTAAAAAACCACCAAGATATTTAAAAATGAATAAAAGTAAGAATGTTGGAGATGTATGGAGAGGATGGTTAGGCTTGTGTTAATGTAGGTTGAGGTGTGAGTGGAATGTTCACATTTCTTTTCTTTTTCTTTTTTCATTTCTCGTTCTTTTTTTGTTGTTGTTTGTTCTGATTGACTTCATAAATAATTGATAGAAATGGTTTGTTGTTTTCCTATAGAGACATTGGTGAAGGTTTTTTGTTAGATATTTGATTTAACGATTATAAATTGTAAATGGGGGTGGGATTATTTAAATTCACACTATATATATTATATTATTTTATTTGTCTATTTTAATTGTTTGAAATTTTTGAAATAAACTTAATAAAAAATGTATAAGAAGAAGGTGAATGCAATAAACACTATAAACACTATAGAATGCAGAGTTAGAAAAATAGGAGGAAAATGAAACAAGTAAATCAATGTTATATACCAGTCAGTACAAGCTATGAACCGGCAGGGTAAAGCGGGACTAAGTAACATTTTTACCTTCATAAATAATTTTGTAAGTCCTTACTGATTGATGATCTGGTGAGTTTGAAGCGCACACTATCCCCCTCTGGCGCATCTGAGCCGAAAACAGCACTTGCAAGTGGAGCTGCCACCGACCTGGCGCTAGTTTCAGGTTATGTGTGACCGGTGCAACTCTGCGTTGTGTAGATTTTAATTGTCTATGGTGCATTCGGGAATCACTGGACACAGATGATCGCTCGAAGACTCTTTAATCTGGTCAACATGAAAATAACACAATCAACATGTGCCACAATTATCCGGTCCAGCCCAAACTCTTCCCAACACGGGATTTTCAAAAGGGCAAAAGAAAACATACCTGGTCAACATGAAAATAACACAATCAACATGTGCCACAATTATCCGGTCCAGCCCAAACTACAAAGGAAATTAATATAATTAGCACCCGCCGCATTTTCCCATCAATAAAACAAAACATCGACGTAACGTAAGTGCTCAATATAGACTTAAAGACAACTACAATAGCACAACAGTGATAAATAAAGATAAAATAATAACAAGAGGACACTTAAAACAAAGGATTACAAAAGATGACTGACCTCTTCCCAACACGGGATTTTCAAAAGGGAAGAGGAAGTCGTGACACTGGGATTTATAACAATGCATTGAAGATAACACACGAAGAAGAAACAAAATGCGGAAGGAGCTGCTGGAGGACCAAGACAGCACAGCAATTCAAAACACCAGGTATATACAACACAATGATAAGAAAACGACAATTTTGTGTAATTATAATAAAGTAATAAATGAACTGGTTACATTCACCCCCCTAAAATTACACAAAATACCAAAGGCACATAGCGTTGGTTGCCAAAAAGAAAAACAGCCACATAAACCGTAGGTTCAGTCGGAATGAAAACCATCTTTTCAAAGATCAAGGGACAAAAAGTGGTGCCCTTTACACCACAAAATAGCAACCATATACAACGTACATAGGAGCAGTGGAAACAAGTAAGTGGCCTAGCAGAATTACTAGCTCAAGTAACAATCCAAATAATGGAGGACACAAATCAAATAGATATCACAGAAGCATTAACTCTATCAGTGCCAAACAGAGACTCAACCTGTGTCATAGACTCAATCAATCTACAGACTGGCTTAACAATTCTACCAAATCGTGTGGTAAGGTTGTGACCCAAATCAGTGACTTGAGGGTCAACAAAAGGCTTGTCTGACTCATCACAAGGGCCCAAGGAAGCACGAACAAACTCAGGGAGGAAGCACATGACACCACATCAGGCTCTATGCTCTCATTGGGCGACTGCTGCTGGACCCAGGATGAGGTGCGCTCAATGCAGGACTCGTTGAAACTCGGAGGGGCTCTGGGCAGGAAGAATACAGCTTCTCTGTCCATATCTGATATTCGGACTCATCCGGGCAACACCAGTCACAGATAGAGCCTCTGTCACATCCAACGAACCATCCAACGGCAAGAAGTTGACTTGAAGAAGTAAGTTGCGGTGCACAGTCTTCTCATTACCTGCATGGTCTCTGATTCTATAGATGTGGAGGTCTGGCTTAGAAGCAACAACATCATAAACCACTGCCTCCCACTTGTCCGATAGCTTCCTTTTTCCTTTGACTCCTTTATTCGCCAAGAGTACCCGGTCCCCAACTGACAGAGGTAAGCCCTTGACCCGCTTATTGTACTGGTCTGACTGGTGTTTTTGTTCAACACTGCTGTTTCCGTGGGCCAAGATCATGGCGGTTCAAGATCATCCATGAGTGACTTCACATAGGTGTTGTAATCGCATACAGAGTCATCATGGAGGACGTTCTTAAAGAGGAGATCAACTGGTAACCGTGGAACCCTCCCAAACATTAGGTAGAAGGGCGCAAATCCTGTTGTCTCATGAGCTGTGCAATTATACACAAACGTCAATGACTGAATCATCTGTGGCCACTTCAGCTTCATTCTTGGGGGCAAAGATCTCAACATGTTCCCCAATGTCCTATTGAACCTCTCCGTGACGCCATTGCCCATAGGATGGTATGGTGTGGTATGAGACTTGATGACGCCTCCCATTTCCAGCAACTGTGCCACCAACTCACTCTCGAAGCTTGAACCCTGGTCGGAATGGATGCGCTGAGGAAAGCCATAGATGCAGAAGAACCCTTCCCAAAGCTTCTTAGCGACACTCTTCGCAGATTGGTCGTAACAGGGGAACGCATGTGCCAACTTAGTGAAATGGTCGGTCACCACAAGGACATCCACAGATTTGTTGTTGCTGTCCTCAGCAGACCAAAAGTCAATACACACCAGTTCCAGTGGTGCACTAGTCTTTATATTCTCCAGTGGGGCTCTGGACGGGTCAGGAGTCTTACTGAGAACACACCGTGGACACTGTCTTACATAGTTGCGAACATCTTTCTCCATGTCATACCAAAAGAATCGCTGACGTGCCAATGACAGAGTGCGTGGCTGGCCTTGGTGACCGGCATTATCATGAATACCTGAGAGCACAGATGACTTTAGGGACTCTGGTACAACAAATTGGAAGCGCTTGTGCTTGGTCAAAGGGTCCCTAGTGACACGATACAGAATCCCTTCTAAAACCATCAGCCTGTCCCACTGTTTCAAAATTCTCAGGGTCTGTTGACTCTCGTGGCAACGCTCGCGTCTGGAAGGCCTGCGTTTTCTGTTCACATAGACAGCAACCCTGGAAACCACTGTATCACTCTCCTGGTGGGACTGGAGCTCAAGTTTGGACAACACAGATGACAGGCAGGGTTCAGGCCCAACAACAGTGTTTAGATAGGCGACAAGAGAAGTAGCACGATGCCTGGACGCAACCTCCCAGTCACTGGACGCTGACAGGACAGTGGAAACTTCATCCTCAGACATTGAGGACGTTGACCGCCGTAGAAAAAGGGGGATCGACCAATGACTGAGGCTGGCAGGTCAGATGAAAAGCGTCCTGCACAGACTCCTCTTTCACTTCAAAAGTCTGCTTCAACAGTTCAGCATATGGCTCTGAAAGGAGACGCTCGGCCAATGGTTTAACAAAAGGCTTCCGACTCAGAGTATCTGCAACAATGTTCAGTCTGCCGGGGACGTACTTGATGTCAAAGTTGTATGGAGCCAGTTTGGAAACCCATCGTTGTTCACAGGCATCCAGCTTCGGCTTGGTCAAGATGTAGGTGAGAGGATTATTATCAGTCCAAACGGTGAACTGATGACCTTTGAGCCAATGACTGAATTTGTCACAAGCTGCCCACTTAAGAGCCAGAAACTCAAGTCTGTGAGCGGGGTACTTAGCCTGACTGCGGCTTAGGGACTTGCTAGCAAAAGCAACCGGTCTGGCCCGCTCTTCACCCTCTGGCACCTGAGAAAGGACGGCTCCGAGTCCATCAGTGGAGGCGTCGGTGGAGAGGATAAAAGGCTTATCAAAATCCGGATGAGCCAGGACCACACAATTGAGGAGGGCACCCTTAAGCTGTTCAAAGGCCCTCTCGCACTCAGAGGTCCAGTCCTGCGGTGTCAACTGCCTGTACGTCCCAGGCTTGCCTCGGCCTTGAGCACCCCTAATGCGCCGCTTCTGTCCAGCAGTTAAGGCGTAAAGTGGCTTGGCAATACGAGAGCATGCAGGGATGAAGTGCTGATAGAACAGGACCATCCCGAGGAAAGATCTGACCTTCTGCTGTGATGGAGTACAGCCATCAAGTTCCATCAGGTCCTCCTCTTAAACTCCGAGATGGCGCTCACCTTCTCCTGATCCACTGAGACACCGCTTGCGCTCACAACATGTCCAAGAAATCTTACGGATCTCCTGAGGAAGTGGCACTTTTTTGAGAAAGCTTCAAGTTACTGGACCTCAACCGAAAAGACAACACTGAGGCGGCTCAAAGACTCCTCTTCAGAAGGCGCAAACACCAACAGGTCATCCAGGTAACACAGAAGGTTTGAGAAGTTCAGGTCACCGAATATACTGAGCATCATCCGCATAAAGGAGGCTGGACTGTTGCAGAGACCTTGGGGAAGGCGGTTGTACTCATAGAGGCCAAGAGGTGTAGTGAATGCCGTGTAACGCCTGTCAGACTCATGGAGAGGAATGTTGTAAAACCCTGAGGTCAGATCCATAGTGCTGAAAAATGCGTTACCCCCAAGGGCAGCAAGGCAGTCCGACTGGTGAGGCAGTGGGTGGGCATCCTTGACAGTCCTAGCGTTAAGCCAGCGAAAGTCAGTGCATATTCTTAAGTCTCCTGACTTTTCCACACCAACACTAGGGAGAGGCATATTCACTGATGGATTTGCTGATTATGCCCCTCATCTCCATTTCAGACAGAACTTCTCTCAACTTTTGATAATGAGCAGGTGGCACTCTGCGAAATGGCAGCCGAAAGGGGCGGTCATCAGCAAGGTGAATCCTATGGACAAATTTCTTCGCCTCCCCACAATCCAGACCATCCCTTGAGAACACATCCTGAAAGCTCAACACCAGGTCAGCCAGCCTACTCTTCCACTCTTCGGACACTTCACAGCCCTCCACGTCCACATCCCCAAGGCCACAGTCCTTCAGCAACTGCAGAGGGTCAGATGGGTTGCTTTTATGGTCAGAGGGAACAGGGGATGGGCCCACCCGGGCTTCACACAAACCTTGAACAACAGGGAAATCTTCCAAGGCCACACAGGGGAACACATCCGCCAGCTTTGCATTACGTCTTAGGGTAATTGCAGTCTGAGTGGGATTGAGGATCTTCATGGGGACCCAGCAATCTCCCCACATTGGGGTGACTACTCTGCCAACCATGATGTTCTTGGGCGTGGAGCGAGCGGACGTGGGTTCAACAATGACCGTACTACCAGGCGACACAGGAGAAGATGGCGGCAGCCTTCCCCAAACAATGTATTCCTTCTGCGGTAGCAGCGTCACAGCTTGTTGCAACCTCACTGTTCCCACCTTATCAGGAACTTCCGGACCCAACCACCGAGAGGCGCAGCTCAGCAACTGAAGAAACTGCTCACAGTCAGGGTCAGAAGTATGTGAGGATATCATTTCCCAATACTTCTCTTCAGATTTCATCTTCTGGACAACTGGACGGATCACATTCGTGCCAACAATAAACTCATCCCTCTGCCCAGGAACCAGAAACGTCGGCACCACGAACCTGAAGCCGTAGATCTCGATGTCCAAATTGTAGATACATTTAGGCTGAGTAACCAGACCACCGCAACCGACGAGAACCACCCGCTCAGGGACAGGTTGTGGAGTTAAGACCACACCAGCAGCTCTCAACTTGGCCTCTGCTAATTCACTAAGTGTACATGACATGCTGCCGGAATCCATCATCCCTCTTAAAGACGTCTGATCACTCACTGTCACAGGAGTATAAAATAGTTCACTAGCTCCCTCAATTCTTTGAGTCCCGACCAGAATGACTGTCTTGTCTCCAAGGTAACTTTTGCAACAGTCAACATACACAGAGTGAGGATCCGGAGGATTGGTGAGGGTATCTTTAACATTGCCCATGCTGCCCCTCTCATCACACAGGCTGGCTAGTTTAAATCAACATTAGATGGAGCAGCGGCAGGGGTGGGTCTGGCCTTCTGTGTGCATTCGTTTCTCATATGACCAGGTTCAAAACAGCTTAAACATAGTCTGTATAACCTGCAATGTGAGTGAGTGGTGTGTTCACTGGAACCACAAACCTGGCACGCTCGGCTTTGGGGGCGGTGAGGGGCTTGACCACGACCAACCCTCTGTCGATTGTTAGTTACCGAAGCCGTGCACAGAGAAAGGACTTTGTCAAACATGGCCACCATTTGCTGAGTGACAGGTTCTGGTGTGGCAATGGCTGAAGTGTGCGGGTGGCCTCCTGTTCCAAGCAGCAGCTGTGGAGACTCATCCATGACATTGTGAGGCAGGGCCTCTGAATAGGAGGGTGCCTGTCCAGTGCAGTCCTGAAGAGTTGACGGTTGAAAGCGGGAATAAACAGGAGCCTGCGGTGAAAAAGCACTGGTCACTAAGTGCATATTAGCTGCCACACCTTTCACTTGTCCCACACGACTGTCCAAGCGGCGCTGGACCTCAGCCGCTGTCCACTCGGGGCCTTCATTTGAAATGACAGAGAGAGAGCAGGGTCAGGACAGTGACTTATGAACATCATCACAACCTCAGCGGTGGGGTCCTCTACAGATTTACCACGTCTCCTGAGGCACTCATCCACAGCATCAATAGATTTATTCAGGCGAATCCAGTAGTCCATGGCGTCCTCACCAGCTCTTGGCACTGTACTATAAAAGTCTCTCATCGGCATATTGGAGCAAGTGAGTTCACTGAAGTTACGTTTCAGGATGTCAAACACGGCAGCAACCAACTCACTTCCTTTCAGGTCAGGGCAGCAGCGGAGCGACACTTTGACCACATCTCGAGCTTTCCCTGTTAATCTGGACATGATTAGTTCATGTTGTTCCTCGGACGCCTCACAGTTTGCTCTGGACAGGTAACACTTCATCATCCCCTCCCACTCTTGGATGGAAAATGTGTCAGTACGGTCACCTCTGAAGAACGGCGGGCTTTGGCTTCTGACTGCACAACTACTTTGAGCTGGGAAGACTCCAGGTGACTGGGGGACACACCGTCAGCCGGAAGCAGCTGGGTAGGGCAGGGCTGATATCTATGCATTGTGTTCAGACTGTTAGTGATACTGTCCCCTATTTGTTTTGCCAAATCAGTTATGATACCACTGAGTGCATCATGTGTCACGACACCTGTGGGTTCTGAGTGTACATTAGTAATAGGGGTAGATGTGGCAATTGGGGAACTCAATGCTGTCTCATTATTAACAGAATGTACATCCCCCCCAGTATTCAAAGCCATGCCCCTCCCAATACAAGGCGGTTTGGGGTTAAACATCTCGGCTGAAAACAAACAAAAAGTTGCTCACAAGAAAAAACTTTTTTTTTTTTTTTTTTTTTTTTTTTTTACCTAATTAAACTCAAAATGAAATTCAATTCACCTCACACAGGGTTCCACTTAATAAACCAGTCAATAACCCCAAACTACGTACTGTAAGCCTAAATCCTGGCAGACAGTGCTCAGGGCAGCACTAAACAGCCACGATGTGACGTCACGTGTCCACAACACGTAGCGCCTGCGCCGAAAGTGAAGAAGCAGTAGCAGCAGAGGCGCTGGGAAGCGGAGAGCACCGACAGCGGTCCGGGGACCAGGAGGAGAAGACCGCTGAATGGCGACGGCACGGGTCGAACGGCACCAAGTGTGACCGGTGCAACTCTGCGTTGTGTAGATTTTAATTGTCTATGGTGCATTCGGGAATCACTGGACACAGATGATCGCTCGAAGACTCTTTAATCTGGTCAACATGAAAATAACACAATCAACATGTGCCACAATTATCCGGTCAAGCCCAAACTCTTCCCAACACGGGATTTTCAAAAGGGCAAAAGAAAACATACCTGGTCAACATGAAAATAACACAATCAACATGTGCCACAATTATCCGGTCCAGCCCAAACTACAAAGGAAATTAATATAATTAGCACCACGCATTTTCCCATCAATAAAACAAAACATCGACGTAACGTAAGTGCTCAATATAGACTTAAAGACAACTACAATAGCACAACAGTGATAAATAAAGATAAAATAATAACAAGAGGACACTTAAAACAAAGGATTACAAAAGATGACTGACCTCTTCCCAACACGGGATTTTCAAAAGGGAAGAGGAAGTCGTGACACTGGGATTTATAACAATGCATTGAAGATAACACACGAAGAAGAAACAAAATGCGGAAGGAGCTGCTGGAGGACCAAGACAGCACAGCAATTCAAAACACCAGGTATATACAACACAATGATAAGAAAAACGACAATTTTGTGTAATTATAATAAAGTAATAAATGAACTGGTTACATATGTTCGCGTTCACGTGAGAGTGAACTTGCTTTACGTTAATTCAATATACACTTAGCGACTTCCCGCAAACCAAAAATGGCATAAAATACACTTCATTTCATCATGAGCCAGGGCAGAGCCAAAAAAAAAAGACAAAGAATACCTTTCTTTCTTGGAAGAGAAAACTTCAGTTGCTTTACCTAACAACTTTATATTCTTCCTGTTTCCATTAGATCTCTTGTTTTTTATGTCCTTTGAGATATAGCTACTGTTATGTGACATTTTTTGAGCTTACAGCTTACAGAGATGCAAGCGTGCTATGGTACTACATGGTAAGGAGTGTTTGTTTCATTTACGGGCTTTATGATAGACAATGGCAGTTCAAACGGTAGTTTCAATATTATACATAATGCCTTGAGTCTTGTTTACATCGCGTCACCGACTGGCTTCACCTTTAGATCCAATGCAAGATTTCACAAGGCAGAGCTACTCAACTGTTATGACAATACAATGTACAATAGATCTATTGGTCAAAATAGTAAAGTGAGATAATATAATATTTCAGAAGTGATTTTTTACATATAACACTTTGGGTGACAGTGAATATATCAATAAACAATCATAATATATTATGAGTTTATTGGACAAATTCTAAAATGACCCACCTCCATGAGGTTTTTATTTCTTGTACTGTATTTTTTTTCTTGTACTGTTCTTGTACTGTTGCAAAGCTAGTGCACTGGTGAGCGTTGTTGTCCAGAGCTGTCCAAGGAGTATTTACAACAGTGTAATTAACTTAAGGAAGCTGTAGGGGGAGCTGCGCAAATCTTACTTAGTTCTAAGGTTAGGTGTGCAGAACGGGCATTTCCCAGGCTGAAGCTGCAAAATAAGGGCGCACCAAAACTGTTGGTACCTAGAGCCCAGAATTTTGCACCCCTGCTCAGAAGTTTTTAGCCTTATGAGAAATGAGATAATATGCATCTACCACTGTGTCATCCATAACAATTATAATGCTGTAATGTATCTTATGCATATTTTATTCTTAATGTATTAACTTGTCTATAAAATATACCTGCAAAGACAAAAAGCATCATGCTGGTGTCTTCAAAAAGTATAAAAAAATGTGGCCAGGTGTAAAATAATGGACCAAACACCAGCAACTCCCAAAAAATAATGTGGATCTTTTATTTCCCAACTGTTCCTCAGCAGGAGAACAGAATTAATTTTGGTTTGATTTTGCGTTTCTCTTTTAACAATCTTATAACAATGTCAGGAATCAATATTCAGCTTACAACATAAATTACAGTTTTTTTTAGTCTCTAACAACCAAAAGTTTAAGACCTAAGACAACAGTAGTGGATTTATTCTATAATAAAACAAAGAATAAACACCACTTAGTGTACATTCGCTGCGGTCACGTCATGCGTGCAACTTCAAGTATTCACTGGCGTATTATGTTGCTAGAGTGACACCTTCTGGCTAAAGGATGAATTGTAACTACTTTTTGATAAAAGCTATATTTTTCTATTTGACCCGGCTACATATGTATATATAGATGTATATGTATATTCTTCACCCTCCGTGGGTGGTCTCATCCTTCAAGCTCGGGTCCTCTACCAGAGTCCTGGGAGCTTGAGGGTTCTGTGCAGTATCTTTGCTGTTCCTAGTACTGCACTTTTCTGGACCGAGATGTCTGGTGTTCTTCCAGGGAACTGCTGTAGCCACTCTTCCAGTTTGGGGGTCACTGCCCCGAGTGCTCCGATGACCATAGACACCACTGTCGCCTTCACCTTACAAGCCTTTTCCAGCTCTTCTCTGAGCCCTTGGTATTTCTCTAGTTTCTCCTGATGTTGCCATCACTTGATATTGCCACGTCAACCACAACGGCTTTCCTCTGCTGTTCGTCCACCACCTCAATGTATGGTTTGTTCGCCATTACCATTCTGTCAGTCTGAATCTGGAAGTCCCACAGGACTTGGCTCAGTAATACCCTACCACATTTAAAGGTGTTTCCCACTTTGACCGTCAGGGTTTCCAGTCAGTACTCCGTACACTATACTAGCCACTTGGTTATGGCGCTCTATGTATATATGTAAATAATTTGTTTTCATTGTATTATTTTAGCTCCACAATACTTATGATGTATGGAAAAGTATAAATTTGCAAACCTTTCATCTCCAGGAGTCCCAGCGTATAATTTGCATACACCCTAGTGTCATCCCGAACAATTAAAATGATCTAATCTATCTTATGTACCTTATGCATATTTTATTCTTGATGTATCATTTTGCGACATCATTCTGCATTTCCCCGCTGCTCCCAGACGCCGCTGATGATGGATCCTGCTCATAACCGTCTGGGGGAGTGTGATGTCAGCGCTCAGCCCAAGTTAATCTCCTCGCTCCCAGACACAGATTCACAGCCCTGGGGCTAGAGCTGTTCCTCCATCTATCTGCAGCAGCACATGCACTGTTGCTCTCCAATAACTCTGCTCAATGGCCCATCATTCCTCCCACTCCTCCTTCAGAGCTCTCTCCGACCGTCCCCCCACTCCAAAACCTTTCACACCAAGACCCCACGCCCGCCGCTGCATTTTTATTCTCTTATTAATCTGAAGACGCCGAATAATTAACCTAGCCGGGTTATTTATTTCCCGGCTGATATTTCCGGACCTGTGTATGCCATTGAAATGTCCTCGTGCTGATAAGCTACTAATAAAAAAATGACATAAGCGAGACATGGGTGAGCACTGGACCTTAAGAATGGCTCCAACTTAGGGATGTATTTTTGTCATGTTGATAGTTACCACATTTGCGGGTGCAAGATAAAAGTTGGCATTTTATTTGTACTAGAGCTCCCAAGGTCAAATCAAAGGCTCTAGTAAATACAATGCAATAAGAATAACACACTTGTGCTTCAAATATGGAGGATGTTGATTCTGATGGAGAAGAAAAGATTCTTGTTCAGTTAGAAGGTCTCCCTAGCCAAGACATTGTATCACAGTGTAGTGGAAACATCTCACACAATAATACAATGAGCTACAAATGAGCACATTTTGCAATTCTTTTCTGTTCAAAAAATTCAGAGCCACAATAGTACATATATAAGTGCAGTGTCTCGTCAACTGCATCTCTAGACTCTCTTCCAAATGTAGTTTTTGTTGCTGACAGTGCTCCTAGTGGTCATACTGGTTATACTGTTTGACCATTGGGTCATGCAAAGAAAACTAAAACTACACTAAATCGTAGACTGAATGGAACTGTAATTTAATTTTTTCTTAGCCTTTTACAGCATTTTTACACAGGGTCCAGGACATACAGCACTTTTTATCAAATGCACCAAAGGACTTTACCCACATTCCTATTCATGTTATTATCAGATACATGAGTAATGTTCTGTACATGAGACCACAGAAAATCAATTAAAAGGATGACCTGAAGCAACAATATGCAATATTGCAATATAATTTTTTATGGCTTTACAATCACCACTAACAACTTCAAATGCACCGTTTAATACTTGTTTAATTTACCAAATGCACTTTGTAATAAGGAAACAAATGAACATCCACGTAGTCACTCTAGAGTGTGTAGAGAGTGAGTTGTGTTGAAAGTTTTACAACTTACAGTTATATTTGAATTTCCTTCATTTAGTTGAGGTATTTGCACTTTTCTTTGCTATATAATGAATTAAGTATCTCTTAATTTTTAAAAGAGTACTATATTCAGTGAAACATATGCCCATAGAACACCCACAGCCACCAGCTGCTCTCATGCATCTATACCCACTTCCAGATAAGCTTACACAGTTTCATACACAACCTACAGCTGCTCGTTGGCGGGTGTGATTATTTCCCAGACCGAGGTAATGTGTTGAAGTGGGAGGTGCCCCACACTGGAGACATGAGCTCTACGGCCTTGAGTTTCACCTCAGCTCCCTTCCTGTGTGCCCATTTCATCACTGGGATGGGAGTGTTCAGAAACTGTGCATAGGATACTCGCTCAGCTTCGGAATCACTGAGCAGGAGTTCTTAGATGTCAGCACTAAGCATTTTTGTAACTGGGGAGTCAGAGATTAGAGATGGTGAAAATGTGTCAAAGAGTGACCGATACAGTGGAGTTAGTGCTGTGGCAGACAAACCAGGCATTGAAAAGGTCTTAATGAAGAAAAAAAAAGGTAATTTGGTCAAGTATAGAGACAAGACAGTGACTAACTTCTACTAAATACATACATAGGGCGTAGCGCTGCTCAATATAAGTGCATGTTCAATAAATGTCAGTTTATTAATGAAATGAAAAACTGACACGCAATATTGTAATCTAAATTTTATTTCAAATATATATAGAAAGTACAAAACTGGCCAAAAAAATGAAAAATTAATTTAGACATAAGTATCTGGACATAGATTCGAAGGTAGAAGATCTTTTTTCAACCCAAACTGTTTATAATACATTGAAAAGACCCATCCTAGTTGAATTTACCCCAGCATAGACCTGTGTCTGATACATCCATTTACAAAACTGCTCTGTGCATAGATCAGTGCGGACTTGTTATCAGCATTGAAGTTATGCTTCAAATCCCCAGAAAAAACAGAGATAGTGACAGCTGAAGAATTGGCAAAACATTATCAAAGGTGCTAAAGTGTTACGAAGTGGCACGACCCAAGAAGCAGACTCGGAGAAAGTCAAACAAACTTATTTTTTATTCCATTTCACCAAACTACTTTGTGAATAGGGATTCTGACTGGTAAAGTATCTTGACATGCCTGACACATGAAGTACCATAACAAAACAGCAGTTCCAGCTCATTGTTGAGAAGTAATAAACTAAGGTTGACTCTATCTAGTGGTCTCAAAGTGTACCATGATTGGCCTTAGGTTGTTTTGTTTGTCTTTTGTTTTTCCTGTAACAATTACAGAAAGTCAAGCAAACTGAGTCTGATGTGCTATGAGACCTGAAATGCATAATTAGCTCCTGAAAATGTCTGTGTGTACCATGTAACCATATCATTACCCTTCTCTGTCCAGCTAGTGTCTCTGTCAAATAGAGGCAAAAAGCCCAAATATACAGCATTTCTTTGTAGGCGCCTTATTAATAATAAAGCCCAATTATTAATAAAAAAAAATAGATCTGCTTAACTTTTTGATTTATATTTGGATAATTGGTGTAAATTCATAACCACTGCAATAATACATACGGATAGTTGTCAAAATACACAATGCTCATCCATCATCTGAATACATGTCTGTACGTTTGCCCTTGAAACAGAGCCTTCTCATTAAAAGGTTCTTTGAAGTTATTTTTGACAGCGAAAATGTCAGAGCATGTTAGCTATAATGCTAATATATTCGATAGGATGTGATTACAGCTAATTGAGCTCCAGCACATCTAATACACAATGACATTTTAATATTTATGATGGCATTTGCTTTTGATGACAGTCCTGATTTACATGTTACCTGTGGATAGGCTGACAGCATTTGCATTAGATATATACAGTTGTGCTCATAGGTTTACGTAACCTGGCAGAATGAGTTTTTTTCTTTTGGCCATATTTCAGAGAATATGAATAAAAACACAAACACTTTCTTTTACTCATAGCTAGTGGTTGGGTGAAGCCATTAATTGTCAAACAATTGTGTTTACTTTTTATTTAGAATTATAATGTCAACAGAAACTACCCAAATTAAGTTTACATACTCCAGGTCTTAATACCGTGTATTGCCACCTTCAACATTAACAACAGCTTGAAGTCTTTTGTGGTAGTTGAAGATGAGGCTCTTTATTTTCTCAAATGATAAAGCTGCCCATTCTTCTTGGCAAAAACCCTCCAGTTCCTGTACTTTCTTGGGCTGTATAGAATGAACTGCACATTTGAGATCTCCCCAGAGTGGCTCAATGATACTGAGGTCAGGAGACTGAGATAGACAGAACCTTCACTTTGAGCTGCTATAGCTAGTGACAGGTCGACTTGGCCTTGTGCTTTGGATTGTTGTCATGTAGGAATGTCCAAGTACGTCCCATGCACAGGTTCCAGGCCGATGAGTGCAAATTTTCTTCTAGTATTTTCAGATAACATGCTGCATTCATCTTTTCCTGTGCTTTTGTAGCTCACACATCCCCAAAACATCAGCGATCCACCTCCATGTTTAACAGTAGGAATGGTGCACCTTTCATCATACGCCTTGTTGACTCCTCTCCAAATGTAACGTTTATGGTTGTGGCCAAAAAGTTAAATTTTGGTCTCATCACTCCAAAATGTGTTTGTTCCAGAAGTTTTGAGGCTTGTCTCTGTGCTGTTTGGTGTATTGTAAGTGGGAGCCTATGTGGCATTTGCGTAGTAATGGCTTTCTTGACCATGCAGCCCATTTTTCTTCAAGTGCCTTCTTATTGTGATCTTGAAACAGCCACACCACTTTTATTTCAGGGAGTCCTGTATTTCAGCAGAAGTTATTTGTTGTTTTTTTGTTGCATCCCAAACAATTTTCCTGGCAGTTGTGCAGCCACAACTGGCAGGAAAATTGCTTGTTGGTTTACCTGACCATGGTATTGTTTCAACAAAATCTCTTATTTTCCACTTATTTATTAGAGTTGGAACACTGCTAAATTGCATTCTCAATTCCTTGGATATCTTTTTAAATTCCTTTCCTGTTTTATAAAGTTCAATTACCTTTTCCCGCAGATCCTTTGACAATTATTTTGCTTTCCCCATGACTCAGAATACAAACCCCGTCTGTGCAGCACTGGATGAAAGATGCAGGGGTCTGTCAGGAGCCCGGAAACTCACTGACTTTTTATACACTGATTACAAGCAAACAGTTCACAGGTGAGGATGGTTACCTTTAGTAACCATTCAAACCTGTTTGTGTCATTTGTTTAAATGTTATCAGGCCCAAATCACCAGAGTATGTATACTTTTGATTAGTCTGTCTCATTACAGTTTGAACAAGGTTTATGTGCCATTTACTCCTCCAACAAAAAAAGAATTGTTAAAAATAAAAAAACACTGTCTGATAGGTTGACCCACACTCAGCTCGACGATGCTTTAGAGCTCTTCCCTTTATGGAATGAGGCCTTCACGTGTTTTCGTCTGATAGCGTAAAAACACATGGTGTGATCTGTTTTTATACTCAGCCAAGTCCGGACAGGAGTGAAGGGGGGAGGGAATAGCTGACAACAACTGGGCAGCTGCTGGAGCCAGTCGACCTTGGGTGTCAGCCTAAGTCTAATTATTTTTCATGCATACCATGTTGACCAGATATACACTGTTTGTGTTTTATATATCAGACCTCCCATGTGCAGTGAAGACATATATTTATGTTGTTGCAATGTCCTTTGCCTTACATCTGTGGATGCTCCCATAGGTCTACACTGATGTAAACAAGGAAGTAATGGCTATCCATAAAACAGAGAAAGTGTCTATTCCAGCACTGACTGTGCTTACACAGAGAAGGACATGAATGCTGCATAAGTGGGTATAAGTTAATAAAATGGACGAGTGGTGGAAATAGATCCGAGAACGTTCCTTTTATCTGTAGTTAAAGGTTGGGAAGCAGCGGTTTGAAAAATGTTGTAAAATATTGAAAATAAATTAAGATATAAGATATTTAACCAAATCTTTGAAGTCAGTAGGAACCAGTCGTTATTTCTACAGAGATTTGCTGGCCACTACTTTATGCTCTTAGCCTATATCCACGCCTGTCAAACACAATGATACCGCGTAGTATCTTATCAAATGTCTCCAAATGCCTGTGGCAAGACGAGAGCAATATTAAAAATAAGGAGTCCAATTAAAATGGGAAAGGCCCAGGTCATGTTGGGTAAGGCCTTTCGACAAAAAAAAAGGGCTTCTGAGAAGCAAGCCAAGCGGTTACTCACCCCTCCTTCCTTCAGTCTGCTGTCACCCTGAGCGCTGGATTGACATTCAGCCGAGGACAGCCCTGGCTGGCGGTTAAAAGAAGCAGAATTAATGTGCGAGTTGAAGAGAGAGGGATAGAGTGGTGCGAAGGGGGGACAGAGAGAGGCCGGGTGGGGCCTGCGGTGGTTGTGAATGACTGACACAGTGTCTGATGGAGTGCAGACATGGCTGAATCACCCTCTGTCTATCTCCATCTCCATCCTTGGACAGGGCTGACCCCCTACAACCGTCCTCTCCAGCCTTATTGTTTTACATCTCTTAATTCAGTCTTTTATGGCTGCTTCGTCCTCGCGCAGACCCATCTAGCCACCGTATGATGGCTTCCCTCCCCCCAGTTATCGCCACTATTTATTATCCACAGCCATCCACATCATGTTTCTCTGACTTTGGGAAGATGGTTTTCACATTGGGCCGCTTTACCACCTCAGCCACAATATGAAAGGAAACTGCACATCACTGTATTACACTGCAGATTTACTGGGTGCTAAAATGTTCTACAACCGAATACATTGCTTTTCTTTACAAGAATGTATTTGAGAGTCAGTATCCAGATGACTTTTACTATTGGGTCAGTTAATACAAAAGGCTATTTGTAAAATAAAAAATAAAAATCGAAAGCTATACCTAAGATTGAAAAGGCCTGCTTCTTTACTTAATGTAAATGTTCCTATTGTAATGTAACCTGCAGGCAATCTAGGGTGAACTATTCAGCTGGTTACCTAACTAGCCAGGAAATGGTGTTGGAGACTGGTCATTTGTAAGACTAGGGCAGCTGCTGGAATACAATTCATGTTTGCTGAATACAGTTGTGCTCATTTTTCAGACAATATAAATTATAGCACACATAACCTTTTTTCACTCATAGTTAGTGGTTATGGTGAAGCCATTTATTGTCAAACAATTGTGTTTACTCTTTTTAAATCATAATGGCAACAGAAACTAATTACCTTGATTACCCAACTAAAGGTAACCCTCCTCACCTGTGATCTGTTTGTTTGTAATCAGTGCGTGTGTATAAAAGGTCAGTGAGTTTCTGGGCTCCTGACAGACCCTTGCATCTCTCATCCAGTGCTGCGCTGACATTTCTGTATTCTGAGTCATGGGAAAAGCTAAAGAATTATCAAAGGGTCTGCGGGAAAATGAAATTGAACTGTATAAAACAGGAAAGGGTATTAAAAACACATCTACACAGATGTTTTGGGGATTTGTGAGCTACAAAGGCACAGGAAAAGGTGAATGCAGTATGTTATCAGAAAATACTGGAGGAATATTTGCACTCATCAGTCCAGAAGCTGCACATGATACGTACTTGGACGTTCCAACATGACAACGATCCAAAGCACAAGGACAAGTCGACCCGTCATTGACTACAGCAGCGTTAAGTGAAGGTTCTGGACTGGCCATCTCATTCTCCTGACCTCAATATCACTGAGACACTCTGGTGTGATCTCAAACGTGCAGTTCATGCAAGACAGTCCAAAAATTTTTGCTTTGGCTTTTTACCAAGAAGAATGGGCAGCTTTAAAATCTGTGAAAATAATGAGCCTCATCCACAACTACCACAAAAGACTTCAAGCTGTCATTGATGTTAAAGATGACAACACACGATATTAATAACTGGGGTATGTAAACTTTTGAACAGGGTCATTTGGGTATTTTCTGTTATCATTGATCTAAAAAGAGTAAATATAATTATTTCAAATGGCTTTATCCAACCACTAACTATGAGTAAAATAACATTTTTTTGTGTTTTCATTAATAATCTCTGAAAAATGGCCAAAAAACAAACAAATTCTGTAACATATGAGCACTATTGTATGTATGTATGGTAGTGTCTTCAAATATATCTGCTATCCTGAAACACCAATCACCAAACTTTTAAGTTCTAATTGCAGCTGCACTAGGGCCAGTGGATATCTATGGGGACTACTGGTAGCACTATGTTGGTTAGCATTAATATTTTTGCATGAATTTCATTGTGCAGCACAGTATTTAGATATAGTATGCATGACAGGAGCGTTCTGTCTTTTTTAGCTCTATATAGGAAATGCTTATAAATAAAATTTGAACACTGTAAGTGACTATGAACTATCTTTATCAATATTTTATATCACCTGCACTGGATGCCACTGCCCCATCCCCTATATTTCACTAAATAACAAGAGTGAATATGTGTGTGCAATCACATATACCTTTCAGACTAACTAATCCATCTATTATGTATGGTGTATTGGCTCGTACAGCATTTCGGCATGCATCAGTTTCTCTCATGACATGACAGAAATTCTTGAAGATGGAGGAAGCATGAGGTAAAAGGGGCCCTTATCATGTGTCACTGTTTGAAATCAGCCAGCGTGAGTTGTGCACTTACAAATCCACTGTAAAATGCAGATAAAAATTTAAAATACACTCCTGTTTGATTTTCCTATTGTAGCCACCCACATATTTTCCATTTCCTTTTTAAACAATTACTCAATTTTATATTATTACCTCTCACCATTGCCTTCTGACAAACCCTTAGCGTTTGAAGGTAACTAGAAATCCATTGGAGCTATAGCAGTGTGTGGGGACATGTTTTAGCACTTAACCTTCATAAGCAGAGCAGCTCTGGGGCCTACAAGGGCGGTGTATTCAGCAGAGGAAGGCCGGCTGGCTACCTAATTAACCAGGCTGGCTTGATGATACAGTAGCATCTTTAAAAATGGCCAGTACAGTTATAGAGAGAGCAGCGGTTACGTCTGTGCTGATGACGAAGGAATGGCCACAGAAGCAAGGGTCACACATAGTGTAGGGTTCATATTGCATTAACACTAATTCAGTGCAGTTGGCAGACGGCGCAGTCTCCCTATGGACTGAACGTTGCCTGCTGCATGTTTTAAAAGTATTGTATGTTTTTGCACACCACTCAGTGATGGTAAAAAAAAAAAAAAAAAAAAAAGTACACTCCAAAATGACACTGTTGTAGCTTAAACATCCACAACTGTTTTGCCTTTCGGTTTCATTTTAGTGGCCAATGTCATCAAATATAGAAACATTATAGTTTTTAAAGTAGCTTTGAAAAGTATCTTCAGGCTTAAGTTATTGAATAAACGTATTTGCTGGACATCTGTTTGAAACAGTTCTCGTGCAGGGGTTACTGTGTCAGTATAAAACATGTTCATGTCTGTATGCAGCATAACATAATGACTCCTCACTTGTTAAATAACTTCAAAACAACATGCTTTTGTGTTTTCTTTACACAACAGTACAGCTTATTACGGTTTACACCATTTTTCACATTTTTCTATATTTTTCTTTTCATTGGATGCATAGATATCTTGTGTTTATTTGCCATCATTGAGCAGTTCTTTGGTTCACTTCCTGCATTGGCTTCATTGTTTGGTTTGCTTTGATTTCACCTTAATCAAACTACACCAGGGTTTACTTGGAAACATACAAAAACCTTTATGTCATAACCAGAGTTTACCTTAAAGGTCTCGTTTTAGTCCAGACCAGAGTTTGATTGTACATTCACACCTCCCCAAGGATAGAGTAGACTAAACAGAGCTGGTGCCACCTTTTAGAGGGAAAAATCCTGACAAACACTGACAAAATTAAATGTCAAATTCTTATTCTTCTTCTTATAAGTGAGTTATTTTTTGGAGATTCCATTCTATTTTTCTTTTCAAATGCTGTACATTGGTTGTTTAAATGAAGTCACATTTCCAGAAACCTTCTCCATTCTATTTTCTGTTTTGACAAAATGGACTATTACACCTTGTTGTAACCAGTGAACGTAGAAGTTGGATTTTCTGGATTTACAGTTGTAGAGAAGACGCCGCTCAGGTAGGCTCCACTCATTAGCGATCGATGGTCCATCTCCTGTGTCCAGTCCTCTTAAGGCCTGATTGAAGTGTTTTCACCCAAAAAAAGAACTATTCTCTGCTTCTATTGATTTCAAAATGTCAGAGCCTTAAGAGGTGCACTGCAAAAAGCTCACAGATAGACTTAATAACAGCAGTAAGAAAAGCTGTTGGGAAAATTTGGATTACTCTCACTGTAATGGCCTCCACTTTTTCGTTGCAGGGCCTCGTCACAATAGATTTTCCTGAGGAAGAGCGAGGTGGAGCGTATCACTCTGCCGAAACGAGGAAGAAACTGTCAGTTAAGAGCACACCCCAGTCTGCTTAGTTAGGATTAGGCCGGTCGGGAATGTTGAATTAATCCCGAGCGTTGTATTGAGACCTCGCCGCTGGATTAGCTTTTGCTCGGTGGTGAATTAAGCCGCATAATCCACCTGGTGTCAGACACAATAAAAACACAGTGGCTGAAACACAAACAGGATTAGTTTACACTGGAAGCGGCGCGTTGTCAGTTAACCTCAGATTCAACCAAATTATATTAATGATCTTATCCTCATCGGCATAAATTAGTTTAGAAGTCTTTTCTTTGTAAGGCAAGGCAGTTTTATTTATATAGCACAATACATACAATGGGTAACTCAAAGTGCTTTACAGGAGAAACATAGGATTAATTTTAAACATTTTAAAAGAAGAGTGCAGACAAAAAAACACTTTATGTTGCATTGTATATGTATTGTCTGCTGTCTGACTACAATAAATAAAGCATTGTTTTGTTTGTTTTTTTCCTCTCAAATCAGTATGAAGACAGATTTGGAGCATATTGTGAACATTGCGTTAGTAAAGTTAAAAGCTTCCGTCTAACGTCCCACAACCAATCCAAAAGGGTGTAAGACATTTCTTTAGTTTGTATTTAAATGAGACATGAGTTACAATATTTAGCATGTTACAGTTGAAGAGAAATTGACTTACTGAGACTGTCTACTTTATAACCCAAGAGAGTTGTCTCATGTTATCGTGCTTACAGTTTATATTCAACCTAAAGCCATACCAGATGCTGCCTGTAACATCATCAGCTGATGAAATGTTTTTATAATAGACCCAGTATCCTCTTTATTTGGCATTCACAGCATGCTAACTACAATAATCAGTTCAGATGGATACTGACTCAAACTTTACACCAGCCAGACCTAGGACCTTAAACAAAGACTGTAAATAAAACACTGAAAGACAAGTTCAACTTATTTTCTTTGCAGTGGATGTTGTCCTTTTCTTAACTTGGATGAGAACTTCAGACTACTTTGGATGTGAAGTGCAAACAAAATAACAAATCAGAAAACAAATTAACAAAATCGGGAAGGTTAGGTAGTGAATTCTTATTGCTGATTGGACGAGACATCTGTCACTCATTACACAAAATAATTGGTAGCTGCAAAACGTAATTTTTTTTTGTGAAATAAAACATTTGTGGTTTGCATGTTTCAGTTGTTTCGCTTGTAAATTTATTTTTTTGCATAATTCTTTCTAGTCCCAGAACACAATTAAGACAGGTTTTGTATGTTTTCTAGGTTTTACTGTATTATCTCAAAACACTGTTATTAGAGTAACTGTACGTAAGCATGTTTGTTTGAATATGGGTTTATACCCCTGCATAGGACACTTGATACAATCCAACCATTAATAAACTATCTATACCAAATTCATTTTGGCAGTTAGAAAGTTAGTTTAAATGCTCAGTTTTCGTTCTCATTATTTTCAGAGAAAACACAGCTCTCACCTCCAGAAATACTTAGCGCTAACAGCAATTGCTATCAAAAGGAAGAAGTTTGAGTCGACTGATGGTGCATCAACAGTAAGCAGCTAAAAAAGGAGCAGAGCAGTAAGGTTACTCACAAGACTGTTGAACATGCAATCTTAAACTTTTATAGTGTAAGAGTTGAACCCTTTTAGTATTGCGGACCAGTCTGTTTTTAAAATCTGCTGCAGTAGGTTCAACCCAATCACACAGTAATGTCTTGTACAGCCGTCTGCAGCAAGACAGAGATGATAACTGCTGAAATGAAAGCAAATGTAATTAAAAGAATGCAAAGTATCAAATACATAGTCACCACAACAGCCTGCTAGACTGCATATCAGAAGAGTTTTATTAGTGTCACAGCTCACTGAATTGACCTGGACATCCTTGAGAGATGCTCTGTGGCCCTCGCATTCAAACGTCTTAGCGGGCCTCATACATTTGGTAAATGGTTAATGGTAAATGGCATGCATTTATATAGCGCTTTCTTGCACCCTTTTCGGGCACCCAATGCGCTTTACATCGTGCTTCCACTCACCCCATTCACACACATCCACTCCTGGAGCAGACAGAGAGGGATGCTGCCACACAAACGGCACTCAACCTTCTCCTACCACCACCAAACACACCTCCACAGTCACACACATTCATACACCAGTGCTACAGACACTGGAGGCAAGGTGGGTTAAGTGTCTTGCCCTAGGACACAACAACAATTTGAACAAGTCAGAGTGCATTTGATGTGCTTGCTAGTGCCCTTCATAAAGTAAACGCAGTAAGAGCAAGGAAAAGGATCCCACGTAGCAGTTTCGGCTGCATTCAAAATCTCCATGTACGTAAGTGGAATGTGATATTGTGTTTTTGATCTGCCAATCCACTGTTTTTACTTAAAGTTTACAGCATTGGTTGATAAAGTATACTTTCTGTTTCATTAGAAAAAAATCTAGATTTTTCTTTGTTTGTAAAGCTTGTTTTTTGGTGTTCTCCTGCTGAGCTTGCCTTCCTGGCTGAGTATGCTGCAATGATGAACCCAATTGCAAAGGCTCTCAATGTAATGCAGCCAGAGGCAGATGTACATTATGGGATGGCTGGTGCCCACCATAATCTCAGCCCACCTCTTCTAACTCAAAAGCTTAAATATCTCCAACTGTCCTCCAAGTTGTGTTAGCCACTTGTTGATGCCCTTCAGGCAGGAATTAAACAGTGGTTTGGATCCATGCGATCTGACCAAATTCTGAAATGTTGCTCAACACAAAGCATTCAGCAACATTTTTCACAACAATCTTCACATTGCATTAGTATATTAGCATTTTTGCCTCAGGTATCTGTACTATCAGTTAAGTAAAGAAATTGAGTACTTCAACAATAAAAATAATGATAATTGGATTTTTGGTGGCAAAGTCCCAGGTTTGATGTCCCATCCACCACCCTAACATGTCGCAACCTTTTGATAAAAGCTGATAAATATTAAGAAGTACTGTATTATTTTAAGTGTATCATGCCTTGTATTACAGTGTATTGTAAATCAAATTTTTGTAACTGATTTCTATTCCATAATCATTTATATTAACCCTGTGGAATTTGATTTGATTTCATATCTCTAATCAGGAAAGGGGCAGTTACAAATTGGCCAACATTGGTCTCAGACTTGTCCTTCGGAGGCTGCTCCAGAGTGAGGCAGACGTGCTGGGACCAACTCTTGGTGTGGACAGGTTCACCACAATAAAGTTCTAAAAAATGACACCTGAACCACTGTATTGCCAGCAGACATACTGTTTACAGTTTGTATGCATCTTTATTAAAAATACTTCTTTTTCTTTAGTTGAAAAACGTACAGTCATGTGTTACACAACTTATTCATTATTGAGTTCCATCTCATTGGTCAAATAGTCACACACCATACATTAAGCAGTCATTACAGCTGGGTCTGCTGTAAGTGAACGCCCCACAGCACCAGCTCTGACTCAGTGTCTTTCAGTGACTGAGGGTGCTTTCACATCTGCACCGTTTGGTCCAGACTTTCATACTTTTCCATTTGGTTCAAACCTAATCATCATGTGTAAAAGCAGCAGACCAAAACAGCTCCTCTTTGGTCTCGGTCCAGACCAAACTGAACCCTGGTTCGGTTCGTCTGTAGTGGGAAAGTGAGTTTCCTTAGATAGGACTTTGGGACCAAATACAGGAAGAAGAGCAAATAGAGGGAAATGGCCAAAACAGATATTGTTGCGTCTTTATATACATAAAAAGCATAGATTATGTTGTCTTTAGTTTTGAATGACTATTTTTGTAAAATGCATAATAGGGTTTAAAATCGTGTCTAAAACAGTGCTTTGAAGCCCAGTTACAATTTATATATAGAGCTAACTGATGCCATAGTGGAAGAGCCAGACAACAAGTTTAGTTGGAGATTGCTTTATTGTTCAAATAAACATTACTTCAGGATTTTTCCTCATTAAATTGGACATGAAAATGCTTTGTATTTGCAGATCTTATTGCATAGTGTAATCTTGTAAATTAACATAAAATAAATATAAAATTTGTCAGAATATGTTTGTATTACTTGGGAAATCTGGATGTTGTGCACGTACAGATTTGCTTTGGTGCGATCTGATCTGTGCAGATTGACGCGGTTTGAAAACAACGTTACGTATTAGCTGTGGAGTGCGTAGAACTCGAGGTTTAGCGTTTTATGAGTGTGTCGTAAAAAGCAGCCTCTGATAAAAGACAAAATGAACAGATTGCTGTGTTATAGACTGTATCAATAATAACACACACAATCATCTGAATGCTCGCACTGCACATGGCCCTAAAAGTAAATAAAATACAAAACTATTGTTACAGAAGAGTGGAATATGGAATAATTCCAAAGTAACAAAATTTCAAAGTAGCGTTGTTTCTGACTGCCGGTTTTCCTTGCTACTTGCTACTTTTGCCTGACTTGTTGTTCATGGGGTAATGTTCAGTTTATCTCTAAACTAAATTAAAGATTTAAAGTTCAACATTTCTTTATTGTCCCTCTTGTGGAAATTAGTTGGAAAAAGTTAAAGGTCATAGAAAAACTGCAGTGTGCCAACTCAACACAATGCCACGTTAGGTCTTACATTCCTAAATCTTACTTACTTACTCCAAAATAATAATAATAATAAAAAAACAACCATTATATTAAATAAACCCAACTCAAATTTTTTCGCCCAGCGCCATGACCCTTCGCCAAGTGAGGTCACTGTCAAAAGGTCAGAATTTATGTTCACAATCACACCGCCAGCACTTAAACCCCAGACCTCTCATCGGCTAATCACTCAAAAGGCAGGGTCACGGCAGCAGCAGGATGACTGATCTTATTGCAGCTTTCACCATCATCATGTTAACACAACCTCAATACATTATGCACGCCCGTTCCAAAGCATGCATGTGTGCACCGTACGGTCATACGTGTTGTCGACAGAAAGTAGATGGATCAGTCACAAAGGCCCCTTGAAAGATGACTCGCTGTCTCCCTGTGTGTTTCCGAATGGAGGGACTGTCATGGAGTTCTCAATTGATTAGTCTTCCTCACATGCCACTGGTAATTGCATAAGAGTCGAGGGGTATTTTCAGAAACGAACGTTTGACAGCTTATGGGATATAAACTCAAAAGTTCAATATGGAACGAAACGCTTTGTCAAGTCCGGGATGATAAAAAACTGTTAATACGGCTGGGTTTTCATGTTCTGCTAATGCACATTCTACTCCACCGTCCAGATATTTTTCACAGTCTAGAGCTCTCCAAGTCAAAATAAGGCGCTTTGCTTTGAACGCCCCAGACGACTCGATGTCTGCGGATTTAGTACTGATAGAAGATGAAAGTCTGCAAATAAATCCTAATGCTACTCTGTTATCACTCAGATCATAGGGAGACTCTCATAAAAGCATGAAAAATAAAAGGATTTTTTTTTTTTTTTGTAAGTGGGGCTACTTTGAAATGCAGAGTGGTCAAACAGGCAGCGTGTACTCCCGTCTCCAAAAAGCTCTGTCTCAAAGTGGTGCCGTCTCATTCATTAGAGTATGTTTCACTATTAGGGCCAATACTATTGTTCACAAAGTATTTGCTGTAAAACAAGGTGTGTGTAGTTCTATGTTCAAACATTCATCAGCTGTAGAGGGTAACATGTCTGTCTCAGTCCCTCTGCTTTTTAACACAGAATCCAATTTCTGTTTTCTTGTCTGTTTTTAATTAATGAGAATAATAAACAGTGCCCCCCTTTTACAGTCAGAGAAAGTGTTTAGTACTCACCTCATGGTCTTTTGTATTAGTCCTATTTCAATTCTACAGGGAAAATATTGTAATGCAAAATACTACCAGACTACTTTATTGTTATCTTTTCAGATTACTTCCACTTCTGATGGAGTTTACTGTGTGTTCTGGGATTACTGCACATTGTAGTGTGTGCAGTTCACATACAGCTTATGTCAGACTTGACCTGATTTATACATTTTAATACGGGAAAGATATGTGCAACGATATAATACAAACAGCAAACAGTCAGACAGAAAAGTTTACCTGCTCATTTCAGCTTATGTCCACATCATTCCAGCTCCCGTAAGACATATCAAATCAAAAATGATCTATGAACAATGAGAGGAAATATTTTTGTGCAGCCGCTAGATTCTCGTGAAATTTGAGAGTTCACAAACAAATAAATGTCCATCTAGTACTGCTACTGGTGGTTTGTTCAATGATGTGGCAGCACTGGCTTGTTTTAGGTTTGAAGATGTAGCGGCCGTTTAATCGTTACAAATGTAAACAACATAGCGCTGCTCTGATTAGAATTAAACTGCGGTTACTCACAGATCATAAATCTAATCGCCAGCCAGTCATATATTTCAAGTTCCTGCTTTTTGAAAACACAATGAAGAGGAGCCCTCACTGATGTGTACTGTGTAACCAGTACAGACCAACTGGCAAGGGACTGGCACATAGGTGCACTGGCTTGTGACCCCCTATCAATAAATAGCCCCTATTTTTGTCTTTAGTTATTAATATTTTTTTTTTATTATTGGGACAGTGCATATGGATGATTATACACGATTGTAGCTTTAGGCTAATTTCCATCCATTGTCCCAACATTCTGACACATTTCTACACCAAGATACAACAAAAGTATGAACTGTGGGGAGAGCGTTATCCAATATTAGCCTTTTTTAAATTTTTTTTATGAAACTGGCATTTTACTAGTCAAAAAATACTCTATTTAAGGTCAACACAGCGCACTGAGCATGCTCCTGAGCCGGACAATATGCACAAAGGCACACACACAAACATAAATACATGAAGAACAATGTTTACACATTTATAGACCAACAAAGACATATACATATGGTCAAGCTGCCATTGGATATCCTTTTTGTCCGTTCCTGTGCTTTCTCATTTTGTAAAAAGTTTAGATGAACAAGCGAGTTTACCATAGTTTTTGATGTGTTTATGTGCGCCGCAGTTACAGATGGTGTGTTACTGTTGATATTTATTAATAACTCAATGTTTACTAAACAGATCAGTCTGTTTACGCTACTAACGAGTCAGGTTTAACGTTAGTTCTTTTATCCTTGAAGCAATGGCTAAATGCTGTGAAATACTAAGGACACATAAATGCAACATCAGCCCGGGTGGACACAGTACTTCGGTTCTCTCTCGTACATGTAAACACGGACAATGTGTGAACTTCAGCTGCGAAAACTTAATCGAGGCATGAGCTTAATAGGTCTACATGTAACTGCAATGACTGCTGGAATGCAGGGTGTGAGATTGCATCATCAACAGATAACCTGATGCTCAATAAATACCCAGTCTGTGTAATAGAAAATATATAGACTAGAACTCCAGGACAAGGCATCAAGGGGGCGGCTCGCCTTTGGCTGTATTGCCTCTTGAGCATAAACATAAGGTTGACAAAGGTTGTAGGAGAGACAACATGAAATAAACTGGACTTCAAAAAAGGAAACAAATTAGAGTATGATTATCCTGGGCCAAACAAAGTAAGAACGGAGTAAAAGAAACCCTAGGGGTCTCCAACCTTTTTTCCTCAGAAAGCTTCTTTTACAAAATTAAAATTGGACCCGTCACAATTCATTAAGTATCGAGTATTAAACGAGAATCGTTTTATTGATATTTCTTTGATTTTAATCAATCTATGCACATTAATTGTTGCAGAAACTAACTAGTTTAAACTAAGTAGTTTACTTCATAATAAACGGGACACCAGTAGACTGAGATGCATTTTTGGAGGAAAAGATTACTGCAGATATCACAGAGAGAAAGTGGCCTGTAGACCTCTCAGAGAGCTGGGCTGGGTCATATCTGAAGAGCACGGTGCTTTCAGCGGTGCCTGTAAACAGAGGCACACCTGCCGCTCCGCAGTGAGAGGTGAGCACCGCGCCGTCTCCTGTTTATACAGTAACCAAACAGAAAGAGACAGCCAGTGTCTTCAAAGCCAACCTGAGTCTCTCTAATCACTCACGCGCTTTGATCTCAGGGAGGGGAGCGAGAAAATAATTACACGTTTGTGGCTGCTGCCCTTTTCCACTGAATGAAAGGCTGTGTTGGATTGGAATCGTATGGTAATGGGAGGTTGTCTGCGCCGATGTGATGGGGAGGTGTTGAATGCTACTTGAGGGAAATAAAACAAGACCCGTTGAGGCATTTTTGTTCTGCAGACTCTGAAAATAACCTGCTTCATTCTGCCTCCACATAAGGCTCCAAAGTGGCTGGAAGGAGGCGTTTAGCCAAGTTTTTCAACAACTGGATGGTTCTGGATGACAGTTTGTATTGGCAGCCACTGCAAATGTTATGCACAGTGACTTTGAAACACGGCCTTCTAAGAGTTCTCATACCCTTAACTAAGAACATTTCATTCTGAGGCTATGCAAATGTGACAAGGAAGAAATAGTTTGTTGCATGTAAATACACATTAATTAATAAAATATTTTCTTAACTTTTATGTAACCTTTTTGAACTGATAGTTTTAGACCATGGCAATGATGATTTGACATTAGACGATGTGTTCAGATGGGGCTGTTCCTCTGAGTCATAGTCAGTCCATAACTCTTGTCGGCAGTGACAAATTTTTGAATGTGCTTGAAATAAGCTTAAGCATTTCTACAACCTCTAGAGCTGTAGACATAAAACTGAAAAAGAAAACCCCAAAATGCTTTACACATCTTCACTGTTTATTTAAATTAGATCAAAATGGGAGTGAGTGCATTGAAAAGCAGATGTCTTGCAGCAGGCCTTATATGACACAGTGATACAGCAGTGTTGTGGTGCTTAAAACACAGCCAATTAAACCATTTATTGTGTAAGGCAGTTAACTATAACACTGCAACAGTTCTTTTACACTTTTCTGAGTCACAGTGTTCATTTAACAATGGAGCTTTTTAATGTAGAACTTCTTAGAAAGGCGGCAGAAAAAGGGTCCTGAGTTTAGTCCCCTGCGTCTCCTCCTCTCCTTGTATCTGGAATCCACCCACCAGCAAAAACATGTACAATGGGTCACCCATGGCAACAGGACACCTCGGCAAAAGAAATATATTATTTCACTAAAATACTTAAATAAAGGTAAAATAAATAAAAACAAACAAATAGGTCCAGACTTTCTCCACACATGCAAATAAAGAGACACTCAACAGAATTTGCATTTATACATGTAGCATATCATTTGGTGGTTTTACTAACACAACTCAAAGCTGGCATGTATTTGCGTATTTGAACATATTTACCAAAGAGTAAAAAGAAAAGTGCAGTTGCGAAGTGTGGAGAGTGTGAGGCTTCAGCACTCTGCAGACTCCATCACTAGCCTCATCTTTGGCATCGTTCACACGTCACAGTGCTCCGGAGAGTGTACTAAGTCCTGCAGAGTAATGTAGCGGTGAGAATTTTGTGTAGATTGTATTCACACATGTGAGACCTCACCGAACGTCACTGTAAAGGAGGATAGTGCATTGTGTGTGAAAGAGGCAAAAGTGAGTAATGAACAGACAATCAATCTGGAAGTGATAAACTGAACACAGGGTGGTGAGTAGTAGAAAAGGGGTTCCACACAGAACACACGTAGCCATCATATTGGAGGTAAATGTTACTAATCATCTTCATTTTAGAGCTGTCTGAAATATCTGAGTGCACACTGCTCCGACTCTGGCTGAAAATGTGACCTGTTTTGAGTTTGTGATGTTTTTACTTTGTGGGCTTGGAGATGAGCTGATTGCAGTGTTTATACACGGAGGAGCAGGAATCACGCTGACGATATACTCTCTTGCATGTTTCGGAACCGCATAGTCAGATTACTTTTTAATTTCTCAGTCCAAACATCTTAGTTTGCCCAGCGCTTTGCCGTCTTCCAGCTGTATATTTACAGTAAAGAAATGAACGAATTACAGTGGGGCACACAGAACCAGCAGTTTCCCCAGTCTCTGCTCTGCTTTTTGTTATTTTTACATGGAGAGCAAACATTTTTTTCTCAACCCAAAGCTACGATGCCAAGATTCCATAAGACCTTCCAGCTGTGAGAGCTATAGTGTAACAAAAATAGTACATCTCTGCAGAGCTGTGGATTTATATGTGTTTGGCCAGGAAGTGAAATTAGTATCTTTTTGCAAAGTGTACTTGGCCCAAAACATAATGAAAAATACTTGTATTGTTTATTTTGCAAAATACACACCGCAAATTGACTTTTTAAACTTCTCACCCTATTTTGTGGTTGTCATTTAAAAGTTAAATGCCCTATTGATAGACAGTTTAGAAAATGCGCCAGTGGCTGCTACATTGCAATTTTTTTTTACAACGAGCGTCTCTCACTATGCTGTTTTTTTTGTAAATACCAGATTATCATAAAGCAGACCTAAGTTAAGAGAGTTCTGTAGACTTTTATCTGGAACATGGGTAAGGGTGATTGGTTGTGTGTTCAAATAATACACATGAGGGGTTGATTAGACAAAACTATTTTTATGTTTAAATCACATATACAAACAGTAATACTTATGTAGCGTCTGCTCCGCACTGATCCGCAGCAGTTCTATTTTTGCTAGACGCTGGAATCAAATGCATAAATTTCAACAGATCAGATCGCACCAAAGCAGAAATTGTACGTACACAACACCGCCAAACTTTCCTCATTCAAAGATTTTAAGTGTTTTCTTACACAAATAAGCATTAAATGCAATATGATCCGCAAAACCAAAGCTTAAACATGGCCAATGTAACAAGGAAAAAACCTGCAATCTTAAAAGCAATCTTAAAATAAACTTGTTTTCTCTTCTGAATAAACACTTGTTTTGGTTCGGCAAACGTGTTTTTTTCAGAGTCCTGTACTTCAGCTGAAGTTATTTGTGGGTTTTTCTTTGCATCCCAAACAAATTTTCTGGCAGTTGTGGCTGAAATGTCGTTGGTCTACAAATCCCTCATTTTGAACAACACTGATAGGCATTCTTCATTCCTTCGATAACTTTTTTTATATATCCCTTACCTGTTTTATACAGGTCAGTTACATTTTCCTGCAGATCCTTTGACAATTCTCTTGCTTTCCCCATGACTCAGAATACAGAAACATCTTGTGTGCATGTTTTCAGGCCAAAATCACCAGGCTTGATAAACTTTGATCAGGGTCATTTGGGTAGTTTCTGTTGTCATAATAATTTAAAAAGAGCAAACACAATTTACTATGAGTAAAAGAAAAGTTTTTGTGTTATCATTCATATTCTCTGAAAAATTATGGTCCAAAAAATGAATCACAATGTAACAACTGTATATCATTTAAACACAGCATTTACTAAAGCATATGCAACTAAACTTGACTGACATTTAATATATTACAAAACCCATTACAGTCCAGACATGATTTCCTGAGGGCTGTTGCTAGAAACAGGTTGAATAAAATCAGAGTTAACAAACTCAGTAAGTTCTGAGTTGATAAAACCAAACAAATTCAAACTTTAGGTTCATCTGTTGCACAACTTCTCAGGTTTTAACACTGAAACTTATAATTAGTGGGCGTGTCTGTGCAGTGAAGAGCCAATAGCAATCAACCTGGTGAGAAAAGGGGCAGGGCTACTTTTGTTGAGAAAAAGGAAGTCACAGGCAAAACAGGAGAAGGAGAAAAAAAGCTGATTGTATAGGTTTTAAGACAGATGATAGACCCAGTTAAAATCTCATGGCCTCAACATATTTTTTGATGTTTCACACTAAGTGTAAATTGTTTTGACATTCAGAGTAGGGTAGTTGTGTAAGTTACCATGGTGGTGAAACCCACTCAAAACCAACTTTCTGGAGCCAGAAAATTCAGAGTTTGCTCAAACTAAACCTGAACTTACTTGGATTTAAACCTAAACTGGCTTCTAGCAACAGGACTCTAAGCTATTTGTCTTTCTGAGGAGTGCACCTTTGCCCTCTGACCTTGCTAGCTAAAAAAAAGGTCTGTATAATTACCGATGACATGCTCAGATATATTGGATCTCCTCTCAATCAGCTCTGTGTCAGAACTGGCCAAGAATTCTATCTGACAGAGCCTCTACAGCAAGTAAACTCATAATCCTGGAATATTTCACAAATTCACCCTGTCCATTCTGACACACTCTGCAGTCCCATTAGCTTAAAGCCCTGTCAGCTAAAAGAGCACAACAGTAACCATTAGTGAATTTACGTCAGCGCGGGAGCAGGGTCAACGCAGGAGCAGGGTCAGTGCGGTCAGACGGACCACCCAACAGCTCGGTCATTCAGGACAAAGACAAGAGGAAAGGGGATAAGATGGAGGGAGATATCTGTTTTCAGAGCAACCCACAGAGAAATGCTGAGGTGACAAAAGTTTTTACATACAGCGGGGCGCTCAGTCGTGACACCACATGTGCTGTCAGCATCGTTAAGGTAGTGTTCATTACGAAGTATGGAGACAGTGACTCATGGAGAATGAATTCTACTGTATATAGCCGTATATAGTCCAAGGCAAGGGTGGGCAATTATTTTTCCCCATGGGCCACATTAGAAAATGGGACTCTTGTGGAGGGAACTCACTTATGCTCACTAAAAACACATTTATTTTGCCTATAGAAAATGTATTTACAGTTTGGAGCATGTCATGTAGTGGAATGAACGGATCACTGCAGAATATTGAAAATTAATGCAGTATTTATGTCATGTCCAGCTCTTAAGGTCATGTTTTGGTTTCACTTTTAGTTATTTCCTATTTTATTTTGATTTTCACCTTCTCATTTCAGATTTCCTGCCCCGCCCAAATGTATTTCACCTGTGTGTAATTGTCTCCCCTCCCTTGTGTGTATTTATTCACTTTCTTTCCATTGTACGCTGCCAGATTGTCTTGTCCTCTTGTGTCAGCATTCCAGCCATTTTCTCCAGTGACTTCTTAGCTACTTGACCCATGCCTGATTTGACCTTGTTTTTTTCCTGTTGTTTTTTGGATAATTTTGCTGTTTGATTAAACTTTGGACTTACTCGTGAGTCGGGCCTTTTGAGTCCTTTTTTGTGTGTGCCTGCTAATAGTTTAATTATCTATAAAATTTTAGTAAATGCTTGGCGGACCAGATAAAACAGCCAAACAGGCCGCATGTGGTCCCTGGGCCTTAGTTTGGCCACCCCTGGTCTATGGAACCAAACAAACTGCATGTGATTGGTCAATTACACTAAAGTTTTGGTCTCAAACACATTTCTACTTGGTATTTTACAATAAATGGAAATTTATTAGACTTTAACTAATGTCATCTTTTGAATGATTTAAAACCTCTATTTTCATTTTATTTAAATCCTACCAAGAACGTAGCTCATTGCATCCAAAACCACTCTCTAACCCCACAATTTTTACATAGGGCTGCATATAGAGTAGACTCAATTACTGAAAAGTTTTGTCATTCTTTGTTAGCCGAAGTTAGTTAGGTAACTCTGGCGTACATATGTAAAGAAAACCCTTACAATGGATTTCAATAATATATATTTTATAGATTTGTATAACACTCTGACAAGACAACACGTCATTAGTTTGCTCAAAACAGAAAACAATCCTTTAGTTCGGCTCATCAGCTAAAAGCCCTGGTCCGCCAAGCGTTCACAGCTGCATTTTAAACTGCAGACCAAATGGAAAACATGCATTTTTAAGGAAGACACAATGGTGCTATGGGCCCAAAAAGACATATTATCATTGCATTTTAGCTTCTCCATGCTTCACATTTGACCTCATTGGACATTAATGTTTTGGTTTGATTTATTTTTTGAACTCAGGGAAACTAAGCATAACGTAATGTTTTCATCAGCAATTTATGAGGCGCTTTCTGTTTTAGATTGTATATGGTCCGTGTGAGGTTCACACTAGAATCAAATCATACCAGAGTTCAGTTGGAAGTGCTCCAAAACCTGTTTGGAGAGGTCTCAAAGCATGTTTGGTGTGCACTAAGATTTGTCTGGAGCATTCAGATTTATCCATGTGAACCACTCTAACATAGAAACTGCACCAGAGTCCATTTGAACCACACCAAACACGGCAAGTGTGAACGCACCCTAAAGTAAAACCACAAAGTATGTAATGAGAGAGACTGCCCTATATTCAACAGAAGTGCTCACATTAATCTGAGAACTTGCTGTGTCTGATCCTGACTGAATTATTGCTAATCTTGATTCCTGTGACATTCCTGCCTGTACAAACAAAGATAAATTAACTCTAATTAACTCATGTGGCCACTTGTGCTTCTACGTTTCATTTAAAAGTGTTGTATACAGACATTCTGTGTAAGTATCACGCAAAGCATTTTGTTCTATATTGACCGTCATCACTTTCCATATTTTTTCATGAAGAATTGTGAGAAATTGAGTACACATTCCATCAACATATAATTTGACTCCAGTAAAGAGCACACTTTGTAGTGCTCTTTAAAGTGACTGGAGAGTGGTTTTAGATTCAGCCATTAGGCTCATTTATACTCTACGTTAGATACACATTCAGATACACATTCAGATACTGATGGTTCCTTCTGTCTTTACTCTGCGTTCAATTAGTCCATACTTCGGTCTGTTTTCTTAAAGCTTATGAATACGGCCCAATGGACCAGTACCTTGCGGTGCTCCATAGGGGGCAGTGATAAACTTTAGGGGACTATATTGGTTTGATGTGAAACTGTGCAAGTTTGTCAGAAGTGTACAACGTGACTTAACTGGCAACAAGTTGCTGAAAGCCCTTGTGGACTTTTGAAAGTCACTTTCTTCAAATGGCAGAATAAGAGGAACAAAGTCCCTGTCCTCAAGATATGATGCATTCAAAGGCTGCTCAGAACAACGTCCTCACCTCTTTTTTAAGATATACATTATTAAAATGTATATCTTTTAATAAGAATAATAAGATATACACATACAGCGAGTATGTGTATATCTTATTCAATAGTGGTCGCCATGTTTGTTGTTCGTGTTTGCCTTGTTCTTCTCATCTACAGGTTCTTTAGCATAAGACCTTGGAAGTATAAAGGCTAAGTCAATAACCTTTGTAGCAGATGGCTCTAATTGTCTACGTAATAGGAGCAGAAATGAGCCTTAAGGCATAGTTCTGAGACTTTATTTGTGATCTATTTTACAACTTGGTCCTTGATATCACTTCAGAAGCACTGTTTCATCAATAGTTTTGATGTGGAATCTGCACTTTTTGACTGATCTTTCCGTGTTAATCACATCCATGAAATATACCACTCTGCTTGACTGTAAAATAGTTTCCCTCTAGTTTTAACTTAATGTCTTGATGGCTTGTCAGTAACATAACGTGAGGATGGGCTAGTGTATTGTGCATGTGAGCTTTAGTCTTCAAAAGGCTGCCCTGATCCCAGACATCACAAGTAGACTTTCACATTCATATTTATTTTCAAACAGGACAGGTCCGGCTCAGGTTATTTGGGTCGTCGTGACATTACAGAATAATTGGTTTGCAACAGATCACTCCCTGTGAATTTGACAAGCTACCCCATTTACTGTCTGAGCGCTCCGGTCAAGCTGCTTATAAATCTTTCAGCCACTTGATTAATTGTCTCAGAAGTGCTCCTCTGCCAGGTAAATAAATAATGAGACAAAGTGATGATCTCTATTGTGGAGTGGTCAGTGCTGTGATCCGCCGAGAGGTCAACTGTGAAGAAGCACTTCTTAAAAAGACGCAAGAAAAAGGATTATTTGAAGGTGGAAAACTGATTTCAAATTTATTGTTTGAATGTGAGTGAACGTGATTGTGAGGGACTTCCGTCCAGAAATTAGTTGCCATTCTTTCATGCAAGTCTGAAAAGCAGTCCTAATAAAAATGACAATATGCACTAAAAACATTATTGTTCTTTATGTCTTCATATACAGATGCTGTTTTATAATCTTTTAGTTTACGATGAGCTGGTTGACTGAGAATACCTACAGAGTTCTTTCAGCTCAAGTCTAAGTATAATTACTTGGTTTACAACAAGGTTTAACTTAGACTCTGTGCTAAGTCAAGTTTAGAAAAACTTGGTTAAAAATGACTCAAACTAACCAAAGTGTTGCATTATGTAAAACTATACTCTGGTTTTATGTTAAAACTAGTAAAGCTTTAGAGTTTAGCTAAATTTACCAGTTTAATGAGTTTGGGTATGTAGGCTATTAGCACTATTAAAATAAATGAAATACTTATTTTAATCATGTAAGGCTTATTAATCCTCAAGAAGGGTCAAAAGGTTAAAAACAGCTAACTGAAACTGCTATTCTACTAATTGTGGTTATTCATAATACAGGAATGCTATGCAAAGCTTGCTAGCTTGTAACAAGTTATCATTAGCTAATTGCTTTTTGGTACCATGTACTTAGCATTGAGTCTTTAACTTAGACCTTCATGAAGAGGATATCTTTCATTTCAAACAAACAGGAGATGTTATCCTTTCATTTACAGCCTACTGTCAGTGAGCAGATCCCTCACGGTCGCAGCGGCAGTGATGCTGCAGCTGTGTTTCTCTGTCTCCTGTTTGAACCTGCTACAATCCGTCTGTTTAAAGTATCATTCACTGTCCCAAGAGACATTCGGCAGCAAGGTTAACCCTTTACTAGAGTTGGTTTAAAGTTACACCTTGTTCACACTTAAAAATGTGGTTTGAAAATCTGTGCAACAGAATTAGAATTAGTTTTGCTTTAAAGTGAAAAATAAATTCTTTAATTTAGTCTCTAAAGCACCTTTATCATGATCTTTTCTTAAATCTGCCCATTTCATGTTCATTTTACACAGAAGGTGAATTGTAAGAAAGACAGGAGCTAAGTAATTCTCCAGTAAAATTGCAGTACAAAAGGTAACATTTTCTGAAAGTCTGTTGTTCAAATGTCCTTCTAAAACACATTCAGGGAGACTTCCTTTCATCCATGGAGTTAAAAGAACACCTTGTTGAAACAATGGAGTATTTTAATTAAGTCTTAGCGGCTCACCTCACCTTCTGCTGTTGCTGCTCTCTATTCTCTCTTCTCCACTGAGGATTTTGAAGAGCCAGCGGCCCCCTGTTCCGGCGGGCCAGTAGGGGGCAGAGGTGTGTGCGGGTGGCTTTTCTTTGAGGCTTTAATGACGTGGAGAGCATACCAAACAGGCCGGGCTCCGCTCCACTCTCGCTCCAACACTGTCTGCCTGGGTATTACAGCTCAATATGAGGTGTTCTGTTTGGCCTGGCCGGGTTTTTAATAAAAGCTGACAAGGATTTATCACCTACTCTCAGCGCTGTGTGCTGCCACTCTGACAGCCGGAGCTGCCGGTGAGCCGTCATATGGGGCTGGTATGAATGTGTTTGCATGAATTGGCCTGAAAGGAAGGAGGCAATGAGGTTGTCTGATGAAGTGAATGTATTAAGAAGAGCTTGTCACTTGGTTTTCGTTGGAGTTGTTTTGGTGTTGGCTGATTGAGATGCATTGAAAATATATGCAAGTGACGACTCAGCAAACACATGTGGGATAAAACAGAATCATGTGTACCAGCCGGGATGGAGACTGATCTTGTAAACCCCTTAATGCCACTTATTAAAAGCTGAAAGTTGACCAGCTGAAGTGAAGTTGTAGCCTGGTTCTACCAGACTCTCGTACATTTCATTTGTACAGAGAGTCTGGCCTCGCTCCATTGACAAGCGTTTACTTCCTTGTATGCGGGAACTCTGTTTAAGTTTAAAACTATTGGATCTGCCCAGAGTCACTCAGGATCTGCCATAGCCAATCACTAACGTGTGGTCGTGACATATGTCATGCGCCGAAACCGACCGGAAACAACAAGTCACTCCCTCTGTTCGCTGATTGGTCCTACAAAAAATTGATTTCTGGAAACCTAAGAATATACAGCGATCCCAGACTAAGTACTAAAGCGAAATGAAATTGAGCGGAAGTAGGTAGGAGGGCGGAGCCAGGCTAGTGAAGTTGTGCACTGGTGTAATCTGTGATGCAAAGACTAAACCCTAACAACTCTCACAAATCTCACAGAACCGTTTTTCACTGTATTAACATCACAGTACGGTATTTATGATATAGTAACCTACTAATATCAAGTTAGTATCTAAAATGATTGGCCAAACCATATATCATGTTATTACTTTGTAAAGCCCTGCTCTAGGAGTCATTTTTGCTTTTTTTTGATAGTAGACAGACGTTTGGGCAGATGACGCGAATAAAACTGGAACTCAGGTCTCCTGCGTGATTAGTATGTGCTCTACCCATACATGTAATATTTATAATCATAATTTGGGTTGTGTTTTTTGATCCGGCCCTGCCTCATGTTCAGATTCAGAAATAACAGCATTTCTCAGACAGTGCTGCTGAAGAGTCAACACAGACAAGGCTGTTGACGCTGGACTTATATAATCAAACTTAGTTGATGCTAGTTGTTTAGCTAATATTTCATCATTTGAGCCAAACAATAGACTGATTTGACTTAACTATAGGATAACTGTTGTGTAACTGTGATGTAAACATAATGTAAACATGTAAACTGTGATATATCCAATACGGTCATAACCGGGACACGCCAGTGTAAGTAAACGCACTCAATGTGAAATACTAAAACTCAGCACTCTGACTTTTAGACCTAATGTTTTGAGAAATGCTTTTCTCATTCAAGAATTGAGCCAAGGCCAGTGAGAAAAAAAAAACTGTTAATATCCTTTTCACAATCATCTATAGCTATGTAGGACAGTGTATTAACAGCTCAGTGGCTCGTGGACAATGGCCTGTCTCTGGATCCAAACGTCCCGTGGAGAAGTTCACTCCCCTCCGCCTCCTCCAGGTTCCCCATTCAGGACTTCCTCAGAACGGTTGCTAGGCAATGGCTCCTGATTAACGAAAGGGAGGGGGTTAAAAGAAAAGGGGATTTGTGTGCGCCAGCGTGTGTGTCTTTTCCTCGGCAGTTATCACTAATTGACAGCTGCCGGCCCTCGAGGCTGTACGGTAACCTCATGCCCCTGGTGTAATGGTGGGGCAGGGCTCTGTCGCCCCCCACAGGACAGCAGGGAGGCCAGGGGAAGGAGGAGGGCACTTATAGTGGGCCAACACTGTAAACCTGTTTGGATAAGCACAGGGACGTAATAGGTGCAGAGAGGAGCGGGGGAGGGGTCGAGGTGAAAGGGGAATATGAGGCTGAGAGCAACTAGGAGCGAAATGTAGGAGCTGATAGTGCAGCTGTAGAGGGGAGTATGGAGTCTGCTGAGAAGGGATTAGGAGGCTTTAAGAGGAGCTGCTTGGTAATATAAATTAATAAAAGAGAACATGAAATGGGACAAAGCAACAATTAAAGTAAAAGAAAAAAAGCGATCAAGGGCGCAACATTTTCAGAAAAGGTTCCTCTCATTTGTGGCCTCTCAATCAACATAAAATGTACAAGTGGAACGGTTTGCAAATAAATCAAACTCTTAATAGTGCATTATTTTGAAACTTTGAAACCCACCATCACCTCCAACAATGTCATAGTGACCTTTTTTGCATTTCCTTTATATAAAAAAACTGCAAAATAATAAAATTTTACATCAAACCCAAGTTTAGGGCTTACCTTAAACTTTGGATTCTGGGTTCAACCTTAGACCATGCCATTACTCAATCTCCACCTCGTTAAAAATCATGTAAATTAATTATTATTTGCATTTGATATTGCTTCTCTTTGCTGCATTTCTGTTTACCTTTTTTGCAATGTTTCTCTGTGTAAATAGACCGCCAGTGCTGGAAGAGACATTTTGTTTTTTTTTGGAGGTCGCAGTTGATTCAGTATTGACAAGGGGTGTTCACCGACAGCCAGTGCATTCCTAACTTGAGAACCCCTTCCATGTCAGCATGTGACTGGCCAAAACATCTGCTATGTGTATTCTCATTTATTAAAATCCTTGATAATGAAGCGTAGATAACGTCTTATAAAGTCTTATTTTTAGTGCTGTTCAAGATGAGAACAAGCTACACAAATGTAAAGTATCAGAAAACTGCAAAGGATGATAATTTATACATACTGTGTATGTGTCTATATTTACTTGTTGTCTAACTGTGAATTACAGAAAGAAACCCCACCAACTTTGGTACAGATAAATTAATGCTGATGTATTCATGTAATAGCTAGACAGAAAGAAATGTTATGGGTTGTTTGCACCACCCCTGACTTGACATCTGACCCCATCATTTAACTTTAGAAAAAATAAATAATAATTATATATATATATATATATATATATATATATATATATATATATACTTAGTAACAGCATCATTGTAGTAGCTTTGCCTTGTAGTATCACATCATCATTGCCTTTTGTAGTGCAGTATAGATAATGACTTTATTTTGATGATTCTGGATTTGTTCAACTTTTTAAACATTTTAAAATGCTTGTTATGAAGAAGATGTCCAGGAGCTATTTGGCCTATTCGTAGATCCTTCAAAAAACCAGGCTTCTCACCTAGTCTCAAAGAAACACCCAGCTACCCTGCAGAGGAAAAAGAGGGAGTTATAAAGTCAAAAATAAGCAAAGCAAAAACACATAACATTTTTCAATTTAATCTCTTGTCAGTCATGTAGACATTTATGTATTTTACCCGGGGCTCACAGTGACGACCCACAACACTGTTCAGACTGTGGTGTGGAGGGTCTGCAGTGTAGATGGCAGACGGTGGAGGGCTGAGACCGAGGCGCACTGACAGAGGGAGGGGTCCCCAGCTCGTGCTCAGTGCCAGTCTGGGGCTTAACACCATCTGGAAGTCTTCTCCAACAACGGCCAACTCTCCTCACTCCAACTAGGACAATCTGATTATTCACCCCCCACTGCCACCCCAGTCAAATTAAAACAAGATTACTGCGATCATACTTTGGGCTCAGGGGTTGATAATGACTTATGGGCACACGTGATTGTGTCAGTGTCACAGAAACCACAAATGTTTGCCAACTTTGGTCCCAAGTTTGTTTTGTGCATAAAAAAAAGACTTCAAATATTTGCGGAGCGCAGCGAGTCATATAATGAAAAAGTGTCTATCAAACTATCAAAGAAGTTAATTTAGAAAAGTGGAAAACTATTCAGAGAAAACACGCGCTTATTAAACATCAACTGTTATATTTATCCAGTATTATTATGAGCTCATAACACTTCATTATTGGAAAAGTAGCAAGATATTTTGTCTGTGAAGATGCCAGCTTTCCAAACTATTCAAAATCAAATAAAAATTAGATAATTTTGAGTATTTTTGACAGAGAAGTAAGGGATGAATTTGGTTTTGTGTATTAAAACATATACCACTGTTAATTTTGAACTGATGCTATAGCTATGTCCCTGATTTGTTACAAATGTTGTGTTCAAGATGAGCCAGTTTGGTCTCTGGCGATTAGAGTAGAGACACAAGTAGCTCTGATGTGACACACGTCAGTAACAGTAATCTTACGAGATCCAGGTGCCCACAGTTGCTCTCTTATTTGGTGGAATGTTACACCGGCTAGTTTATGTGCCAGTTCTGGTTCTCTCTTGAACCCAGACTATGTTTACACAAGTTTGAGCAAAATCATCTTAAAGCAGCCATACGTACGCCATCAGCAGAAGACGCTGATCAACTGGCACAACCCTGAGACAACTTTGAGCTTTAGCACTTTTAACACAACTTGTAATTTCAACCATGTCAGTGGGCTGTAAAAAAACACTTATAACCTAGCTAAATATGAATGGGAATGGAACTGAGCCGGAATCAGTGAATAACTAACATTGTTTTTGTTCATGCTGGGTCCAAGCTTAAGCTGTGAGACAGATGACCTCCAATTGCTCAATAGAATAGGTACTGGATGCAAAATGGTCAATATATTTTTCGCCCAACAGTTTTTCTTTTTACACAAGAAACCCAAATTGTAAAACAAGCTGTTTCTTAGCTAATATTGACAGTAGCAGACAGCAGGGGTTGCCACTTCCTATTGGTCTACCCGCAATTTCAGTAATCAGTGGCTCCATCCATTTATCCATCTTTTTCGGCTTATCTGGGGCCGGGTCACGGGGCAGCAGTCTAAGCAGAGACGCCCAGACTTCCCTCTCCCAACACACTTCCTCCCGCTCTTCCGGGAAATACCGAGGCATTCCCAGGACATCTGAGAGACAGAATGTCCCAGTGCCTTCTCTTGGTGGGACAGCTGGAAAACCTCCTCGGAAAGGCGTCCAGGAGGCATCCAGGACATATGCCCGAGCCACCTCTGCTGGCTCCACGACAAACAAACCTTTTCCGCCTGAGAACCTTGAACTTGGAGGTCCTGATTCTCATCCCAGCTGCCTTACACATGGCTGCAAACCGTCTCACTGCATGCTAAAGGTCCTGGCTTGATGGAGCCAACATGACATCATCAACTGCAAAAAGCAGAGACAAAATCAGGTAAGCACTAATAATTATGTCTTTAATGTGGAATATGGCAATTATGGAAAATAAATCAGTTTAAATTTCTCCATGCTGGAATTGGCTCAGCTGAATCTGAAACATTTGCCTTTTTCAAAGTGCATCAATTAATAAGGCCCTTATTCAAATATTAACTGTGTTTAACGTATGGAATTACAAAAACTGTAATACATCATCATAAATGTAGAGTAATTAGTCTGGGCCTTTTGATGCATGTGTTCAGCTTCTCTTCAGTGAAAACCCGACAAGCCTCACTCAAACTGGATCCAATTAATATGCATAAACCTAATTTCAGCTAAAATTCAAAGACCGATGAGTGTCTGCCGCTGTAAAATGTGAAAGACGTTGGTTGGAGACTCCATAGATCTGTTATGGAGCACAATTACAGCGATGTCATCTCCACTCACTCTAATGGCAATGAGGGATTATTTTCACAGGAAGCAAAAATTGAATTAGTGCATGGGACATGTTTGTCTCATGATAAAGGGCCACAGCCTACACTGTAATTATCTTCATATTACTGTAATTATTTGAAAGTGTGCAAAACGCATTATTCCCGCTTCCCTTTGATCACTCTGGAATGATGTTCGGAACATGTCTCTGCTGCAGAGGAGATGGAATTTAGTCTGGAAAAAAATAGCATGGAGAGTATAAAAGATCAATCATACAAAAATAATGTAATGTCTCAAACAATAACTGCCATTTAATTTTTAAAATTGACAGAACCATTCACTCTCATATTCACTCCGTTGAGGAATTTACAATTATCAGTTCTTCTTGTCCCTTTTCCGTACGGCCTGTGATAGGAAGTCATTTCACCAAGATAGAACCATTGCAGCGCAGAAAGAACATCTTCTGTTGTTCTGTGGAGGCCATTGTTGATAAGGTGGTGGCATCATATTAAAAAACAAAGATATAAATACAAACGTCAGCACTGTTTGACTAACAGGAAATAACTTGACTACTAATGCTAGCATTCATCAGTTACCTGCCAAGCTAATTGTATTGTTTGATGGTAACCATAATTTATTCATTTGGCGAGTATATTTCAGCAATAATAACTTAACACTGACCTGCTCCTTGCCGTCTGTCCTGAGGATGATTGAAGAAGTCACGGTGCCACTCACAGGAGGGCCAGTGCTTCTAGTGGGCAAAAGTCACAAAAAGAAACATGTTTTGATTTTTGAGTTTTGGGAATGTAGTCTGTGGGACATTAAAGCAGAAAGGTCTGAGGGTCCTCCCCACAGAATTTTTTCTTTTTAACTTGAGCAGTTTCGACAAACTTCATGTCTGCAACAAGTTTGCAGGATGTGGGTCTATATTCACTAATAGTGTATTCATTAAAATAAGATAAAATTAAATTTTCATCCCGGAAACAAAATATAACAATGTCCTTTAGCTTATTTTGTCCTTCTCACTGCTCGTATTGTATGTTTTTTTTTGGTTAGTTTAGTGAATGTTTAAGTATTTATTTTACAGAGAGCTTGTCCAGCCTTATACTTGGTCTGGTAAGTGTAAGTTTATATTTTACCAGCACAGAAGAAGAAGAAGAAGAAGAAGAAGAAGAAGTTTTATTTATTTAGCGCCTTTCCGTAGCTCAAGCTCGCTTTACATTTCACAAATACAGTACAAACGAACACTTACATATACATCTATATATATATATATATATATATACATATATATATATATATATATATATGTATATATATATATATATATCACATAAGACAAATAGTTGCAATTACCCAAAATGCTTGTTGAATAGATATGTTTTTAACTGGGACTCACCTACAGATGAGATGTTTCGTAGAGTAAGAGGCAACGCATTCCATAGTTGAGGAGCATTTAAACTAAATGACCACCAGCAATAGACAGACAGCATAGGCTCTACTTTACCACTGGCTCACAAGGCAGCTAAACCCCTAAAAATTGGCTGGCAACTAGAAGGATAGAAGGTACATACAACTGCAATAGAAAAAGAAAAACCCCTGTACACCCTTTAATCTGGGGACCATTGTATAAAACGTGGTTTAAAAGATACTTGTGGAACTACTTTTCACTCATCCACATGAAAGAGACTGAAGCGCTCAGACAACACACACACAGATCTTAAACTGCAGGAGAACCTTTACCTTCATGTAGCACAGACCTTTTAATGTGGGCTTCAGTTTTAGCAGTCTCATAGGCTGCAGCTGCCCATGTCTCAGACACTAAGGCACTAGAGGCACTGGGACACCGAGGCTGTGACAGAGCTGTAGAGGCAGCCACCGGCAGCTCACAGCATTTACTGTACAATGGTACAGTAAATGTTTACAGTGCACAGGTCACAGATACTTGTGTCGTGTGGGAGTTTGCTCGGATCACCCGCTGTTTTACGCCGTGGTGAGCAGTGAGAGCGCACAAGCTTGTTGCTGATTTGTTGCTACAAGCCATGAGGCTGCACAAAACAAGCAAGGATTTGTTTAATTTAGTTATCACTGTTGGCCTACCTGTACTGGTTCTCTCGATTAGCCATGCTGGCGCTGCAGGAGATGGAGAGGTAGAGGAGGCAGCCACAGTGTAGACAATGAGCGGCCAAAGATACTAAGTGTAGTAAGTTTGTGCAAAACAGCGGAAAACGTTTGGGTGCTGAACCGTCACTGGGACAAGATGCCCATGGATACCGATACGGATACCTTTGCCTTTTTTTCTTTTGTTTTTGTTTGGGGTGTGCTGCTTTTATATGTTTATGCAAATCAGTTGTGTTGCCACAGAAGCGTATCTCTTTCCTGCATACATCACAAGCAGCAGTTTCTTTGTCTGTCACTGTGAAGTAGCTCCAAACTGCGCTCCTTTTCCTCTCCGCCATCACGAGGAAGATAGGTTGGTTGACAGACAGCAATGAGCTGCTCCTCCCCAGCGGACGCCGGACAGAGGGGCAAAGCGGGCTTGAGCAGAGTGAGAGAGGAGCGTTGTTTGCAAATAAGGACTGGGAGAGAAATTGCGCTCACACAAACTCGCCAAGAAAATACAAGTAATTTGAAGAGAAAAGGACAGAAAAATATCGATCTCATTACAATCTCATACTAATGCTAACTTTGGGACCAATACTATTGATACTTAGATTGATCTGTTAACCTCTATTGCTCAGTAGTGCAGTTGATAAAGGACTATCCAAAAGACCTAAGTTCTTGGGTTCAAATCCCATCAATGCCAGCCAATCAAATTAAAGCACTCCTCAGCAACAAAGTCAGTCATTACAAAAATGTGTTTCTATAACATCCTAATTTAGGAGCCACTAAAACCCCCTCAGATCCCTACTTCCTCTTCCCCACACTCTCTGCTCTATCTCGAACCCGTCACAGCCGTCTGTCTCTGTGCCTTCATGCAGACTTTGACATTGCCGACCAATCAATAGATCCTCAGCCTCAAAATGCATCTCAGCCTGATTATAATGAAGATAGCTGGTCATTTAAAATGCTAATGGCCAATTTCACCTAATAAGAGACATTCAGTCCAGCAGTTCATTAAAATTTAGAGGTGGAAGAGTCTATTCCAATTAGTTTCACCCTCTTTCCCCCAGTGCTGAACCCATTAGAATTTTAAGAAATGTCTGAATGTCCCATCTCCTGATCGTAACGCTCTGCAGAGGAAGTGTGCTTCAAACTCCAGTCGGGGGTCACCGAACAAAGGCGCCATTCAAGCACATTAGCCGGCGTTAGCATATGACCTCATCTGTCTTCTTGTTTAAGTCATCCTCTACAGAACAGGCTCCATCCCACAGTGCTCTCCAACATTCAGATCCATTTTTTTTATTTGGTGCCCTTTAAAAAGCCATGATCATAACGCCATCGTATTTATTGCCTTGTTATGCAGCTGGTAAAGAAGGGTCTGCTCCAGGCTATGTACGACTGGGTTCTGACTGATTTTATGAGCGTCTGGGCATTGGAGCCAATGACTTATTTATCAAGTATTGCAACATTAATACAACTTTAATTAGTGTACATTATTTAAGCATCAGTTTCTTACGTTATCAGGAAAGGGAGGAATGACTGGACTATTTTAGGTTCATCTTAGGTCCCACAGGGGATGGTCGTTCTGATGGTCCGCTCGGCTGAACAGGTTACCCTTTTATGAGCCACAAAGTCCTGCCTGGTGCAGATGCTATAAGTGAAGATGTTCTAGGTGGTGCAGGTCTAAAGGTTCCTGAGTACCTTGAGAAAAAGCCTAAATAGGTAGATGCTGTCTGGCCTTCTTCACGAATATGTCCATGTGTGGAGATCCAAAACAGGTCCTGAAAAGAGTGGACCCCTGCACCCTTTTCCACCTCAAAGCCACTTATGTACCATGCTCTCTTTGCTGTTTCCTCTCAGATAGTTATTTGGTAGGAAAGTAACAGCATTGACAATATTGCAATGTTGTTGTGTACTTGTGACGGTATTTTCTTTTTTGGGGTGACAAAAAAAAATTAAATAATGTAGTTTTTTTTTTTAATAGAGCAGACGGAACTACAGAAATTTGTGTTCAGATTCAGTTTAGCCAACATGGCGGATGCCGGTGTTGTGAGAACTGACAAAGCGTTGACAGATGAGATAGAAAACCACTGGGAACTTGTCACCCCAAACTTTTGAGAAGGTGTCAAAAAAAAAAAAAAAACAGTCCAGTTGAATAGAATAGACTTTATTTTCCTCAAGAGGAAATTTGTCTTGGGCAGGTGCTACATTTTTGCTGTAAACAAAAAGATTATAATAAGACAAATCAGTAGCAAAACACAATAACCAACCCAAGTTTTACAGCCACACACTCATGACAAGAGTTTAAGAAACCACAATACGTCTTTTTACAGGACTGAGTTGGCTTACTAAAGCTTTATCTGGCTTCAGTAATTCAGGTCCATGCGGTAGCATTAAAAAATGTGGGCCTATGATTGTTCATAAAATAATAAAACTAAAAATGAGTCATAAAACAACTACATCTAACTATAGCATTTAGGTTGTGAAAATACTGTTTTAAAAATTAGCCACAAACTTCTTTTGGGTGGACTTTGTGTACTTTTTCCATTAACTGTGTGATGTAAGTTTCATCATGGAACGTCTGAGCTGACGCAGGCCCAGACAGATAACAAAGTTTAGAATTGAGTGCAAAGTCCAACACAACAGATCTATTTTCCAGTTTTCCAGAAAGTCCTTCATAGTCCGTCAGTGAGTCTGCCAGCATCAACAGGATGAACAACAGTTGGATTTCACTTCACGAATGGAGCACATAGATACATGAGGAGACAACCTTGAGCCTGCTCCAAAAGCTGCTCCATGATACCGATCGCCACATTATATGTTTTATTCCATTTGTCTGAAGAGCAATGTACTGTTAATTCAGAAAAAAAGGTTGCGCTGCATCTAGAGTAAAATGGTTCCATGTGCGGCTGTAGTGTATGAGCCGATGTGCAGATGAGATAGAGGACATATGTAAAATATAAACACATATGAGTCATACACACAGGAGAGTTAGTGTTTATTTTTGCCAATGTCTCTTTCCTTGAGTTTGAACTTTCTCTGAAAACAACTGTGTTTATTTGACTCATCTCATTGTCTTTCTCTAGTGACAACAGTTGTACACTTGTTTTTTGCACATGTGCATTTTATAGTTCAGTTTTATCTTCAACATTTAGAGGAAGAGAAAAAAATCCCTTGTACATAAAAAGATCTCTCTTTAGTGTCCATGTGACAAATGCTATAAATCACTGTATCTTCATCAATTCAATTTTAGAGTTTTAAAGTATTAAAAAAAAAAAAAAAAACTCAAATAACTCAACTCAAACACCCAAAGTGCTTAAAACATAGTGACACTTTTATTGTGCTGTTTCTGTTGTCATTATTATTTAAAAAGAGTAAAAACAATTTTGACAATAGATGTCTTCAACCAAACACTATGAGTGAAAAAAGTTTTTTGTGTTTTTTTTTAATTCATCCATCCATCTTCTACCGCTTATCCGGGGCCAGGTCGCGAGGGCAGTCTAAGCAGAGACGCCCAGATTTCCCCCTCCCCAGATACTTCCTCCAGCTCTTCCGGGGGGATACCGAGGCGTTCCCAGGACAGCCGAGAAACATAGTCCCTCCAGCGTGTCCTAGGTCTTCCCCGAGGTCTCCTCCCGGTGGGACATGCCCGAAACACCTCCCTAGGGAGACGTACAGGACGCATCCAAAACAGATACCCGAGCCACCTCAGTTGGCTCCTCTCGATGTGGAGGAGCAACGGCTCTACTTTGAACTCCTCCCGAGTGACCGAGCTCTTTACCCTTATCTCTAAGGGAGCGCCCCACCACCCTGTGGAGAAAGCTCGTAAAAAAAAAAAAAAAAGCTTGGGCGCCTGTATCCGGGATCTTGTTTTTTCGGTCAGTGACCCAGAGGTCATGACCAAGGTTTTTTTATATTCTTTTAAAAATGGTCAAAATTTACAAATTCTGCCAGGGTGAGCACAACTGTAATGATGACATAATATTATTACCTTATTATTATAATAATATTATTATTATTATTCACTTCTAATTGAGTTTTTAATTATAGTTTGGTATAATTTGGGCAAACTACATTTCTAGACAGTACACGAGGCTCGGTTATAAAAACACATTACTTTAAAACTTTGATTTTAATGGGATACAATTTTATGCAAAACAATGTCAAATATTAGAAAATCTTAATGCGATGAGAACCAGAAAACATAACAATGGATATCTGGAGTCTCATTATCAGCAATATTCACAACTGTCTATTAAAGCTTTACCCATAGTGTCTCCTGTGCCTGCACAAACACAATTTATTTTTCCCTTTTATTTCGATACCTGGGGTTTATGGGGAGCGGGAGTATATTCTTTAGGAGTTTGTGTGTGTGATCTGAGAGCAGTCTATATTAGCATAGTGAATCAAACAAAACAAAAGCCAGGGATGTAAACAGGAGAATGAAACCTCCTGCAGTTCAGCGCGCGGTCATCTTCGGCTAATTTAACTGAGCAAGAAAAATCAAGAGCCTGCTCAATTACAGCATCTGCTTTTTATGCACTGAGCTAAAGGAGGATGTACTTTACAAGCAATGTGTTTGGAGCTCTCTTCAAACAGGAAGTACCTTTGATTGAGCAAAAGAATTTTATAAAAAAATAAATAAAATTTGTCCCTTTTGTCCAGTGTTAGCAGTCAAAACCAGTCATTATCCTTACCCTGAATAGCAAGGTGGAAGTGATTGAATGAACCTGTGAGTATATTCAATAATCTTTTTCTTTTTTTTTTTATTCAATCAGATAAATGCTGTTGCGATAATTTTGTTTAAATCAGTGGCAATGGTTGTTTTACTGTGAAATGTAAAACACGTCCATAACTGCCTGCCACCCCAACGGTCTGAAGCTGTTGCGGTTTGAGTAAAATGATGTGTGATTTTAAAGAATCAAATTAACCTGAAGGCCATTTCTAAGGGAGTGGTATGGTACTGGTTTTCACTGCATTATAGGCGGCAGTAGCTCTATAGGTAGAACGGTCGTCCTTTAACCGGAAGGTAGGCGGTTCAATTCTCACTCTCCCCACAGTTCATACTGTCGTTGTGTCCTTGGGCAAGCCACTTAACCCACCTTGCCTCCAGTGGCTGTAACACTGGTAATTACTGTAGAACAATGTAAGTCGCTTTGGATAAAAGCGTCAGCTAAATGAATAAATGTAAATGTAAAGGGTCTGAATCATCACCAAAGTGTGCCACATACTACTTTGTGAATCCTTTGGCCTTTTAAAAAATGTAGAGCTAATCTTTACTTGATGCAGAATGCATCAAGCAGAATTATATGCAGAATTGTTAAATTTTATTTAATAAACACGCTCGCTCTATAGCAACAGCTGTTTCTGGCAGTAGAGTTGGGATCACACATCTCTCGCTTTGTAAATTCAAATATTTTAAGTCTACATTGCATTAAACACAAGCAGAATTTGTGACATTGTTTTTTAATTTAGTCGAACTCTGGATATTCTTGCTGTGAGGCGACACTGCTACACATTGCACTGCTGTACGCTTATGCTGTCTCTAAATATAGGAAATTTGTGCAGCTATTAAATGTTCAAAAAGGTGGGAATAAAGTGGAAACAGCTGTACCTCTGGCCTCTGACATCACTACTGATTTTATCTCTACCCCTAAACACAACTATTGTTGCACTTGTGTGGCATCACAGTTTCCACAGTCTCTCTGGACACAACACAACACAAGTCTCTTCATGGAAAACTGAACCAAACTGTGCCGTACTGAACTGACCTGCACCATACCACGTCGTTGAGTTGAGACAAGGTTTGGTCTTAATTTTAGCTTCTGATAAATCAGATATTGGCCATGAAAGTAATCTGTTTGCATTATCCCCAGATGTTGCCCATTCTGGCAAAATCAGTCCAGTGCTCCAGTGGGAGGCGCAAAGTAAATCACTTTTTTTTGCACACTTGGCATGAGTTTTAGTACACACAAAGCTTTAGTTAATATTGTTCCACACAGTTGGACTGGATGTGTAATAACTGACCCATTCATCTAATTTCAGCATTTTTTATATACCCTTAAGACACATGGTTAATATGTTCTGATACATCACTTCAGACCAACACCTTCAAATGTTTTCCTGATTAGCTCCCCTTAGAAGTTTGGTGATACTTTCTTACGTCCCACAGGCCAGTGCTTGACTGATGGAACTTCCTCTGAGTTCGGAGCAGTAACAGCCGATGTGTGCACCCGCTCCAACCACAGCCTAATGAGGGTGGGATCTATCAGCATCTTCTAATAGCAGTATATTTCACACAAGGGTTGCCGTACCACAGACGGCAGAATAAAATTAATGAACGCATTAAAAGGAAATGTTACCACCTTCAGTGAATGGAACTGAATACCTAACTTGGCCTGACTGTTACAAAGCAATATGTAACTGAATGCACTTTTAAACTTATTTTATGTTATTATACTAGTACTTAGATAGATTGCACTAAATATGCTCAAAACAGCTTCCTGTTAAATAGTGATGCAATTAAGCAAGATATTATTGTATTATTGACAGGGTAAAACTGCATAAATGAAATGAATGAAATAAATAAAAAAGCCTTCTTATAAGTCCCCTACAACAGCTGTTGGAACATCTGGCTTCTTGTTGCAGAGTGATGCAATCATGTAATAGAATATCACTAAATTAAAGAGATGTTATATAGCCTCAGCAATAATAATGAATTTTTTTAAATAGGGTGTCCTACCTAACCAAGGTTGGGCTCTAAGACAAAAAAAATGTTTTGATACATGTGAACCTCCTCTTGTTTAGATCTGGATATAGTTTTAAATCTCAAACAAGCATAATAAACATTAATACATAATAAACCAAAAATGATGAAAGTAAGGCATATGCAGTGTCTCCTTTTATGTTTGGTCGTGCATTTCAACACTGCAGCACAGGCCCAAATCTGAATGCTCCGTTGGTGTATTATTGTAGCAGAAAAGCCAACTACATATGGAGCCTAGCCCTCCACAGAGGCTTCCCTTGTCTCCGCAGCTCAATAGCACACAAGGAGGTATTTAGTGACCCACTGACCCCATCCGCATGAGAAACAGAGCTGGGTGGGATTATATCAAGCTGGATGGGGGCCAGTGCTTAGCCATAACATTCTGGCCAGAGATAACATACTTTTTAATTACATATGGAGTGGAGTGATGTTAAATTTCTGCAGTGAACCCTCGTGTGGGAGGTCGCCACTAAATTTGACATAACACATCAAACATATTGTAATGTGATTACAATGTGCAGAGTGCTGCAGTGGAGGAAGTCTCAAGCCTCAGAGCTGTTTACCCAAAACCAGGCCGTTTCCTATGGTTCTTAATCCAGACATCCATTATAGTACTATTCGTTGTTGTTTTTTGTCATCTAACAGCAATATGGCCACTTTATGAATGTTAGAAGACATACATAATTCTTACTGTAGAGCCATATTTTTAAATTAAATAATAAAAAGCGTTTGAAGCTGGTGGTCCAATATAAGATCCATCCTTCTGTGCGGTCATGTGAACTTTTGCTCTGTTAGATGAAAGCACCAACAAGGTGCTCCCTTTAATTACTTTAACCAAGTTTACTATTAAGTGTGGTTTTGTTGCACAATAATAAAAAAATAAAAATAAACTTAGTTAAGTAAAGCAAAGTTCAGTAAATTGAAATTAATTTAAATAACCTGAACTGAGTTAAAAGGTGAGATAGTAAAGTTAAATTTTTTAGTTCAAATTATAAGATATCACTAAGATATCTAGTTTCTGGCTTACACATAAGAAAAATGTTTTCCAAGTTTGTGTAAGTTAAAGTTTTAATATGCAAATTAGGCTTTGTATACTTAAATATACACTCATTTGCATACACTTTCAAAATAAAAATCGGGAAATTGGAAAGAAGCAAGTTTAAAATTTCTTGGCCAAACAAGATCAACTCATTATTATTATTATTATTATTATTATTATTATTATTATTATTATTATTAGTGCTTTAAGTAGATACCCACTGGATATATAAAGTTTAACAACACATACTGTGAATATTTATATTGTATTTACATTAGTAATTTAGTTAGTGGGACATGTTGGCTCTTTATTTTTCGAATGCTGTAGCATCGAGGCAAGAGCAACACGAACAGAACTGCAAACATCTAAATCCATAGTCATATTTAGACAGACATATCTGGAAAGACATGAGCGATCGCTAAGACAGTTGACACTTGACAACAACGGGACATGTAGGCTACAGCCTTTCTGAGGCTACTTCCATCCTCTGTCACAATAGAACAACATTAGTGACAGACAGAGACTCTGCTGTGACTTCAGACTCTATTTGAACTCTGTCAGTCTGTCGCTTGTGCTTTACCCAGGATTTTGTTTATGTCCATAATTAAGTCTTAGTGCCGTCATACTGCTATAGCACAGTTATTTTCTTGAAATTTGTCTCATTATCTCCACAAACAAGATTCTCCACAAACCTTCTCCCCTTCTCACCTTTTTTTCCTTGTAAAATAGTACAATAGAAAGTGACTCTTCCTTTTCCTCAGTACCCTGTAACTGAGGAGGTTGAAGAATTTAACCAAAATATAAAGAGGTTGGGATTGCTCCTTCTCAAATTAGAATGCATATTCAATGTATCCAACACATGCATTGATGAACTGGTATAAGGCCCAGTTTTAAAATAAATTATGAGCACACTTATTGCATTGCTTCACTACAAAGATTGCTTTGAATCTCTGCCAGCTCAGCCTTTTTTGTGCTGCTCTATGTATGGGTGTTAGATGGACATGTCAACCAGTATAAATACTCAAAAGTTTTAGAACCATTGCTCAGAGATATTAAAATGTTTGGAAGAGAATGGCATTTTTGTGCCAAGTCTGTGTAAAGTAATAAAGTGCACACTATTTCCACACACACACACACTGCCCAGGGTCATCATTGTGGCATAAAAAGACTTTGTCCCGTCACTGAAAGATTATGTCTCTTTTATGCCACTTTGGAATATCCCCATGAATCACTTCAAGTAAAATTTACTTGAAGGGATAGTGTCTTTTGAACAAGCACTCTGTCTGGATGTTTTTATAAAAAAATACAAATAAAACCAGCGTAACCAATGTATTTGTTTCTTTCCCTATAAATGGAGTGACAAAGCTGTTTCTCAGAGCTTTGCATCTGGTAAAAGTGTGGAACGCAATGCACATGAAAACTGGTGCCTGTTGCGAATGCTACCTTTTTTTGATGAGTGAGAAAATCCCTGAAGATGATGCAGCACGGCATTTTTTAATGACACTTAAAAAGATGTGGTTGATTGTGTCATGAAGCCTGCCTACACACCTGCAACATTAAAATACTTGGAAAGCAAGATCATTCAACATCATTACAGGTTTATGAAAGTGTTTCCAAAGGTTAAATTAAAACACCCTTCCTTCCTTGAACATTATCCATGGCTTACAACTGCAATTGGACCTTGTGGGATTCTGGCCCATTCAATTTGAAGCCAAGCATCAATTATTTTAACAAATTGCGAGACAAATGTTTTTTTTTTTTTTTTTGAGATATTCTTATGACAATTGAAAAATACGTTAGCATGTTAGTTTTGAAAATGAAGTTTCAGTGGAGGTTCTCATCATCAAGGGCTCATTTGCTTTGAAGTTTTCAAATACAGTGTTTGTGCACAGGTAGGTAGAGGACTGGAGAACAGGCTAGACACCACTGGAAGAAGCAGGTAGCAGGAACAGTGCTTGGAAATAACACGTCTGGTAATGTTCGCCATGCTCTAAATTAGTTAGGTAAACAATCTGGCAGAGAAGAGTTGTGTGGTGGCTGCTTAAGTACTGGTCTGATTGTGATGAGCTGCAGTGTTGAGACAGGTGAGACTGATGAGGAGAGAGAACATGATATCAGAAAGATCCTCCTTCCATCTGGATTTCCACACAACATTGAAGAGCTACTTTTTGAAGACAAATATTTTGTCAATTTATTATATGTACAGTATATATAGTGTAGCTTCAATTGAAGAGCCATTATTAGGCTACAGTCAAGCTTGTAAGAAAGAAGCCATCTGTTTTACTGGATTTCTAGCCAGTTGATGAGTGGGATTCAGGTCCTCTGTTCAGAAGTGAGGCCTACAGCTCTAGTACTGCTGAAGAATGGGCATCTACTAGTAGTTTATTCATTTAGCTGACACTTTTATCCAAGGCGACTTACATTGTTCTACAGTAATTACCAGTGTTACAGCCACTGGAGGCAAGGTGGGTTAGGTGTCTTGCCCAAGGACACCAACAACAGCATGAACTGTGGAGAGAGTGAGAATCGAACCACCTATCTTCCGGTTGAAGGACGACCGCTCTACCTACTGAGCTACTGCCGTATTACTGTGGTACAATGTTATTTGACAAAGATCCCAAACTCTTTCATTACACAATAAGGTACAGGACAGGTAACTGTCCCAAGACAGACCTGCAGGGGAACTGTGCTCCAGATTTGTCTCTTACTGCACAGCACCTCTTAATCAGGCTCAAAAATTCCCCTTCTTAGCTGTAGACCCTTTTGCACGGCTCAACTAATGAATGTGAAATAGACCAACTAAAAAGGCTATCTGTAAAATATTGTGTAAGCAGCAATAACTAAAACTTTTCAGCATCTGTTGCTTGAAAATAATCAAGGCTTAAAGAAGAAAGTTTTGCGTAAAAGCATCTGGACTTCGTTTTCAAGGTGAAGACGTTTCGTCTCTATTCCAAGAGACTTTGTCAATTCTGAGTTCAACTGGTAAAAGAGCTGAGTTTATATCTCTAAAGGGAGGAGTTTCCCCTGAAACCAAACCTGATGGGCCAGGTTGTTGTGTTGTTGGTCATGAAAGGGAGGTGTGACTCCATATGTGGAAGTCGTTAAGGCTACGAAGAGTCGTTGGTGACATTGCTCCATACAGGTGCAAGGTGGTAAGTGTCACTGAGCCATACATATGCAGAGTCATTAATGATCCTGCTCCATTCAGGTGCAGGGTCGTTGGTGTCATAGTTCTAATCAGGTGTTATGTTGGTTGTTCTAAGGTGAGGCTCTTTTGTTTTAGGTTTAAGAATGCTGTTGTAAATACTAGGCAACATGAATCTGAGGCCACCTCCTCTGTTCAACGAAGGCTTTTCCATTTTCACAAAAATGGCTTCCTTCACACCTCACTCAAACCATCTGGCCTCTCTGGCCAAAATTTGGACATTGCTGTCCTCAAAGGAATGTCCTTTGTCTTTGAGGTGGAGGTGAACTGCAGACTCAGGTGCTCCAGGATTGGCTCTTCTGTGCTGATACATCCTCTTGTGAAGCTGTTGTTTATATATATATTATATTTGCTGTTTGATTCCCACCACCCTCTGCAGCACAAGCTGGGAGTCATCAGGACTCTTTAGCACAGAGCATAAGAGGTGCCCACAAGAGGTGTTGGGAACCGGCAAAAGGACTCATAATGCAGATGTTCACAGGGTTTATTTTCTAAAAAAGTACAAAATCAGAATCCAAAAGACAAGGCCGAAACAGGGCTAAGGTCAAAACCACTAGAACACTAATACAAGAAACCCGAGGACCCGCTGGCTCGCTCACACAAAGGTAAAGACAATCTGGCACAGGATAGGGGAAAACACAGACTATAAAGGGAACACAATGAGGCACAGGTGGAGCACATTAGGGGTGGAGCAGACAATCCCAGTGGAGGGAAAGACACAAGGGCAGGAAGACAATCTGAAACACAGACAGGGGTTAGTGATTTCACAGTAAGACAGGAACTAAAATACAATACATAAACAGACTGACAAACACAGAACACAAGGGTTCAGGCATGACAGAATGAGCTTTGTGTTGTGTTCCCATACAGAATGTTTCCATAAAGAAGACCTTTGATGTGGGAGGGTCTGACTTCATGTTGAGCACATAATAATTAATAACAATAATAATAATAATAATTCTAAGTACCTTATTGCATGTAGTCTGTATATATTCCTAGCAAAAAAAGCTAAAGAGCTACCTCATGATGATTTACTATAGGTTTTAAAAATTTTGAATACAACATTTAGCAGATACTTTTATCCAAAGGGACTTACATTTGGCTTCTATTTCCCAGTGTGAGGGTAAGGTGTCTTCCCCAGGGACACAACGACAGTATGAACTGTAAAAGAGAGTGGGAATCGAACCACCAACCTTCTGGTTATAGGACGACCGATTTACCACTGAGCATCTACTACATGCTCTGTAGCTTTAATGTTATTTAAGACTTATAGATTATTGACAGGACAGGACAATGCCTAGTCACACTGGAAATAAAGCTAAATAAACAGCGTTTCATCATCTCCTACCTGAGCTTCAGCTGTCACATTGCCATGTCCACTCTGTCCTGGCAGTGAGCGCACAGTAGCAAATTGCGTAAAACTTGGGCAGGCTGTGTATTTTAGAGTGGAAGAAAAGTTTAATGATTTTCTTTTTCTATCAAGTCAAAGAAATGCTTTTAAGAAAAATAGTCCCTCCTGAGTCCCTTTGGCCTATTCAAAGTGCATCTATTAAATACACAAATTTTTTAATTGTTTTTTGTTTTTTTTTATTGCCTGGGATTGAAATCCCTTCAAAGTCAAAAAAATCATAAAAAATGTTTATGTATGGTGAGGACTGAAGTTAATAATGACATTCATAAATAAAACATTTTACTAATCAGAATTAATGCTGGTGGCAATTTTTGACACTCCAAAGCCTAGACAATACTCTCCGAAAATATTAGCATTTATGGGATGGGGGGAAAAAAATTGCAATAAAAATAAACACCACTGACTTTCATTTCTAAAACTGGCATTTAAGGGGTTGAAAAAAATGAAAATTCATGGTGAGGACTAAAGTTAATAATGACATTTATAAAAAAAATAAAAAAAAAAAAAAAGCGAGATTTTTAGAATTATTTTTTTGTGCGTTGAAGGGACTCAGGTGAAGCAAAAAATTAAGGGACCCCTAAGGTTTAATCATGTATGTACATTTCTACTAGTGTTTTATTGCATACTACATTTTACAAAAGAACATTACTGAACATTGTTTAAAAAAGTCATGTGATATCCGAAGTATTCGTCTTAGTAGGGGATGATATCATTAGACTGTAGTGATAGATGATGTTCTACTGTGAATGGTGGGGCTGATGATGACAAATGCACAAACAAAACAGCACACTGTGACCCGGGAGCAGATGACTCCACCAGACTGCTGACCGGATTGGCTTCATTTTTCTACCTGTGCCCATTCCGCTTCACCTTTGGCCTCGAAGCCATGGCTCAAAGTACATCAGCGCCACGGCCCGCGTCGACAGGCTGACACAGTCTCGTGAGGTTACCGTCAATGGCACCGACCTGATGGACAAAATTGCTTTTCCCTGTTCTGTCATCATCCGAGGACAAAGCGCAAAGGGGCCAGGTGCTATGCCAAAACAAGTGATAGCAATTAATCCATTTTGAGCGTTATGCTAACAAAAACGACACCTGTTTATGTTAAAACGTCATCCAAAACTGCACCCCTAATATGTCTCAAATGTCATGGCTTCAACATTAGTTGCTTGAGGCTATTCATCAAAATCAAGCATGGGTCTGCTCTGTCTCCCACTTTCCTGTTAGTATTCATATAATCCTCCTTACCCAAGTAACAGAGTGCATGTTAAGCAGTCTGAATGTGTAATTATGTATATTTACAATGAGTAAGGTTAACCCTTACACAACCTTGAAAAATATGAAAGCAACCTCCAAATGATGACGTTCATATTACAGGTGAGACATTATGGACTACATAAAGAATCAACCACAAATACGACAAGAAGCTTTGTATGTATCCTACTGAGAAGTCTAGAGCTAAATCGGTTTTGGTTTCTCTAGCTCATGTTTTGGCTAAGTCTCACTGTTCATCTTAAGTACTTATCCAGATGATTCCTCTGCACCAAAAAGTCCATGTTCCTATGCATCCTGACTGTTAGCTTAAGACTTTAAAGGTAGAGACTGTGTCTGCCTCCCCAATGTGGGCTGGAGCGTGTCCCATACAAAAGAGCAAATGCTTGATTTATATGTGCTTTAAACTATAAATGTCTTTTAGCAAAACTATCTAGAAAGATTAAATGTTTGGCTATTGTTTTTCTTGGATTTCTGGAAACCTGACTCTGCCAGATAGAACAGCTCACAGAACATAGTCTGTTTCACAGAACACTTCTGGGAAGGCTCCTGTTGAAAGCGTTTGCAAAAGGGAGGTGCCTTCTGTCCAAAACAGAAGGTTAGGTGATTTTATGAGGCCCCAACTGTTATCGGCATACCATGAGACTTGTTTTAGCCAATCATAGCAACAATTCATATAACGTAACCAGAGTGCGGCGGATGTGAAAAAAATAAAAAAAAACGCTCTAACAGTTTTTGCAAAGTGAATTTGCAAATAAAAAGAACGTTAACCAACACTAAATTGGTAAATGAAACAAGGACATCGGCTGATGAAAAGAGCGTGTATGAAAACCTACGAGATTTATGATGTGCCAAAGCCAGGAGGAGCACAACATGTTATCCTTCCCAAAAAATCGTTTAGTGCCACAGTTTTAACGTTGCCATAGTCATTGCATCAAAGAGGAGAAGAAGATGCTTGTTGCATTTGTCAAATTAATCCTGTTTGTGCTGCCACATCATTGGTCACAAGAGGCCGGTGGTTTCCATTGTTTGGTTTCAAGCTGTTTGCTTGTCGCAATACAAGATGGATTTACCTGAGTTTTGAAACTCACAAATCTGAAACTGAAAAATAAATGGAAAAATAAAAAATGCGGTAGTCCCCATTTTAAAGGAACCAAAACTATGACCATATTTTGATTGGACTTTGCGTACAGACGTTAAACATTGTGATCTTAAAAAGAGTAAAAAACTCATAAAAAAGGTTCATTTGATATGTAAACCTCAAATTGACCCAAAATGTTATCCTGATTTGATAGCTCCTTTCTAAGGTTCAAAACAAATATTTACTTTTAAAGCCATGATAAAACTGCAATATAAAACTCTGAATATTGTCTCCATAAACATAGTGAAGAAAAATCTGCGCTGAATTTACAAATGGGTGTGCACATTTGTACATACAATGTGTGGCAGTCTGTTGCAGCTGCTGCATCTTGATTGCATGTAAATTAAATGATGAGGCCTCATAAAGAGTTGTTTCTGCAATTCCAAACAAGCAGCCCATTTATTACTAGCTGAAGTAAGCCTGTTAGCCCGGGAAAGTGCTACCATTTAGCTTTTGATGAATTATTCTGCTCTGCTTTTTCCTCCAAAAGCTCATTTGATAGAGGCTCATAAACACTAGTCTTACAATATAATGTGAACACTAGGCAACATTTTACACACAAGTCATTAATTTGCCTAAAAATGTTTATGCGACAAAGACACAGCACCAGTAAAGGCTGTGCATTTGGAATCATTTGTAGGAAATGGATTTCTTAGCCTTAAATTTCCATTCCAGGGTTGAGTTCTGCTATATTTTTCCGATGATTTTTGATCAAATGAATAAAGTATTGGACACGCAATGAGATTTGCATACAACTTGTCTTAAGCTTGCATTTTATGCGCCAGTACCTGAGTCACACAGCGCCCTAATGAGGCAATTATTAAGACGGCCGGCCTGGGCGTACGTGTGTGTGTGTGTGTGTGTGTGTGTGTGTGTGTGTGTGTGTGTGTGTGTGTGTGTGTGTGTGTGTGTGTGTGTGTGTGTGTGTGTGTGTGTGCGTGGGTCACTCCTCTGGTGGCTGGGAGATTAACATGGTTAGACAGACGTCAGAGATGCAGCCAGAGAGTAATGGAGGTGCGGGGATTTTACGTCGTCTAATGAAGAAGACTTTTCACATTTCATGGCAAATAATGAAAACACATTTGCAATAAAAAAAATGCGTTTTTTCTGTAAGAGTCATGGAATACATTATAATTGTTGGATGGGTGGGAGAATGTCAGCCATTAATGACAAAATATTAGGACATGCTGCAATTAACTTAAGTGTTTTGATAATAGTATTGGAAATAAATTCTTATAACTGCAGAATGATACATAAAAACTTCATAAAGGTCAAAAAGAAAAGTGTGTTTTAACAAATACACCAATCAATCACTGTGGCCCGGTGAAGGATAACGTTGGCCAATGTGATTCAGGCCAAACACACTGTACTGTTACACACTGGGTCTGGTAGTGGACAAGGACATAAGTCCGTAGGTGCGGAATGAATGCCACGTCTCTGTCAGCCTGCCACCACCAGTGTGTGACTGTGGAGTGAATGAATAATTGATATGTAAAGCATCCATGGAGAAGTGCTATATACCATTCATTTAATAATAATAATAATAATAATAATAATAATAATAATAATAATAATAATAATAATAATAATAATAATAATAATAACCAAACAGGCTCACGGTGATAGGACCATAGCCAAAAAAACTGAAGAATGAACAAACAGGTCTTTAGATGAGTAAGCAACACAAACTGATATGTAGGCCGTTAATGAGATATTGTATGTTACTGTTGGGATTCACACTTCACAAGACAATGGGCCTCATTCATAAAAGTTCTTCCTGGGAGAATCTTTCAGAAGGGTCTGCATGGGATTCATGACACGTTCTCAGACAGTGTGATTCATCTTAGCTGTGTGCACTTGCACGCTCATAGAATTAACATTGTTGAGGGAGCTGTGCTACAATCCAGGCCAGACAATTAGAGCAGTGACGAGGGAAATTCCACCTGCAAAGTTAACCAGTGTCACCTGGCTTCCCTGGCTAAGTGGATGGTCCATCAGGCAGTTTGCCTCAACACTTCCCACAGAAGATTGGCAAGATTGCACAAACAAGAAACAGCAAACGGTCAGGATCCCCTTTTCAGCTCCCTACTTGCTACAGTACTTGCTCCTTGACTGGCAGCAGGGCAACAAGGCGTCTCTGTGCAGAACAACATAGAGGGAATCTGGCAGCAGACTGGCCGGTTACTGTAGGTTTTGTTACAGGAACACAGCAACTTTGGACTGTCCTGGTGTTTACATCCCGCATGATTGAATGCATATTCAGCCTATTCAATAGGCATTACATTTACATTTATTCATTTAGCAGACGCTTTTATCCAAAGCGACTTACATTGTTCTACAGTAATTACCAGTGTTACAGCCACTGGAGGCAAGGAGGGTCAAGTGTCTTGCCCAAGGACACAACGACAGTATGAACTGTGGGGAGAGTGAGAATCGAACCGCCTACCTTCCGGTTGAAGGACGACTGCTCTACCCACTGAGCTACTGCCTACTGGGTGTGAAAGGATGTGTTTTTGGTGGATTACTTGACCAGACCAGGACCCTGTACTCTGAAGCTGGATTAGAAGGTTAGTGAGGTCAATTCAGGTTTAACCCAGGGTTTTCGGTTTCACAAAGCTTGTTCACTTTCTATCGAGGTACGTCACCGTGGTAACAGGCCGAACAGCTAACCTGCTCTGGAGCTGGTTAACTTTGCAGACAATAGAAACACGAACACTGACCAATAAGGAACAAGAAATAAGCTGTTGTTGTCGAGAGGAGGGGAAAGATGCAGCACGGAAACAGAAAAAAAGAGAAGTGTGGCTGACTGTTGCATTAATGTACAACAATATTGCGACACTGTAAAGTCATATATGTAAATTAGTCTTAGATGTTTAAACACCTGAATGACATTGTGCTCACAATGGGTTTTATCGTCAGTTATGTTGAGTTTAATGGATTAATAGACTCTGTGATATTTATTTTAATGCAGCATTTAAAACATATACTCAGACGCAGAGTGCCAACTGTTCAAATGGGTTTGTAGCAGGGCCCAGGTTAGCCGTTCAGCTAAGTTACCACAGTGACCTACCCCGATAGAAAGTGAACAGCTTTGTGACACCAAAAACCCTGGGTTAAACCTGAATTGACCTCGCTAACCTCCTAATCCAGCTTCAGAGTACAGGGCACTGGTCTGTACAAATAATCCACCAAAGGCACATCCTTTCCATTTATTAGTGGTCATTTATGACACGTTGTTGTGGATTTTTACAAAGTAGCCACGCAATTTAAGTTTTGTTTCTCACAAATGTAAATGCAAAGTGGTGTTTCACTGCACCCAACATCAACAGTGAACATTAAAGGTCAGGGACAGGACACTCTACAGGACTAGCTCTAGAGCAGTGTCTTTTATTAACTGTGTTTATGCAGATATTTATAGAAGAGAGGAATGGTTGATGTAGACCTACGGCTACGGACCTTCCGGTGATGTATGTTCCAGTGCAGGAAAATGTTTTTTTAATGCTGTATGGTTAATGTCGATGTAATTTTGTGCGGTTATTGTTGTAATACCATGTGGCTATTTACGGTGCAGTTAAATGTTGTTCTAATTCAGTTTCTTTTTAGGAAGTGTTTTTTGGCTGTTGTATTTTGTTGAGCTTTATGGGCATTATGAGGTTCACTTGGTGCCAAGTGTTGCAATAAAGAAAATTATAAAAAGTTCAAACTCGGCCTAAGAATCTTTCTATAAGCCACTGTAACCTAAGCTGAGATGTCCTCACATTCAGATGAAGCTCTATTTCATGTCTCAACCTCTCTACTGTAATGTTTTAATAATCTGCTACAACAACATTTTTTAAATCTATTACATTACTTATTTTGACAAGAGACCTAAACTTTATTAGGGTTTTTTTATGATTGGAAGGCACATTTGATGAATGTGTTGAAAAATCTGTGCTGTAATAGTAATGAGATTTTATATTAGCTAACAAAAGGAATTTCTGGACAGTTTTGGAGCAAACTCTATTATCAGAATATTAAAGTTAGAATTCTGAGGAAAATAAGTTAGAACTATGGGTTCTAGCTGTGACTTTTTTCCTCAACAATGTGGATGTCAGCCTCTTACTGGAAATATAAGTTAGTTACCAGGTCAACACATAATTATTAGTTTATGTTTACTCCAGTGCTGTGAAATAAACTTCGCTTCACTGACATGTTTGTATATTATGATCGACTTCATAATATAAAATTCAACCCTGCCAAGAACTCTAAAGTTCAACATGTTATGTGTCAAAGTTATAGTTACATCATTAGAGCATTTCCAACTTTGTTCTATCATTGTCTGTCATGTTGGACAAAGTCTCTATCCATACAAATAAAGATGATCAAGTTCCATTTAGTCACAGTAATTCTATCTCAGTTCAGGTGGTCCTCACATCCACTCGGAACTTTGCCCTGGTCGATGATTTATAGTGAGGCAGCTGTTTCTGGACAGAGGCTGGTGAATAATGAGGCCGGTGAAACGTTTGGCCGGATCAATCTGAAGAAAAGACGTTTTCCAAAAGCCTGACTAATTATTCTCACCCTTCGATTACTGTCTGCCGCAAAAAAGTACAACACGAATATCAATGTTCAGCCTTCAGCTACTTTTCCAGGGTTGGCTGGAGCTGACCCAGAAAAAATCCATCTAGAAGTGGGTAGAAAAGGCAGACACTCAAGAAAGGGGGCTGTTAGTTTCAAGTAAATATGACTCAATGAAATTATTACTTGAGATTACCTATATTTTTTTTTACTTGCATTTGTTTTGACAGTTTAATCTCCTAAAGCATATTGTATTTTAACAAAAGAGAATGATCAGCCCACAGTGAGTTTTCTTTTCCAAACACATTGGTTGACACTGATGTCAACAACAAAAGACCAAGAATAATAAACCAGAAAATGAGTTGTTCTGTTAAAATGTGTCTTATTCTACAGCAAAACAACTCATAAGGAAAACATATTAGAAAAGGGTGAACATTGAGAAATGCTGGCAATGTTATGACGCAATGCTTAAGAAGACATGTATTTATATGTATTTATTTTGTGCTACAGGACACTAGGACAAATAATCTTCCTACTGTGAAGCAGATGTGCTAACTGCCACCATGCATCTAATTTCTGCGTAAGCAACCCTGTGACCTCAAAGGGAATTTGCCTGCATCATGTAACAAATATGTAATAAATATCTCTTAGTGAAAAAACTCCAGGTTAATTTATTTTTTAATTTTTATACTGATTAAGCCATTTACATGACAGGCTTTTTTACTGCCCAGTCTAGCCTTCAATCCAGGTGAGTCACAGTTGGTGCGAGGAATGCACGGCCAAAGCCAAGAGCGCATCAATGTGCAACAATGTTCTAAACACACTGATGCTTCCCCTTCCGAGGCTGAGAGCTAAAAGCCTCATTCCACAACAACCGACCAGGGATTAGCTCTAAACTGTGTCCTCATTTTGTGAAGAAGCTGGTCTGGAGAGGGCTGTAACTCTCACTGACACTGGCTGCAGCTGTGATAATATCCTTCACACACTGATCAGAGTAAAGCCCGCTGTGTGTGTCTCTTGAACAGTTTGACAGATGACAATGAGAAGAAAAGCCACACTTAAGTGCACTCTGTAAAATGTAGCGCTCTTATCATATGCATTGTTTAATTAATTACAAAATATACTGTACCTATAATGCAACACACCTGACATTTTCTCTTTGTGCTTCTGGAAAAAATGTTTGACAAATTAATAGAGTTTATGGTTTTGGGCTTAGTTGATCTGATCACTGTATTCACATTTTATAATCCAACATTTAAGGCCAAGGAACAGATTTACCTTTTAGTAATGTGTTAACATTTTAGGTCACTAAATTTGGTTTTAAGTGTTTGATGTGTTGTTCAGTTACAAAGTTCCAAATTATACACTGACGTAAAAGGCAAAACTATGCCATAACTTACTGTATTTTCCATCTGTTTTTTTTTTTTTTCCATCTGAAAATGCTTTGTACTGGTAAGGGTTATTTGGGTGTAAAAACAATTTTATCTGAGTATGTCATTGAAAATAGGAGCACTCCTTTTTTCGGAAGCGAGCATGTGATTGGCCAAAGCCAGGAGTGAAATTTTTATTTTCTATTTCTATTAAAATCCTTGATAATAAAGCCTAGATGATCTTATTTTATTATGTTTTTTTTTTACAATAGTACAATATGTTATTTTTTAAAACCACCTTCCTTTCCTTTTCAAGTGGTTAAGCCAGTAAATACTCCTTAATCTTTATTGAGTCATTTTCATTGTAAAAGAAAAGTATCATTTGAACACATTTGCTGCCACCCACTTCAGCCTGTAGCCATGCAGCCTGTATGTAGTACACTGTGTCCTGAAATGAGGAAAGAGGCTGGCTCTAGCTCGTACAGGTTCAGTTAAAGTTTCACATTAATATCCACAGATGACCTTTGGGATGAGTCGCTGCATTACTCTTGTGCATTCGAACCTGTCCCGCGCAGACATAGAGTAATGTGCTTCTTGACCGCAGGAGCTGACCCTTCCCCAGCATTAGAATGTACTCCACATGTGTCGCCTGTGTCTACCGCCGACAGAACAAGCGATAAAGCCCCAAAACAAATACACAGCAAATCTGTTGTATGAAGTCTTATCTGCTCACATGCCCCGCCAATGGGAATGGGTTGTGTCTGGTTTGTTTGCACGTAAACACACGTATGAACACGGGAGGGAAAGGAACCGACAAAGTATTCTGATGGGGCTTCAACCTTGGGATACCATTGAACTTTTGATTTGTTTAGGCGGTACACCACAACAATGCTATTTGATTGACACGTTCAAATAACTGGAAACATTTGCATCTTAATTTCCAGGCACTGTCACATTGAGTTAGCATCTTCACTTCAAGGATGCCACTAATAACCGAAAGGTATTCACGTTGGTGAACAAGCCCCCTTTTATAACCTAATTGCTTTTGGTTCAATAGCTTAAAAAGTCATTAATTACAGGGCTGGCTCGTAATGGAGGTTAAGGTGGCTTTTTTCACCAAGGTAATGAGCCGCTGTGTGCAGGAGCCAGGTGGATTTTGACGTGATAATATGAGGGTGAGTGCCATTTTTTCCCCCTCTGTGCTTGGTAACAGTTGAGAGAAGAGCGCCCTTTTCATTCCGGCTGAATAAAAAGATCTCAAAGGCGACAGATAATTGAATTCCAAACAGTGCTATTTGTATAACTGGCAGCGTATTACACAAGAGGTGCAAATGGCCTTAGCTAAATGCGGATGACATGAAAATGATGTGTATTGTGCTAGCGTAAAATGTAATGATTGTATGGGCAAATGTGGCCGTTCATTCGTGTGGTTTGTATCTTTCTGTTCTGCCTCGTTGTTTTTTGTCGCATCAAGACATCATGCTATTTACTGCTTTTTTCTTGGCATTGGTATTGATTACCTGCAGGGGGTTCTACAAAATGGAATACTACAATTGTTATTGCACGAAAACGGAGCAGTGTGCTGGTCTTGTGCAGTGTTAAACAAAATGAATGGATGAAAGAAATATACAAGCCAACAAGATTTTCAAAAGGCTCTCAGCATCTTCACATCCAAATGTCTACAGATGATTCTAGCTTTCATAGATTATAGCAAAATGAAATGCAGATGTTTTTACAGACAGAAATTGAAAATGTGCATTAATAATGATTTGATGTGTATTTTCAGATGAGTATGTCAAAAAGCAGATTTGAAGGCCTGTAAAATAGTTTATGTATAACTATCTTAGAGTGATGTAATTAAGACCGGTCTTGGTTGTGAGACCTTCATGAGTCTGGATCTGGACTGAGACTGGACAAAATCTGTCTTTTGTTCCCTGGTATCAATTAGAGTGTATCATACACTGGAATGGTTTAGACTCGATCGCTAAAAGGGTTGGTCTTGGTCAGTATGGTCTTGACTACAACACTGACCATATACACTCTGTGCACAATTGTTAGGCAAGTTGTATTTTTGAAGTTTGTTATTGTACAACTACAGTGCTGTGGGTCAATCCAAAATGTTAACAAACCCTCAAACCTGAACATTTAAGTAGTAAAAGTGAAGTTTTATATCTACATTTACACCATTATTAGGCAAATATTAGTGTGCAGAATTATTATGCAACTAAATAAAATCAAAAACTTTTCCATCTCACTTGTGAGAATAATATGCACTTTACTTGTCTTTATTATTATTTATTTATTTATTTTCTATCATATGTTTTTTTCTGTAGATTAGTTTTAGCTGATTTTTTAATTAGTTTTTCATCTTTTAGGCCTTTACTGGCCAGCCACGCAGTGGAGAACTTTGATGCAAGTGATGGAGTGTTGTCTTGCATAAAAATCAAAGTTTCTTGAAAGATGCAGATTTTTTTTCTGAACCACTGCTTGAAGAAAGTGTCTTCTAAAAATTGGCAGTAGGTCTGAGAGTTGATTGTGTGTCCATTTTCAACCCAAAAAGGTCCAACTAGCTTTAATAAAACCAGTACCCCACCTCCACCTTGCTGAGTCTGAGTCGACGTGGAGTTCTGTGTTCGTTACTGATCCAACCATGGGCCCATCCATCTGGTCCGTCAAGAGTCACTCTCATCTCATCATTCCACAAAGCCTTTGAAAAATCTGTCTTTAGATATTTCTTGACCCATTCTTAACGTTTCAACTTATGTGTCTTGTTCAGGTTTTAGTCTTTCTTACCTTGGCCATGTCTCTGAGAACTGAACATCTCATACTTCTTGACACTCCAGGTAGGTTGCAGGTGTGGAATATGGCAGCACTGGAGGATAATAGCATGTTTATTATTTTTATTTTTATTTTTTTTCTATAGCGCTCTTCCACCTACTGTGTAGTAGGCAGTCAAAGCACTTTACATACATTAAGCTATTTACCAGTGTTACAGCTGACCACTGGAGGCAAGGTAGGTTAAGTGTCTTGCCCAAGGACACAACAACAGCATGTCGGGAGAGCGGGATGTTATGATGTTTTAGGATGTTTCGAGCGGGGATTGAATCGTCCACCCACAGGTCAAAGGACGGCTGCTCTATTCACTAAGCCGCTGCCGCCCCGTTCCTGGTAGATTCACGTTTGATTCTTTGCAAATCTTCGGCGGTTAATTTGCGTCTTTTCTTCTCGACATGTTTCTTGTGACCCTGATGACTATTTGCTACAAAACGTTTGATGGTTCTGTGATCACGCCCCAATATCTTAGATATTTCAAGAGTGCTGCATCCATGTGAAAAAAATTTTCAGAGTCAGTTAAATCTCTTTTTGGCCCTTTTTTCCTGAGGAGAAGAATCTGCCTAATAATTATGCACACCTTGATATAGGTGTTGATCTCCTTAGGCCACACCCTCACTCGTTACACAAATACACATCACCTGATATGCATTAAATTCAATACAGCTTGGAGTTGTAAATTATGGATAAAATGATTAAATGGTCAAAATAGTCACAAGTGCGTTCATCTGCACTTCTGCACATCTTCTATAGTTACGCATAAACCATTTTACAATTTTTTTTTTTTACATGCAAATCTGAAAATAAATATGCATTTAACACTGCATATGATAGATTGTGCTTTTAGCCACAGAGCACCTGTGTCCTTTGACCTATAACCCCCGGAGAGTTGATGATTTCCACTTCAACAACAGCTCAGAAGGGGACAGGGCCGAGAGTGGATGTGACTTTGGAGCTGCCAGGACCACTGAGTTCATCTTTAATGATGGCGGAGATAGTCTTTCAGCTGGGGGAAATGCCAGAGCTCAGCAGTTTGTTTTGTGTAGCTTTAAGAGCTTCCTGTGTCAGGTTCAGGTTGCCGGTGTCTCTCCCGGCAGCGGCCCATTGTCTCCCAGCCACAAAAGGCAGGAGCACTGCAGTGTTTGGTGATCGACAGAGCACGGCTAACCTAACCTCCGCTGGGGATTTGACACTGGAAAGGAATCTTGTGTTCAAGGAATCTTGTGACAAGACATTAGCGTAGGAGTATCCCACCGGCAAAATGCATCACCAGAATGTTGACATAGCATAGAGTCCAGGTTTCAAATTATATTCACACTGCACAGTTGTACAGCACAAACTGAACCAATTTGGTTCCGTTTTGCCTTAAGAGGCTTGTGTTTCCACTGTCCTGTGTCCAGAGAGAGAGACGTCTGTTACAGAAACAGTGATGTCGCAAAAGTGTAACATATCAATTGCATTTGAATTAAACTTTTAAAATTAAGACGTGTTTCCAATTATAAAAATTAAAAAGTGAGTAAATCCTGGAGTGTAGGGATTTAATAGGCTGAAAGTACAGTGTATACTCCTGCAGGAATTATAAGACTGTTACCAATTTATTGCCAGCTTTATAAACATTAATTTCAGAGAGCTTGACCAATTTCCTACATTTTATAAACGCACCATTTAAACAGACTTAACCTGATTATTATTATTTTGTTCATGGTTTAAACCCCAAATAGTTTATTGTAAAAGCAATCATTTTTGAAAAAAACAGGCATTATAATCCCATGTACTGTTTATTTTAATGGATTTTATAAGTTACTCAGGAATGGAAAAATTTGGCTAATCACATGCTTGATCAAGGAGCGCTCCCATTAGTCTACATTGGGTTTTTATATGACGTTCCAGGAAGTGTAATAGCTGCCAATAAAGTGTATTTTCTGCACTGAAAATGTCTTTTAACACTTTATTTTCAAGAAAGAAAAATATCAACAAAGAAAAGGGACACAACGTAAAGCGTAAATACTGTCAATTCAATCATGTAATGTTTACATGACTGACGCTAAAATTGCAGCTAAGCTAAAGCTAAGCACTAAACTTTAGTTTGGTGTAATGTATAAGTATTTTGAGGAGTAAAAATGGGTCCAGTTTTATTTGTTAAATAAAAGAGAAGCAGGAGAGGTCCCTAAACTGCTTTTGGAGGAGAGTAGAATCTGAGAGTGAACAGAATGTCAGGTAGTAGTTCTGTTATTGTTAAATGCAGTTTAGTGCAGTTTGCAATAAATGTTTTTATTCATTCATTCATTCATTCATTTTCTACCACTTTGTCCCGTTAGGGGTCGCGGGTGACTGGAGCCTATCCCAGCAGCTTTGGGCCTGAGGTGGGGTACACCCTGGACAGTGGCCAGTTAGTCGCAGGGCTGACATATAGAGACAGACAATGACAGACAAGCATTCACTCTCACATTCATTCACTAGAGACACTTTAGAGTTGCCAATTAACCTGTACATACATGTCTTTGGACAGTGGGAAGAAGCCGGAGTACCCGGAGAGAACCCACGGTAACACGTGGAGGACATGCAGACTCCTCACAGAAAGACCGGAGTCGGCCGAGAATGTTTGGGTCGGCCGGGTTTTGAACTCACGACCTTCTTGCTGTAAGGCAGGAGTGCTAACCACTCTGCCACGTGCACCCAAAAAATGTTTTTATTCATAAAGAAAAACCTGTCCAACACTGAACCTGCCTAAACCTGAAAACAGCTGTTGCTAATGAGCGCTGGCTTGTTTTCAAAATGAGTGCAACGTTTGGCATGTTTCTCTTGACATATGTTTATCACAAGAAAATAAATTGTTTATTTGAAGAAACATTTCTTTTTTAATTTTGACCCATACCGCTTTGGTGGAAACAGACTCATAGAAAACCGACTGGCCCCATGCTGTGAATACACCGACACTGAAGCTAAAAAACACAGGTGCAATGTTAAATGGTGCATCAGAAAAAAAAATGTTATGCTCCAATCACATTGATGCTTCATTATAAGATCATTTGAGTGACGGCTGTAGAAACATTTTGGCGAGGCTGTCACCTGTAAAGTTGTTTTTGGCCTAGAGACAGCTCAGAGGGAGAGGATAGCCCTGAACAGATAGGGGCTGTTCCAATCCCACAGGTTTTTTTTTTTCCTTTTCAGTCAAATTGAATAAAAAGAACTTCACTCTGCAGCAAATGAAAAAAGGAAGCGCTTGAACAAGTCAGTTCCACACTGTGCAGGAGTCCTGCTGCTGACCAGAAACACACCAGCTCCCCCCCGGGTTCTCAACCTGACATTCCTGCTGGTCCCGGCTCTTTGAAGTAGCTTGTTGGAGCGGGGTCCTGTTACAGGGGCCGGCTCTGGAGAAAGCCGATCTGTCTGGCTGAGGAGAGCGACCCTGGCCTCGGGGTTAATCAGCAGAGTCAGTACACTGGCCGCTCTGTACACAGCCGTCCACTCAGTCCCATTCACACACAGATAGATGCACACACTAGCCGCTCTGTCCCCGCCGCGCAGCTGGAACAAGACCAGCCACATTTGGAGGTTAAGAAAGACAGCCGCAGACCGAGCGCTTTGAAGTTGACTGGCAGCCTCCGGGATTTGGACTCTTACAGACCAGAGCTGGCTGTGGCTCAGAATTATACAGGGTCATGTGGTGGAGCAGAGGGTGGTGACGGTGCAGTTTTAGGCACAGGACAGGAAGCTGACTAATCTCTGTTTAACTCTGTGGAACAAGAGATCTGGTTGCCCTCAGTGAACTAGTTTATGGGCTCAAGTTTGACCCAAAGATTTTGGATCTTGCAGACAAGCGTTGTTTCTTAAAAAATTACACATAAGATTTGTCAACAGTTTCATTTACACAAATCTTGATCTAGATGATGTTTCGATTCTTTATCTTTTATATTGAAATATTGTAAAATATAAGTGCACAATAGCTTCTGATCTAAAGCATGTGTTCCTGACAGAGAACTGAAGACAGGTACAGTACAGGTCATCTGGTCTGGTGCATGAAGTTAACAAATGTAGATTTTATAAAACAAATAACTTTGAGGCAGCTTTGTATTGTTCCACTCGAACCAACAAAGCTTATTCAAATACTTCTAACAGAGGAGCCGATCTCCATGTGATAACTTTGTTATGAGTTTGAAGTTACTCTGCAAAAAACATTATTTCACAGATCCCAGTTCATAAAAGACACTGCTCTAGAGCCACTGCATTTTATTTTTTTTTACAAATAATTATAATAAATATTAATGTGCAATGCAGTAAAGCGCTGCTTGCATAGCATTGTGAAAGAAAACTTAAAGCTGCGTGGCTAATTTCAGAAATCCATAACAGTATTTGTCGAATGAAGAAACCTCGGTAAAATGTCGGTATTGTACGACTAGGATGTGGATTAGGTGGATTTTGTGGCCAGACCTGACAAGGACCTATAGTTTGAATGCAGTTATGGGATGTATTTCTGAAGTATATTGCTACAATTAAAATTTTAAATGACATTAAGTAACTAAATATAACATACACCTACTATACATGACCGCTGCCACAATTTTACTGGAAAAAGGAAGAACTAAAAACACACTTTGAAAGGGCTGAAGTCACAACCTGCATGTTGTATTATTATTTTATTAAAATAAAATCTTACAAATTTAAATACAAAGAAAATGTTTATCTGCTGTTGAACCACAGCTCAAGAGAAAGGTTAACCGAAGATTATTACAAATATTAATGGATTATTACAAATCTGCAAGAACTGAATAGTTGTGGCTCTCATTTGACCCCAAAGAGCAAGGTCACAGAATTCTTAACTATTAGCCTCATAAATGGCAGAAAAAAGGCATTTTGAGAACACATTAACCCTTTATTGGGAAATAATGAAATCATTAGCCAGGGGCATTTAGCGTAGCAGGCGAGCATGTTCATATTTAGATTGGTTTTAGCTTGACTTCATGCATCAGTGCTGTTATTGTAAGGGAGTCATTCCACAAAATAATCAGCTGGCAATAAACCTTGATAAGACACAGCAAACAGAGAGTGGGTCATGCAATCAGAAGAGGTATAAATTAACTATTTTCTTAGCTTTTAAAAACACTCATTACAAAGCCAGGTGCATCGTTGCCATCATAAACGTGAAAACACAGAGAAATCAATATGAAAAGCTGATGGTAATTTTCTTAGGTCTGGTAAAATGTATGAAGTTAATGATAAATCTTGTTTCCACCAAGGTTCATTCAGTAGAATACCTGAATATTCTGAAGATTATGATTTTTTTTAAACAAGCTTTGTTTGAGGAAATGTTTCTTTTTTGGGTTTACCTTTTGATTATTGTTATGTTTGGAGTCTTTTTTAGCTGATGTTTGTGTTGCTTTGTTTGCTCTGTTAAACAGTAGGAGAGTTTATTTTAGAGATTTAATAGCTGCACACCTCATGAGACGATGAGCAAAAGCAGATTCATCTGACTTAATAGTAGGGGGTCTCCCTCAGAAAGGTTTTAACAATATAGGTGTACTTTCCTGTATATTGCATTATAGATGATGTTAATACTACATTTACATTTATTCATTTAGCTGACGCTTTTATCCAAAGCGACTTGCATTGTTCTACAGTAATTACCAGTGTTACAGCCACTGGAGGCAAGGTGGGTTAAGTGTCTTGCCCAAGGACACAACGACAGTATGAACTGTGGGAATCGAACCGCCTACCTTCCGGTTGAAAGACGACTGCTCTACCCACTGAGCTACTGCCGCCCCAGTAGCTCACTAAATACTAAATGGTTTACATTGTGTTGATAATTCATTTCTGACGCAGTGTCAGCTCCACTGAGCTCTCACACTCACATTTGTGTTTAAAACATAAAACTACAGAGATCTACAAGCTCTGAGACTGGTTGATGTTAATTTGAAAATGAGCCTAGCTCATGTTTAAGAGTCAGACATACAGACTGTGGATGTAACCTGTTCATTTGGCTCTAACAGGTGAGAGAGCTTCTGTCTCTCCTCCTCTGCCTGGCTCACAGGCTCTGACATGTGCTTACAAGCAAACAGGTCACAGGTGAGGATGGTTACCTTTAGTAGCCATTCAAACTAGTTTGTGTCAACTTCTGCATGTTATCAGGCCAAAATCATGTAAACTTTTGATCAGGGTCATTTGGCTAGTTTCTGTTGCCATTATGATTTAAAAAGTGTAAACAGTTGTTTGACAATAAATGGCTTCAGCCAACCACTTAAGATGAGTAAAAGAAACATTTTTGTGTTATCATTCATATTGCATCACAAATCACAAAAAAAAACACTGTCTCCATCATCTCTTTCAATAATCAGACCTTAAAACTTATATAGCACATACATACTGTACATCAATGGAAAGAGGATTTTAAAGGCACATCTCAAACATGTCTTCGCAATGATTTTTTTAGGAATGAATTCAGCTCCCATTTACTATGGCGTGCATGATCTAGGTAGTCAAATAGGAAGCTAAAGATACACTTTTGGCCCCGGACAGCCATTGAGAACACTTGATACTGCCCTGCCTTCCTTCCAAGAAACATGCCTGTGGGCCGAGCCAAGTTGATGTCACTATAAAACAATCTGCAATAAAAGAGATTGAAAAAAAAAAAAAGAGGTGAATATATGGGATCCCTGACAGTCTTTTCTGTACAATCCACTTATCTCCCTTGTCGCATCTGGGCAGGGATATGATGGAGTGGACGTCATCCAACATGGCACCGTGACAAAGTCAACAGTATACTGACTGCACACAAGGACAACAGCTTGATTGTCTTTCACTTTCTGTTTATTTCCACTCTCTCCATTAACTGCGGACCCTAATGCCACTGTAAACACAGACAGTGGATGCACACAGCACAGAGTTGAATGCAAAACAAAGAGACTCAAACACTATGTTATACATTCCAGGCTCATCTGAATCAAACATTTGCTGAGCAGAACTTTTAATCTCTGAAACATTTGTGATTGAATTAAAAAACTAAAAAACTGTTGTGAAATGCAGTTCCGCAGTCCCTTGATTTAAGAGACTTGATTGGCAGGGGTACTCTCAAAGTATGGGGCTTGTGGTCCTGTCTCTAGAGAGACTAGAGACAATAGAGCAAGAGTTTGGTTCATGTGTCCAGCAGTAATTCAGACCTGTTACCAATGCAGATTGGACCCTAGCATGGCTCCCTATTGTCACTGATTTTGTTTATTAAAAGAATTTCTAGGTGTTCCCAGGGACTAGAAGGAGTCTAGTTTTGCAAATACTTATTCTGTTTGTTGTCACTGGCAAGATCAGTTTAACTGAAGGAGAGTTCTGGATGTTCATATGGAGTTTACGCAGAAAATACAGTTAAGATTTCTTAAAAAAAAGGTTTTGTTCTTTATATTTTGAAGTTAACTTTACTCTAAAGCTCACTTTTTTTATAAATATTACAATTAAATAGAACAGGTTTGAAATAAATCAGCAGTTTTGTGCTTCAAGTACTCACATCTATGTATGCAAAGAGACTTGTGACCAAAAGACTTAGATGTGACTTGGGCTAGGGACCAAAGACTTGAGACATGAAAAAAAGGCGTGTACATTCCTGTTCCGGATGCCCCAAAGGTCATACTATAAGGACTATGTCTTTTGGAAACGCCTCAACATCAACCCTGGAAGAGCTGGGGGAAGTGTCCAGGGAGAGGGAAGTCCCCGCAACATGGTCCTGGACACAAAAAAAAAGATGGAAAAAAAAATACAGAATGTGGAGTAAGGTGTTGGAGAAATTTAGATTTAATATCTTTAACAATATGACATTACTTGAAATTGGGCCTGGATATTTGTTTAGGTACGCACCCCCTGTGAGAGATAGGAGGAGCCTTCCTTCAGCACCAAGGCTGTAGCCTGTTTAGTCTAGACACCAATAAACACCATGGCATGATCCTTGACGCAGTACGAAGCTATATAGCCTTATGTATTCCAAAAGCATGGAAGACTGGTTATTCAATGCTCCACTGTGTTGAGTGTCCTTTTGCCAGGGCTCGTATTGATGGTCATTCATTACTCCTACCTAAGACATCCAAAATATCTCAAGCATGTCTTTATTCTCGTGTGACTCTTAGCAGCTCTAAAAGCAACTCAAATATTTTCCAAAATTTGGCATGTGAGTGGTTATGGTATGTTTACTATGCCACATTTTTAATTTAAAACATTTCTGGGGTGTTACTCTGCCAAAGAACCTAAAGTATTTGTTGGTTATTGCTATTTTGTTCTCACTAACATCTCAGCTTTGACAAAAAGAACCCCTACATTTATGTTCACTCTTCAAGAAAGCTATAGGTTCTGTCTTTGCAAGCTAAGGTAAGCTAGTTATAGGGAATTTTTAACATAGCATTGACTTCAGCATTGACCCAAATGTAAAATTAAACATTAGATCAGCAGAACTAGAGCAGCCCCGAGATCCAATTATTGAAATGATCTGCAGATGTGCAGCTTCAATGACCGGTCATCCTGCTTCGTCTAAGTGCCGACTTGACCCCACAATAAATGTTACAGCATGTTCCGCTCTTGTTTATCTCCCTGGGTGAGAAATTGTACAATGCCCAAAGATGGATTTCATACCGGATGTTGTTAGACTAGCTTTAAGATCATGAGCGCTCCATCTTAGGCCTCTAGGGACTGTATTCATTTGTGTCTTTTGTTTATCAAGATGTCTAAATATTAAGCACTTTTTTCCCCAGCCATAATGAAGCAGCATTGCATATCCACACATCTGTGCATTTACATACTGCTCTGTAATTCTCTCGGTCTTAATATGCTGCCATGAGAGCGTCCATTTGCATAAAAAGGTCTCTAGTCTTGGGACGTTCCCTTTGTCGTTCTGTATTTAGATAGTTGCTTGTTTACCCATCATTTGCATATGGGGGGTAAACAACATTAATTTGATGGCCCGTCTGTGCACAAAATTTACATGTGTTAGATAAAAAGATCCAAATAAGATGCTGCTAATAGTTCCCACTAATAAGGATTCGTTCTCTCCAGCTCTGGCCTATGTCACCATTGGTACGATTAGACAGCTATGTTAGTGCACAAGCTCTCCACTCAATTCCCAAACAGGTGCTGGTGACACTATAGCAACATCCCTACAGCACAAAACTTCAATATTCATGTCGGCCGATAAAGGGAATTACTTCTTGATTGCTTGGAGGAGCATTGATACATCTGGCAGATAGTGAAAAGGCTCAGGTTTGAGCATTCAGATTGGTGTTTTTTTTTTATTGAAATTTTATATATTCTGTTGGCTCGGCTTTCTCTGGGAGCAAAGTCTATTAGCGGCAGCCATCTCTTATCGTAGTTGGCACACGTTTGTTCTTCGACAAGAGCAAATATGTTGGAACAATAGTCGCAACCTGTAGGGGATTTTGGAAACACAAGGTGATTCACCCGGCACGGTACAAAAGGGAATTTCAGACTATTGTGTGAAAGTGGTAGGTATGAGGTGGTATTTAATTCCCAAATATTATTGACAATTTTTACAATTAATAAAAATAGGTGGCATATAAAGGTCTTTGATGTAAAATTAACATGAGCGAGATATTAAGATGTGTATAATTTTACCAGCAGAAGTGGAAATTGTTGTAGGGTCAATCAGTCTGTACAGTCAGTCAGTCTATGGAATTTCCCCTTGGGGAATATTAATCAATTAATTAATAATAATAATAATAATAATAATAGTTATTTTGAAGTTGAATAAATATACATTTTTATTTGTAACACTATTAGTTTGTAAGTGTAGTTATGAAGTAAAAAATTCAAAGTATTGCTTCCCAACACCAATTAATAATAATAATAATAATAATAATAATAATAATAATAATAATAATTAGTATTATTAGTATTATTATAAAGGATTGAATTTAGTTAGTGCTTTACAGAGTCCATTATTAATTCACTCCACAGTCAGCTTTTTTGAGTCCACAAAGACTATGGCCCTGTTTTTTTACCTTTCAGTCTGATGGAAATTATGCTGAGCCTAAGGTATTATTTTCGACCAAAAATACATATATATATTGTGTATTTTTGTCCTGTTTCTAATAAAATTGTGTATTTCATTTCAAGTTTACACTTTTGTATAGTGCTGTTTACTTTTACTATTAGTATGTATTATATTTTAAAGTGAAGTAGGGTTAAATCAGGCCAAAATCTGCTCTAGGGACAAGCAAGATTTAACCTAAACCCCACATAAACCCTTTTATTTATAGTCTTGTACAACAGACAAAAATCAAAAAGGTAAAACAATGTATTGTTTGCTTTGTGCCTGCCAGAATGTTACCAAAATAAAAGTTTTGCATAGACTAAGATCATGCCGCTGCTTTGTGCGACCCGGATCTGTAGGGCCTCTCCATGACACCGGGGCGTGTTGGTAAAGAATGACCCTCATTTCTGTGGACACGCCACTGTGTCCGCTCCCCCAGATCTGGGCGCCCATTCCATTTCATGGTGCATCGCTTCTGCGCGTGATTATGCCACTCTTTCAGGTGCAGAGGAGGAAATGTCTTTTGAAACTGATGTCCCTGTCAGCCGCTCTCCTTTCTTCTGCTGAGCGTGTCACCTCGCTGATTGGTAAATTACAGTCGGGATGTGAAGTGTGGCCCCGCCCTTGTCCCCAGCTCATTAGGCCCGAAGCAAATGAGCGCATGCACATGTTTGCCTCATTTGCATCGGATCAAATGGTTTAATGTCAAGGAAAAAGCAGTAAATAGTAATAGGGCCAAAAGGCTAAACCCCACATGTGCGTTTACATGACATAATGGCTGAAGCTGGTGAAACAAAAAACTGTGTTACCTTGCTCTTGTGCTTTAAAGGTTAGTGTTGGATTTCTGAAGTAGGTCTCCACCTGATAAATGTGTAGAGCAACCTTATATTGATGGCATTCAGAGTAAAAAAAACAGCAACTGGCGCCAGTAAATAAAGCCAACTGGCAATACTGCGCTAAATTACCTGAGATTAAGTTCTACAGTGCAATACACACACTGATGTAATGACCCCCGTTCCCATCGATGCGCCGATCAAACACCGTACATTTTTACGGCTACATGCTTAGACTTGCTATTATTTTGTCATTGGCGCAGCACATCTGTCTTCTTCCCGCTGCGCACTGACCTGTGCTCCTGCCTAAAGGCATATTCAGCCATTCTCAATGGCTGCAACCATGGGGATCCCTTGAAACAGCAGGCCAGTCCTCACTTTTATTCAATTTTATAACTTGGATGTCCGTTCAACCCCGGGCTCTTAAGTCTAATTGAACTGAGTCTACCGAACTATTAGGTGTGAATACAACCTTAATATCTTTGAGCTATAGGTTTATGTGATCATCTCAGCTCTTTTGATAAATATTTGTCCTGTACATGACAAGAGTCAGGGATGCTTAATTAAGATTTGTGACATAGCTTCATCACTGTAGAATCAATGTGTTTAATGGTGTCTAACATTTTAAGACTTGTAACAACCATCTTTCAAAATTCAAAATGTCCACACAGAGACACAGTCCCGTCCTGCTCTAGAACGTCTTTAGGCACCATGAATTACGAGTTGAATGACAGCCAACGTAAATATGCATCGCAAGGAAAAGCAGCTGATTTGATTTGTTTGCACAGCAATTAATTCCTCATTAGTCGATTCTGTGGCCAGCTGAAAAAGGTGTAATCAAATGGTTTCAGCAGTTCTGCAAAATTAACACTTGCCCACACATTTTTACAGTTCCCCACTCACTGATTCCCAAGATAGCATTGCCTACAACAACATTAATGCAACATTAATTGGTTTATGTAGTTAGTTTTTTCTCTTTGTATATGGAAGCGCTTTTTAAAATCATGATCCATCTTCTGCTCGTTCAGTCATTTGAGCGTGAAGAAGTCCCATATACTTATCCTCCAGACATAAAATGGCATGGATAAAAAAAAGACACTCACACTTAAGTGTCATGCTCTAATTAGTGTAATGCTCCGAGAACCAAATCAAGGGCCAGAGAGATTTGCCTTTTTTATATTTGAAGATGTCCATTAGGCCTTTGGTTCTCAACCTTTTTGAGCCACAACCTAAAACAACTGTTGGTGTTTGCAACCCCCCAACCCCACTGAGAAGAGAGCAGGCACGCGTGCAGGCTATATGAAGTGTATTGCTGGGCCCGGAGCAGGTGCGTAAAGGTGAGTAAAGCCAAGCGTGTCCTAGTTTTAGATGGATGCTTGCTTCTTTGTTATTGTTTGTTGTTCTGTTTTACACAGTGTATATACTGTATAACCCAACTGTAGCTTAAAAAAAACGTAGTGTGCAAGTGTTTTAAAGGATTAATTCACTTACCACGCTTCAGTCTGACTTTGTAATCTCCGACATTCCAACAATCTGCAGCAGCACATTGACAGCCGTCTATATATCAAGATCCTGTGGGAGGCTTCCAGATACAGACCGATAAAATGCTAATGGAAAACCAACCAGAAATTGTGGTGGTGGACAAACAGCAGAGGATAGCTGTCGTTGTTGACATAGCAATACCAAGTGATGTCAAACTTCAGGAAAAAGAAATTTGAGAAACTAGAAAAATACCAAAGCCTCAAAGAGGAACTGGAGGAGGCCTGGAAAGTGAAGGCAACAGTGGTACCCGTGGTCATCAGAGCACTCGGGGCAGTAACCCGAGTGAGAGCAGTGAGAGTTATTTTTAATTTGATTACCTCTGCATTATCGTTGTATTTGTTCTGGTTTCAATGATTGCAAAATACAATTTAAATTTGTTGTATAAAAAGACAGTAGTCTTTTCTTTTGTTTCTTTTACTTACCAATGTAGATTCATGCACAAGGCTTTTGGCTAGAATTTCATAAAATTAAGTTAAGCAATTATATATTTACATATATATTATGTTTATCATATTATGGAATTTGTTGTTGGAAGTTATGAAATTTTAGGGTGAACCTTGGATAAGTGTGAATGCTGCAGACGAACCAGAGGTCTCGGGGCGCTTCTGACTGAACTCCGGTACGGTTCGATTCAAGTGTGAACCTCCATCGGACCATAGACGAGCACAAACAGGAAGAACCTCATAAATTGGCGACAAAAACATCACGTAATGCTAAGTTTTACCAAAGTCAGAAAAGACAACAAACCAAAACAATATTGTCAAACTAAAAAAGATGACAAGAGGTCAAATGTGAAGCACTGAGGAGCTAAAATGCTATACTAACATCCCTTATTACCATTTGGGCTACAGAACCATATAGGGTTTATCAAATTTGTCTCCAGTTTAAAACCAGCTGTGAACACTCAGACCAAGGCTCTTCTATGACAAACCAAACTAAATGGATCCTTGTCTGTTTTGGTGCAAACTAATAAAGTGGACTACAAGCTCTCTTAAGCACTGTGGACACTGTATTTGGAGAGGTGGGCCGTTCTAGTTTCACCATTGATGAAGAAAGACTGGTGAAGTTGGACAGGAATTTGTCTACAGATTGCATTTCAAAGTTACTCATTGTTTTAGCCAGAACTGTTCAAAGACGGACGAAGGAGTTTGGGCTTTCTGCAAGACAAAGGTACAGTACTGTTACCAATGAGGAGCTTGATGCAGTGCAACGCAAAAGAATGAAAGGCCTACAGCAGTATTGGTTGGTCAAACACTGGTCTGTGCACTGCTCAAAAATTAGGATGCATGTGCAGGGGCTAGATGTTATGGTTTGGTGGTGGTTGTTTTTTTTTTTTTTTATCTCTCCTCCCCTTCCTTCTGCCTTTTTTGTTTCAGCAATGCATTTGTTTGGCAGGGGGCGTGGCTGGCTTCTTCCTGAACTGGAGACAAGACGCACCTGTTTCTACTCTCCTCATTACCCCTGGATATAAGCCTGCTCTACTCACCTCCACGCTGCTGGATGATTCTGTCCTGTTCGGTAGAGTTGCTTGTACGTCTTGGTTCCTCAACGCTTGTGTGTTTTGGAACATTTTTGGACAGTTATTTGCTGTTCTCTCTTCTCTTCTCGTCTTCCCAGAACCGCCTCGTGTCTCGCACCTTGTGCCCTCCTGCCAGCCAGCAAATTGCTAATCAGCCAATCACAGGCAGCAACTCAATGCATTTAGGTATCAGAGGTTAGTGAAATCGACTTGCTGAAGTCCAAATCGAGCATCAGAAAGGGGATTTAAGTTACTTTGAACGTGGAATGAATGTTGGTGCCAGATGGGCTTGTCTGAGTATTTCAAAAACTGCTGATCTACTGGGATTTTCACACACAACCATCTCAAGGGTTTACAGAAATTAGGCCGAAAAAGAGAAAATTACCAACGGTAGATGTGTGGACAAAAATGCCTTGTTGATGTCAGAGAAGAATGGGCAGTCTGGGTAGAGATGATAGAAAGGCAACAGTAACTCAAATGACCACTATTTACAACCAAGGTCTGCAGAATACGTCTCTGAAGGCACAACATGTTAAACCCTGAAGCAGATGGACTACAGCAGCAGAAGACCACACCAGGTGCTGCTCCTGTCAGCTAAGAACAGGAAACGGAGGCTACAGTCAGCACAGGCTCACCAAAATTGGACAATAGAAGATTGGAAAAATGGTGCCTGGTCTGATGAGTCTCAATTTCAGATTGTAGGGTCAGAATATGATGTAAAGAACATGAAAGCATGGATCTATCCTGCCTTGTCTTAACGGTTCAGGCTGGTGGTGGTGGTATAATGATATGGGGGGTATTTTCTTGGCACATTTTGGGCCCTTAGTACAAATTGAGCATCGTTTGAATACCACAGCCTACCTGAGTAGTGTTGCTGACCATGTCCATCCCTTTATGACTACAGTGTACCCATCTTCTGATGGTTACTTCCAGCAGGATAATGCACCATGTCCCAAAGCACAAATCCTCTCAGACTGGTTTCTTGAAAATGACAATAAGTTCACTTTACTCAAATGGCCTCCACAGTCACTAGATCTAATTCCAATAGAGCACCTTTGGGATGTGCTGGGAAAAGAAAGTTGCATCATGAAGGATTCTGCTGCAACTGCGAGATGCTATCATGTCAATATGGACAAATCTCTGAGGAATGTTTCCAACATCTTGTTGAATCTATGCCTTAAAGAAATTAAGGAAGCTCTGAAGGCAAAAGGGGGTCCAACCCGGTACTAGTAAGGTGTACCTAATAAAGTGGCTTTGTGAGTGTATATTTAGGCTATATCTAATATTGCTTGAATTTTATTTGAATGTTTAGCACATACCGAAGGGCCAATCACATGCTCTCATGCTTGTAGGGACGCTTACATTGGCTGTTATCATTGAATTACTGGCTGCCAATAATACAGATAATTCCAAAGCCTAGTCTGCTTACACAGAAAAAAAGCTCAAGCAAAGAAATACAAAATTAGAGAAAATGATTCTAAACTTTGGTTTGATGTAATGTCTCAGTATTTATTTAAATTAAATTAAAGCAGGAAATGTGGCCATGCTGTTGCTGGAGGAGAGGGGTGGTGACCAGGACAAAAGAAAATTGGAGCTGTAACAGACATATCACCCTGAGATAGGATGTGCTTGTGTTGTGGTGCACACAGACAGTGGTTTTCTATTGTGTGCGTTTTGTTTAGTGAGGCATACTGAATGCATATGTGCATGTACAAGTGCAAAATGCATGTTTTGTGTCATGCCTCTATAGTGAATATACTCTATATGTCTGCCTTATTTATGTGCCTAGAGTTGGCAGGACAATACTAGGCAAGCGTTGGGGTCCTCTGTGGGTCCGCTCTGGTCTCTTCTTGAGCAGAGACGCTGGCTCAGTAGACTGGAATCCTTAAGGGCATCGGGGACATTTGACTCCCTCACTGCCTAAGCACTGAACTAAATGCTCCTGCATTATTCATGTGTATATCACTTTATTGCTGCGCAAGGTTTTCACTCAAAGTTTCTGCCGCACCATTTAGTGTACTTACCCCCCAGACATTAACTGACAAACTTCCCCCGATCTCTTTCTCTCTGTCTGTCCCTCACCTCTCTGGTATAATGACACAGAATTGTCCAGAGAAGGGCTTCCTGTTCTCCAGGATTCAGGCGGCACAGCTTCTGCTGCCTGTTAAGTAACACCGCTCTGTCTGTTCTTTAAATAAGGCTTGATACAATGGATTGAATGAATGTATGATAGTGTAAAACCAAATCCCACAGGTTTGTTTGAGTTTTTTTTCTTTTAAATAAATAGCTCACTCAACTCAGAGCAAGAAACAGTGTCTACTTAAACTGGATGAATGTATACCATTTGGGATATCAGGTCTAACATTGGGCAACTACTTATGTTAGTTTGGACTAAAACTGAGTAATCATCAGTTTCCATCTGGTAATAAGCTAAATAAAACAAATTGAGCTTTTAAATTAAATTAAATTAACTTAAAAAAAATAATAATCATTTTTGGTATATTCCATGACACCTCGCTCTCTCTGCTCTCGAGACTTACCCTGATTGAGACACGTCTTATAGGCTCTTGGCACATGTGTGCATTGAGTTTTGCATGACCATGACCACAAAGAATGACCGTGCAAATTTTCCTAGCAATGTATAAAATATAATTAACATAGTAAATATTAAATCAGAATAAAAAAGCAACAGTGAGCTAGTGCTGTTAAGCAAGCGGCAACACCACGGTTTAATGCTGTAAGATTTATATTTGTCGAACAGAAGAACAAACAATACATATAACCATCAGGGTCTGTTTATCCTCTGAGACCAAAAAGGAGCCAGTTTCTGTCTGCATTTATAACAGTTATTTACTACAGTCACATCATCACAATGACTACATATCATGCACCACTTTGTCCGAATAATTAATGTTTTATTGCATGGGTCCACTTGCCATTAGTCTTACACTTTAAAGAAATATGGTAAACTACACAAAAGAGAAACACTGATTAAGAACAAATGCATTAGTCATCCGAAGCTTTTTTTTTTTTTATCTACTTTCTAATTTACAACAAAATGCCTCATTCAGAAAACTGTTTGTTTCCATATTTTGTTATCATTCTGTGGCTCCCTGACAGTTGGCCAACCAGCAGAACTCATCCTGCATAAAACACTTTCCAGGGATTTACCAGATCCAAAGATCCATCTTTGATTTGCTACACAATCCAACAAATACAAACACCTTTTATAGGATATACAGTTTTTCTCCCATTTCTATTCCGTCCTATCACTTGGTTATAATCTGTGCATGTGCTGGAATTGTAATCCAAAAGATAAAGCCTCTTCTGTAATCTTCATGCTTGCCATTTTTGGACTCAGACCCACTATGTCTCTACAGGAGCCTGCAGCCAGGGCCCCATGCAGCACTGGAGGAGGAGAGTTGAAGCTAACACGCTTCCTGCAGGAGCCTCCCCATGTAAGGTGGTTCCACAGATCAGGAGATCTCTTTAATCTGCTCTTCAGTTCCCTCCGGTGCAAAACAATGAGCTCCCGAGATTTTCCCTTCCTAGCAACAGATAAACATCCAGGGAGCAGCGTCGACTGGAGAGCTGCGCTGAAGATAATGCACTGTGACATAGCGTTTTGATCAGGGCTGCTAATACACAAGCGCTCTGGGCTGTGCACATGGAAAATGCAAGTCTGGGCTAATTACCTGAGTGAGTCAGACAGAGGCAGTGAAGAGGTCCTGTTAGGCCGGACACTCACTGGAGGATTTATTTTGCCTGATTTTGGCCCGACTTCTGTTGAGGAGTGAGGCTTACCTCGAGGCAAGTCACAAGTGATTTTTTTTATTTTTTCAAAATGCTCCAAAGTATAAGGTGTCATAAGTGCGATTAGTTTGTTGGGCCAAATTGGACCAGACATATTATCTATGAGCCAATCAGAACAAGCCAGCAAGCGTTAATAAGAGCAAACATGTACCAAACTCGTAAACAGAAATGTTACATTTGTGAATCAGACTTCAAATTTTGCTGCAGCAAAACCCCGAATCTCCTGGATTGTGGGCCCTAAATTACTATAAACCGTTGGTCTTAACTGTTGGTCACGTCATCAATGATGGTGGAAAAATCCTAACTGAGAAAATGGCTATTCCAGCGCTGGCTAAGTCTGTGTGAAAAAGATACACAGAGAAAAATTAAGCAAAGTGACATATGATTAATTAAACAAAGATACAAGTGGTCTGCTGTTTAACACTAAAACACATGGCAAATGGGAGCACCCCTGATTTTAGATTCCATTATGTATGCAAGCACGTGATTGGCCAAAGCTTGTTGTCATGCACTGAGCATTTGCATCTATAAACCTCTTTGGTAATAAAGACTAGATTATTTTAATAATTGCTTTATTCATATTCTGTAAATATAGTATATTTGCTGTTTTTTTTTTTCTTTTTTACAAAGCTATTTTACATGATGTCGTCAGGTCTTGTTTGCCAACCAGCACACAATTTAAACCAGGTCTCGGGTAATTACATTTCACAAGTAAGATTTGTATTTCGGTGTTACTTTTGTTTGACAGTTATAACATTTGGTTGTGCTGTTGCGAAACCACGTAAACATTATGTAGTGCATTTTATCGATAAAAAGAGCCCCCTCTCTCCTTGTATTTGTTTATATTTTGGTCCTGCCTGCACGCTCTAAAATGGCGTCAACGTAGACATATTGAGGCAACGACCATTACGGCCAATGCAGCGTCTTTGTACAGTATATAATGTCTTTGGGAGTAGGGGTTGTGAGTCTCAGGAAAGATGTTCAGTTACCTTATTTTAATAAGCATCTTTTGATTTTGTTAGGATTGGTCATCGCTGTAGTGTGATGTCTCTCATGTTTTATTGTCTAGTCAAGTGTCTCACCTCTCAGGCCACAATTGTCCTCACCTTGAGCTTGCTGGTCTCCACTGTGCTGCTCAGACCCTACAGTCTTGCTTAATGCAGACTTGGTGGCAGTGCTACTTTCTTTTTTTAATCAAGGTATTTATTTATAATCTTTACAATATTTGACATCTCCATGTAAACATTACATTCAAAGCTTTCCACATTTGTTTTACTAGATACTGAAAAAAAAAAAAAAAAAAAAAAACAATAAACAGGGAACATTACAGCAAACTGTTGTTCTGTTAATCTTAAATCAATACCCACCACAGAGGAAAGAGGGAGAATATTAACAATACACCCTTGTTCTTTTATGCATATAATACTACATACTGTATGTCATTTGATACAATGTCAAATCCAAGTAGTACGCCAAAGGACTCCACCTCTTTCTGAAGAGATTAGTAATTAGAATAAGTTTAGCTGTATTTTTTTTCCATTGCATACACATTTATGAGTTTTTCCTATACGGTCGGTGGGCAGCAGCAGTTTATACCAGATTACAGTTATCATCTTCACAACTAATACAAGTACTCTCAGAAAGTAAAAAAATAAATAAAAATTAGGAGGGACCACTCCAAAAAAAAAAAGATTAACAGATCCCATATTATATTAAGTTTTCAAAATATTAGACAGTTTACCCTGGATTCTCTCCCAGTATGGTCCCAAAACATGTGTGTGATCACCAATTTGTCCTCACCCCCTCCAACATAAAGGTATTTTTAGTCCTAAATTCAAATAATTAAATTATTTCCATAATGAACCTCTGATTAACTAATGTCCAGTTTCACATACCTAATGTTATCCTCAATAATTGTAGTAATTTACAATTTCTACTTCAAGAGCACTCCCCGACATAATTGGTTTCAGACACTTGTATAACTGTGACACTGTTTTATCACATTTAACCTTTTTGACCTCACTGATGAAGAAAGCTTCTAGGTCAGTAGGTTGTCTTTTAAGAAGTGACCATTCTTTATGAGACATAAAGTAATTTCTCAATTGTGGGAATTTGTAAAAGTCTTTTGAGAATAACCCATATTCTGTCTTGTAGCTGTGTATATAACTTCAGAAACTGCTCTTCAAACATATCATCTATAAAAATTGGATCTTTACTTTCCCATTCTTTAAATCCTAGATCTAATTTCCCCAATAATAAATCTTGATCAATCATAGAATCTTTGGTGTAGTAGCTTGGTGGTCTTTCCAAATAAATGATCATATCTTCTTGTAACTTTAGTGCCATTTTGAAAAAGCTAGAAATAAACTGGATCATTGTTTTGCTCTTTGCGTCTTCTGGTATCTCATATACTCTAGGATGTCTTGTTATGCATCTCCAGATTCTTGTCAAAACAATGTTATGACCCCCAGTGTTGGCTAGCATCTAGCGTTGGCTGTTTCTGTGTGCTTTTCCCTGTCATAAACATACCAGCTCTGGTGTCCTTTTGGGTTTGTTTCTGACTAGTAATCATCGTTTTAGAGGTTTACTGTGTGTTTTTGTGGTTATTTTCTTTTCAACAGGCAGATTAATAAAAAATCCAGGCTGAGTGATGTTCTTTTGTGTCTGACTTGTGCATGTCATTACCTGAAGTCCAATACAACGTTCATTTAATCTCACAAAGCTGCTTCCTTGTGTTGCAAAACCTTTCATGGATCTAAGAAGGCGAAGGAATGAAGAGCAGTCCCACTGGGGTTGTTCCAGAGTGATCTAAGTTGTCTGAAGACTTGTTGTACACGGCTGGTGAGCTAATTGGACCCTTACCAAGCCAACAGCGCACTGCGGATTAACCACTGACAAGGTATGACAGCCAGGCCTTTAAAATGTCAAATCTAGACATTCGCACAAAGCACCGACCACCTTCTCAGAAACGAGGCGTCGATTGTGAAATTATCACCGATAAATATAACGAATGGAATTTTGTGGGCTTTACATTTGAACCCACGCTCTGGCTCAGCAGGGCGCTAAGGGCATCGCTCAAATTGCCTGGGTCCAAGCATCCATGCTCTTTGTGCGCAACAATAGAGGTAAAAGACAAAATAGAATGGACAGCTTTGGTAAAATGTCAGCCGGTTGGGGTCCCCTCTCTGTCTATCTTGATCGATAAAGCTACCTTTGACAGTGCGCCATGTTGTCACTATGACATTTGGCTTTTATTTTTTTTGCCTCACCTGGCTCGCAGCTAAATAGTAATATCACAATGGATTTAATAAAGAATCAATAGTTACACTCCAATGATACATTCAGCAGTGTAATGAATAGCGATGGAACAAAACAAATACCTGCATGGGGCATTTGTATTCCAGACACTGTGTCTGTAATAGCCGTGCCGATGATGTTTCATTATGCCTTTTCCGCCCGTGTGTTCCTTTGCTCTGTAGCCATACAATCAAATAAAGGATATCCACATGATTTAATCAAGGATACGACAAAAAAGCCAAGCCAACCTCTTGTGTATTTATGAAGAGTGTGGGCTTGCATCTATGTGCTCTCACGCCCATGAATATCACACGCCATTGTTTGCATTTCATTCTACAGATTTGTACAATATGTATAATAAATAATGAAAATGAATTGATCTTTACCACATGTCCGTGTGTGTGTGTTGAGTTATGGTGCCTGTGGTATACATTTGCGGTGTTTGTGATGAATGCACAGGGCTTGTGACTGGAATGTACATGTGTGGTTTAATGCAAGTTTTGCAATAAGTCCATAAACATGAGTTGTTTACTGTGCGTGCTGCGTATGCTCCCATAGTTTATTTGTACCATAGCCATATGTGTGTAAATGTATCACACTTATCACATATATATATATATATATATATATATATATATATATATATATATATATATATATATATATATATATATATATATATATATATAAAATATTATATGCAACTGTAGAAAGTGGGTAGAGCAATCATCCTTCAACCGGAATGTAGGCGGTTTGATTCCCACTTTACCCACAGTTCATACTGTCGTTGTGTCCTTGGGCAAAACGACACTTAACCCACCTTGCCTGTTATAATATATACATATATATATATGTATAATGAACTTGTTATAACTGACTAATCAACTCAAAAAAGTGGGGTTTATAGCTCTATGGTAAATGGGGTGTTAAGCCCTGTGGCAAAGGGGCCAGTCAGAAGCTCATGACTCCCTCTAGTGGTGCAAATACAAATATATGACTCTATAAATAGCATTCTGAAAAAACGTTATTGGTATAGTTTAATTTCCTAAGGAGCGACTCCATACAATAAGGGGTCAGAAGTGTTTCAAAATAATAAAAGCACTCTGAATTGAATGTAGTAAAACTGTACCTTTAGCATTGTACCACTACAAGATTTACTCAACTCTTATTCACATTATAAAACAGCACATCCAAGATTTCAAAGTCTGCTTCAAATACGATAGAAATCTTATATAGAAACAGGTGTTTCAATTGCTCTTGTGTAACATCACATAGCAGATGTCTCTTTCAGGTCACAGCTTTGTTAGAAGAAACTGAACCAAACTGTACCATACTGACCCAAACCCTCAGTACTCAAACAAGTGTCATGTAATCTCTGTAATTCTTTAGTGAAGTAGTTTATATAAACTCTCTGTGTACAACTAAGTTCTCTGTCTGTGAGCTTAGTTGTATTCCTGTATCCTTTTTGTTACTTGTATGTGTTGTTATCGCAGCAGGCCCCAACAGCCTGCCGCTGTTTGATAGTCAGTTCGGTGCATTGTGCTGCTTGGTGTTACGGATTTGGCCTGCGCGTCGGGCCCGGTGCATGACTGACGTCTGGAGCGCCCAGTGTTTAAACATCTCTTCACGTGTTTCCCTTTTGATCAGCGTGTGCCATTCTTACTGATTTTCCAAATCACTGATGCCTGTCAAAGAATTAATTACCTGGATCGTTGCTCCACTGACTCCGGCACCAGCTGCGGGCTTCACCGTTGAGACCTCGGCATTCTCTCAGCATTCCCGGCTAATCACCCACAATCCATTTCAAAGTCAAGCTGATTGGCTCTCTACCCAGAGAATAATGTAGAACTAGACTGAATCCTGACAGTAACGGCTTCTTATTTGCATACAGTGTACGGCAGATTAGCTTGCAGCAGCCGGCCAGTGGGAGGTGAGTATCAGCATCAGCGCCAGTGCTAATGGCAGTTGCCTCCCACAGTTTATTAGATAAGTAATGGTGTAAAGCGTTGTGCAAAGCGTGCATCCTCAACGTGGTATTTGATCATGTGCAGCTCGATGTGTTCATTAACTGTAGGAGATGAGCAGCCCAACACCTTTCCAGCAGGTGGGATTGGAGAGGCCATTTCAGGTTTGGTAAAATAAGCACTTAAATGATAGCCGCAGGCACATTAGTGGATGGCACTGATTAAAGAGTGAAAGTGGAAGTCTCCGAAAAAAAAGCTTGTTATTATTGAGACCGGTAGCCATTAAGTGAACAGTGGCTCACGCTGGCTCTCATATGCTTCCGTCTGAGTTCACAGAGATGGTCATTTATCGTCATTAAGAGACTGTATTTCCATTAGGTTAATTTTAAGGCCCTTGGTAACACAGTCATCCTTTGGAATTTAGTGAAAAATCCAATGAGTCTGCATCATGCGGCAAATTCAGTGATTACCAAACTGGCAACAGCGGGAACACATCTGAGTTTCTTTTTTTTGTGTCTGAACTGTACGTATATTGTAGTATCTAAGAACTGTCACAGTAGCCTACCTTTTACAGGTCTATCTTGTTAGGCTATTGCACACATTTTTACTCTTTTTCACTGGATTCTTTCAATCACTAATACATCCTTTCTCCTTTCATTTGTGGTGACTTTAGATGTGGAGGTTTTTCAGTTCTTTATAAATAGAAGGTAGGTATTTTTAAACATCTAAAAAGGCAATTATATTATTGAGCTAAAACCATAGAAAAGGGAGGGAACCTAATTTTTGCTCCGCTTGGTTTTGATTGTTGCTCTCAGAATAGTTTTTACCGGTGCAGTAGAAGTTGAAGCGCAGATGAAGTAATATTGTTTTTTTTTGTTTTGTTTTAAGAAGAAGCTATAAACCTCCAAGTTTATTCCTCTTGAGTTAGAGAGGTCAATGAGGTCTGTGTTTTATTGTGTTAATTGCGTAGCTGTATGTGAACATGTGTAAGTTATGTGACGGTGTGTTAATGTGTAAATAGCCAATTAAGTGTATTTTCTTATATGTTAAATGTGCACTTTTTCAATTTGTATGCATTTTTCTTTATTATGTGTAAAACATTTAGCATATAGTTCCCACAGTTCATCCCACAGTTACCACCACACACAATGTGTGACTGCATTCCCAATATTTATCTGTGTTTCACTTTTCTCTAACTATGTTTCTCTTTCATGCTGTGTAAGCAGACGTACCCAGTGTTGGATTAGAAAGTTTGTATTATTGGCAACTATCGGGAGTACCCTGAGGAAACATGCAAGCTCCACCAACTTAGGACTCCCTTCTAGCATTTGTTTGTTCAAAGCCTCTGGTGTGTGCTGAACATTCTCATTTATTAAAATCCCTTTATTTTTTTGTTCATTTTTTTTTTCCACAGATTTTTCCAATCACAATAATGCAATTAGATAATGTAACAGTTTCTATCAAATGCAAAAAAAAAAAAAAAAATCACTTACTGTTGTTGTTAACATAAAATGTTAAGCCTGTGAAAGCCACTTGAAGACACAGCACTCTGGAACAGCCAGCCCAAAGTCCAATCTCTTCCAGACAGAGCAACAGTGGCCACAGTAAAACTCAAAGCTTATTTAAAGTGTTACAGACCACTGACTACATTTTATGTATAAGTAAAAGTTGAATTTTAAATAATGCAAGTGTCAAATCTAATGGTACACTTCCTCTTCTGACTAAAATTGCAGTTTTTAGTGTAGAGTAAATAATCCACAATATTAGTTTCAGCAACGTTCATTTGTCCGAATTAAGCTTTAGACAAGATTAAAGTTGGTTTTATTTCTGTAATTTCATTTAAAAAAAATGTATATAGGGAAATGTATCAAATTTTGTGTCCATTTTACATTGTTCACATCTTCTTCATATTCCCACAGCACCATTAAGCATTAAACTGCTGTTCAGTGCATATGTGTTGTGCTGTGAAGACACATACTGTAGACAGGGCTATAAATACCTGCAGCCCGCTGGTGGGTTTGGCGAGCTGTCTGCTGCTGCCGGTATTGGTGGGGTTGCAGCAGCATGACGTCAGCGTGGGCTCGGCGCACTCACTGACCTCTGTCACAGTGAGAGGAGGGCTGTGAGGCGAGCAGACAGCCACACGGGCAGGGCATCAACACGGCACACTTCAGAGGCGTTACAACATGATGCCGTGCAGCTGGGGACGGACTATCACCGACACAGACCAGCGGCCGTGGCAATCCAGGCTGACGACTCATACACAAATGTAAATCAGTTCGTGCAAAGAAGAAGGCTAATATCCACAGGGAGGCGTGTAAATACAGGAGCGAATTATGGTCTGATGGTGTGTAAACAAATCAAGTCCAACACAATAGAGGTTTTCAGTATGGTAACTTAAACCAGGTCCTCGCTGATGCTTTTTTATTTTGAAGCTTCATTGATATAATATGCCCTGATTTTTTATTTTAAAGTGTATTATTTTTGCTGTGTTATACAACTTTAGTGTTTGTGGAATACCACTGTGAGTTCTATTTTAGTAAAATCTCAGTACAGCTAGTCCATAAAATACTTTTAGAAATGTTTCCATGAGGGCCAGCATGATTTAGCCACTGAGCTCAGAAAGCTCAGGGCAAAAAAAAAAAAAAAAAAGGCAATTAGCTTTTATTTTACAACTAGGTAGTGTTGCTAATTAGAACCAACTGTCATTTAGTGAGCTGATTGCTAGCCAGGTCAGCCAGACCCAACAACTTTCTTAGCGAAGTCAAGTCCCACCCATTTATTCTGACTTTCATTCGAGCCCTACACTATCGACCAATGTTTATCTAAACCAGGGGTGCTCAATACGACAATCGCAATCGACAGTCGATCGCAAAGGTAGAATTGATAGATCACGAGACATAGAAACAAAAAAAAATAAATAAAAAAATAGACAGTCAATTATCCATCCAATCACTTGATTGATATAAAGTGTAGCAGATGACATCTGAATTTTTCTGACACATTCCCAATAATGGCGCTAATTTCAGCAAGACGCTTCAGCGACTTACCTCCAATTTTTAGACCTCAGATATTTTTTCTTAAACTAACTGCGGCAAAACTAACAAGCTTCAGCAAGTTACCTCCAGTTTCTAAACTTCGTATTTTTTCTCTTAAACTTAAAAATAAAAATGAGTGGCGGAGCTGGACCAAGTAAGAAGACAAAAACTTATCGCTTTCATAGAGAATGGGAAGAGGACTTTTTTTTTTATCATTTTCAAAGTTCCTTTGCCTCGTCTGTCAGCAGCTACTGTCCAGACTATGCATCCCTGGGTGTTTCACGTCATGAGAGTAAACTCAGGTCATGACAATAAATGTTCATAGTTAATTATGTTGTCTTGTGCAATAATGGCTCATACGGTTATGCAAGGTACATCAACATATATTGCACATATAAATAATCATCAATATATTTGTAAATAAATATATGTTTTGCATTTTTGTAGTGGGTAGATCATTTTGACTTGGTCATTTTATAAGTACCTCACAGGCTGAAAAAGTGTGAGCACCCCTGCTCTAAAGGTTTAGGCGATGACTCAAAGTGAAAGTGAAACTAGTCTTGTCATTGCATTGCTTATGTCAGGTCGTCCAGGGAACTCAGATATAGAGAGACCAGACAAAACTTTTGCCTAAAATAGAAGAAGAATTAAGAAGGCAGGCCAGGATATTTTATACTCTCTCCATGTAACCTTTCTTCTTAACAGTTGACAATAGTCAAAAGAAGTAACAACAAAAGTAGGCAATAATGTGATATGACTAGTCATTTTTGACAGCAAACTGTAAAAATGTTAAGTTAAAATGAGCAAAACAAGAAGGAGTTTCAAAAGGACTGTGGAGGTGTTGCTATGTCCAGATATTGCATTCAAAATGTTCAGATATAATATCTTTACCAATCACTTTAGTGTGCATGCTATGACATAGGCAGCCCATACCCATGTTAATGACAAACAATGAGGACTGGGTGTAAGAGTGAACAGATTTTACAAACATTTTAGCATGAGGACACACAATGCACCATTGTTGTTTATGCACAACATGATTAACAAACAATGATGTTTTTTTCTGGAATCTGGGAAATTGCATGTGTTTATATTTGTCAGTGTTTGCATGTGGACAGATATATTTTTGTATTACACTCCTAGATTTATATTCAGTAGTGTGGACTTACCCTGTGCTACAACCAGTATTTTCAAATGCATGCCTTTCGAAGTAATTCAGTGAATATTGTGAACATTATGTGAAAATCTAAAATTCACTGATAAATATGTTCTGTTGTGGACCATTTCTCTCTCGACTCTGGAGTATATCTGTGTCAGTGTGAGTCTCCTCTGCGTGAGTCTGTGTGCTCTCATTGTAGTCATTACCTAGTCTCCATTCTGGCCTTGAGCAACAGAAACACACGGCAGTCTTTCATTCTGACAAGTCGTCATTCACCTAGTGTCCCTTTTTTTTTTTCTCCCCCTCTTCAAAGGCTGTCCGACATCACAATACCTCCGAGCTCTCTGTCTGTTGAGTTTCTGACAGCACATCGGGCTGGTGTGTCAACAGGAAGCTAGATGTTAATGAATAAACATTATCTCTCTGCGAAGGACATATAGAGGAAAAGAATGGCTCATATCTATGATAATTTTAAGAGGGATTTGAATGCATCATGAAACCTAACCTTAAACTGAAGGATTCTGACACCATTTTCTGCAAATGTGTTCTGTCAAGCTTTCAAGGCTCCCCTGTTAACCTCCTATAATTTTATCATGCGCGCTTATTAAATGTCTAGTTTGATTTCTCAGTGGCTCAGAATTTTTGAAGCTCCCTCAGGCTTTTTTCTCCGCTCCGATCCTATTTTACAGAGATGTTGTGTTAACAGGGCATTTTATGGTTCAAAAAACTGTTTTTAGTTTATATTTGCAGTGTCCCAATATAAGATTGCATTTGAATGTTTACCTGCGGTTGCCTCAGCTCTCAGAAACATAATCTGACAGGAAGTCTATTTCTTCCACAAGTGACAAGTTGGTGGTGGTGGTCCGTACAGTCCCTGGGCCTACTGTGCAGTGGTCATTTGGATGCCCCTCGGCCAGTGTTGGTGCTTACACCTCAAACGAGAAGTATGCAATTTTCTTATGCTAGTGAAGAAATGAACTGTTTAATCACCTAACAGCATAGAAGTACACTCAATACGGAAGTATTTTTTACCGCTGGAAAAAAACAAGAAAGTGTATATTCAATGTTAAATACATCTTTTAATACAGCGAAACAGCACAAAAAAGAAAAACATAAACAGAGACAATGAATGCAATGTAAAACAGGGATAAATATTGACAAATCAATGAAGTAATGTTTAATGTGGTGGTAATAACTGTCATTTTGATGCTTAAGTCAGAGCTATAAGTTTACAGTCAGCTCTAAAATACGTAATGTATACGTATTTTGCAGAGCAAAAATTTTACGGTATTACTTTATTAATAAAAGAAAGTGGGAGAGCCAAAAGAAAAACAGGTAGTGCCACTTTAAATAAACATGGGTCTTTTATCAATTGTCTTAATTCATTTCATTGTTTAATTCATAATTAAGACTTATTATTATAATATTAGTGATCTTTCCATCCCAGTGTCAGTACTTCACCTGCTCCTTTACTGATGAAGATGTCGTCCTTTTCTGTCCTTGGCTGTCAGGTTTTTTTATAACCCTAGAGACCCAGTCTTACTTGAGTATATGGAATATGCATCTCATACAGAAAAGATTTTGATGCAGTATTTACATAACAGATGTCTCTCGCACAGTTGAAACACAAGCCTCTGAACAAATCTACAAATCATATTTCATTCAGCTTTTTATTTATAATCATAACTTTTCATGTTAGCAACAGTAGAAAAAGAAATAGCTGCATTAAAAAATCAAAGTTGCGTAAAAGTGGCACAAGTGTGCGTGAAATTTATTTGCGTACCAGGCCAATCCTGGTGTACGCACAACCGCCTGTTAATAAATTCAGAGGACTGAAACTGCCGTGATTTGAATGAAACACTGGACTCGCCTACAAAGTTTAAGGCATTGAGGCACAAAATAGGGCAAAAAAAAATCCTTCCTTGAGCAGGAAATGACAAAGGTGAAAGATTTTATTGTTTTTTGTATAAAACGTGACAAGCGTCTTTTGTTGACAACCAAACCACATCATATTTGATGTGTAACTTATAAGCATAGGTTTATTTTAGGTTTAGTATAGGTTAAAGTGTCTCTAGTGAATGAAAGTGAGAGTGAATGGTTGTCTGTCCCTGTCTGTCTCTAAATGTCAGCCCTGCGACTAACTGCCCACTGTCCAGGGTGTACCCCGCCTAAGGCCCAAAGCTGCTGGGATAGGCTCGAGTCACCCTGCCGGCTTAGATAATCTCCTCTTTTAAAAAAAATTGCACTTGCTGAGAGTCGCAGAGAGTCCAGGATCTGCGCAGGAGTAGGATCTGCGCCCTCTATTGGCTAAAAGTTATTCAGGGCTGCTTGTGATATGCACATTTTCTTTTCTTTTCTAGCTCTTTTTATGTTGTTTGTTGTTATTGAATTTATAGATTAATGATAGTAATGGTTTTCAAGTAGAGACATTGGTGAAGGTTTTTTTGTTAGATATTTAATTTAATGATTATAAGTTGTAAGGAGACTGGGATATATATATATATATATATATACACTTTAACTCAATCCCTTTAGGACATTATTATGTATTATGTATATTATTTCATATAAATGATGACTGTTTAAATTGTTCAAAATGTTCAAAATAAACAAATTAAAAAATAAACATAATGTACATTTTTTTTCTCCTGTTGCTTGAATGGTTAAAGAAAGGTTGTTTGTGTTTTGGTTTCTGTAGACTTGTTCAGTCATGTTTGCTTTCTTTTCATTGAAATAACATCTGTACAGCTGTTATATTCTATAAGGCCCATTCTTGCAGCTGACAAAAGGCATAAAGTCAGTGATGCATGGTTGATTTTCCATCTACAACATGGCGCAGGTGTAAAAAATGACCAAATATCTGCTTTGTGCTGCCACCTCTGACACAAGCATACAAGACCATGCCACTTGTTCGTAGTGTGCTCATTTTAAGCGACTCATACACCATACTAAAGCACAATGGAGCTTCAAAACCCACTTTGCTTGGCCTAGTTTTGGTCTTCATCATTTTGCCTGTAAATTGCTGCCTTTTTGTGTTCGACAAAGATCACTTCTAATGCAGCGTGCCATGTCACATTCCCATAAAAATATATTTTATTCCCTAATCTGCCCTTATCACTAGCCTTTACAGCGCGGTTGTTTTGCCCTGTGTCAATTTGGATCTTATTTGTTAACCCTTAATTCATTTGCAAGCTTGTTTTAGCATTTCAAAGCCTTTCTATCATGTGCTGAAAGCAATCAGGTAAAAACACATTGCTCACACCCTGGGCATTGCTGTTCACTCACCTTGTTTCCTGCTCCAGACAGGGCATAACACCTTTGGATTTGTTAAAAAAAACACCTTGCACTGAAGTGAGAAATTGGCTACGAGTCATTATGCACCAACACCAAACGGCCTGGCATTTCCAAACAATCATCCTCCTCTGCTCTGTCTATTTGCAATTAATGATTGAATTTCAGCCCCATTTCTGCTTTGTGTATGTATCCCCAACACACACACCAGTGCGCTCGGCAGCATGCACGGCCAAGCTTATCTTCAGCCTTTAGATGGGGGCCTATGGAAACAGTCTTGATTATTTCCCTCCTTTTCCAAAGCAGCGCTGTGTGTTTTGGGATTAGAGTCTTTCTGTGCACACTCACTGGCTGCAGGCGACTTCTTCAGCTCAATAAACCCCCTCCCTTTTGCTATATTTTTTCTGTCTTTTTGCCGTACCCGACACACTAGCCAGTCCCGAGAGTATTACATCACCGTGATGTAATGTCTAACCAATCACAACACAGCACGGCTAAACCTTCCAAGATTATGGAAGTCAGTAGCTCAGACTGGGTAATGAGAGCGGCAGTGAGATGACGAGCAGCATTACTTCTGCAAGAATAGCCTCCGGATCAATTTTTTTTGTTGCTGTAATTCCTAAAGATCAGAAATGAAAATACATTTTCAAGGTGCCTTCTAGTTTAACACAAACTCCAGCTCACTGCGCTCACGAGCCTTAGTTCTTCTGCTCCAAATCTGCCACATGAAAAATCACAATGACTGCACTGAAAAGATAAGTATGTTTTATGTTTAGGTGAAAAAATGTATGAGCTACAGTAAAATTCTGCTCACTTGACTTTTTGTGAAGAGGTGGAGTGGTTAGCACAAAACACATTTACATGAAGAGCTTAGTTGGACTATGCTCATAGCTAAATGAAGACGTCTGACTGGACTGGTCTGGTTTACAGCACAGGAGACTAATGCTGCATTCAAGCGGTTATGGTATTTAACAGCATTAGCCTTGGTTATGAAGACAAAAAAATTATATGATAAACACGCTTTACCAAATGAAGGCACGTGAACACAACTCAGAACCAAAGCTGTTCCTTCTGATGAGTAAAAAAAAATTGAAACATAAAGACATAAAGTTCTCAGACATATGCATAAACTACGGTTGACTAGTTTTTTGTCTTTGAACAAGTGACAACTTTAGTCAGTGACAGACTGATCTTAATGTGTGCCTTCACCAGTCTAAAAATGAGAGCATGGCTCTGAGAACTTGTCTTTATGTTTCAATTTTTTTTTAGGACTGCTTGTTTAGGATGAGGATGACTTTCTCAGTTCACAAAAACACAATAAGAATCTGTTTTGGTTTCATTCTGGCACCCAGTGCAAGGCCATGTAAACTGTCAAGATGGTGTCCTCACAATGATGTAATGTCTTTTTGATGTAACATGATGTTCTGACAATATAAGTATTATTATAAGTATTAGATAAATAATTCTACTCTGATGCTTTAGAGAGCCACACTGCTCCGGAAAATGTAATGGTAAATGGTAAATGGAATGCATTTATATAGCGCTTTCCTGCACCCTTCTCGGGCACCCAAAGCGCTTTACATTGTGCTTCCACTCACCCCATTCACACACATCCACTCCTGGAGCAGACAGAGATGGGGGCTGCCACACAAACGACGTTCAACCTTCTCCTACCACCACCAAACACACCTCTACAGTCACACACATTCATACACCAGTGCTACAGACACTGGAGGCAAGGTGGGTTAAGTGTCTTGCCCAAGGACACAACAACAGTATGAACTGTGGGGAGAGCAGGAATCAAACCTACTACCTTCCAGTTGATGGACAGCCGCTCTACCACTGAGCCACTGCCGCCCCACAAATGTCAAGTTTAAATAGATTATAAAGTGCTGTTATAAAAAAAGCAATAATTAAAATATCTATACTTGCATGTAACTACACCACCAAGTCCCCCCACCCAACTGTAAAAAACTTTCACTGCAGTAGCCTTTTGATGTCCTTTGAAATACAGTATAATAGAGCTATCCATGAATATTATTCTTTCCAGTTCTGAGTTGTGTTAAAATGTTTCTAATAATGTAATTCTGTGGTGAGTAATTTGAGTGAAACGGTCCAATTATCCCATGGCTCTGATCATTCTGGATGACGTCTGGGTTGGGAGTGTGACTCTGGTGTCCCTGTGCTCATTAACTCTGCTCTTTGTTGTCCTGCTCTGAGCTGGAGATGAATACTGTCTGTCACTGTGATTGGCACCACATAACACCTCCACATTACTCCATTGTCTACACTGTTACCCTCCATATTCGTACATTTTGAAATACTTGTTACATGTTACTTAAAAAGTCAAAAGTGTAATGACTTTTTCTCTGACTAGCGACTGATGTTTTTGTTGTTTTCACTTCAGTCACAATGTGTCTCGTATGTCTCTTTTCTTTATGTCTACAAGCTGAATCATCACATTGTTTTGCAGATAGAAAAAAAATGTAAATTTTCAGATTTTTTTGTATATACAAAGTGCGAAACAGCTTTTTGAGCCATATTTACAAACCTTGGTAGGGTGATCTATGTCCTCATTAAACAATAAGTGCTTATCAGCAAGTGGGTCATTCAATCACCTGTCTTACAACATATATATATGTTGGTGATGATGCCGTGATTTTAACAAAGCTCCTATTAGTGCTATGTGTGTATATATGTGTGTTGGTTGGTGCTGACTTGACTGTCACAAAAGACAGGTGATTGAATGACCCACTTGCCGATAACCACACACATATATATATACACACATATATATATATATATATATATATATACACACACACACATATATACATATATATATATATATATATATATATATATATATATATATATATATATATATATATATATATATATATATATATATATATAGGACAGTGTGTGCCAGCAAATTTATTTCTGCAGTGTGTGCATGTTGCTGCAATAGGAACAACTCTGGCAAACAAGTGCATGACAGCTTGGGAACACTCAAATGATGATGCATAGACAGGATGGAAATCTACAAATAATACCCCTTATTAGTGGTATTTATGTGCATTTAGGCTAATGTCACTGCTGCAGAAGCGGAAGTGGTTTTGCATCAAGGTAAAGTAAAGTTCCAAACGCACATGTACCACTTCTGAACGACTGACATCAGGTTTCAGGTTTGTGTAGTGGTGTTATGTTTTAGCTTCAAGACCCTGCAGGGGTGGCAGCTGCCTCACCTGACACGCTCAGATGTCCACACCCGCCTTTTTCATACTAAGTTTCATGACATTGTTGCCAAAAGAGGAAACCAGAGGAAACTGCTACTCCTACCAGCCACAGTCGCTTACATCCTTCTACTGTCTGGTTGTTAGGGAGCCAGTACCTAATTTAGCATTCATTTAACTCAAATTATTCAAATCTTTCTGAAAAGCACTATTATGTCTGTGACAAAGGCAATGGCAGTGTTAGATTTAAAGAATGCTAGGGTTTCATCACAATACTTTGCTGGGCCCAAAAACAAATATAGATTTTTTTTTAGCAACAGCTGTTTATTGTTTTAGACAGAATTTGTGTCATACAGCTCTTACTTCATTTTCAACCTCATATAAATCACGGTTCTATATCTAGCTAGCTTAATGGAAACGTGAGCCTCTTAGGGATTACTAAACCAAACTGAGCCGACCTGTAGCATAGCACCAAGTGTAAACAAGCTTTTGCTCTATCTTTTAGCGTACCTTTTAATTTGCATGATGTCGTTATAAAGCAAGTATGAAAAATAATGTTAAACGCACTTAAAGCAAGGGCCCACAAGCACCAGTCTGGCGCTCACACGGTTTACGCTGCTGCTCTCATTCTAATATTCACATTCTAATCCTCTCTGTCTTCCCACATTCTGATTAAGTACCCCCCATTGCCCCACTTCTCTTTAACATATCCACCGTGCAATGTCTAAACATATATGCAAAACTTTGGTTTGCAAAGCAGGTAGAGAAATGAGAAATTCTGTACACAGACATCTCATCTGAAATATATATTTAAGTTCCTCTATCAAATTTCACGTTGGCGGAAGGGAGAGAGGAAGGCGAGACAGGCAGAAAAAGAGAGGCAAGATTAATGTAAATCTCAAAATAAGGAAGGCATTAATATTTCATTAGTGCGTCTTTTTTTTTTTCTGGCTGAGTGACAGAGAAGAGCAGATAGTAGCTGATTTAATGATTTTAGAGTCTCTTCTTTTCATTCTCAGCGCTGTTCCCCCTCCCTCCCCCCAGCTCCCAGTCAGCAGATGGGCTTCGTCTTTTTTTTATGAATCCCGCACAGACCCAGCTGCACATAATTACACTCAATTCGGGCCTTATCTCTCAAATTAAAAAGATTAGATTATTTATGAAAGAAATGTATGCAGCGTTTTTCTGATAGTGGCCACTAGACTTCACTTAGTCAGGTTCTAGCGACAATAGCATGGATTATAACACACTGTGCATTATCTTCAATAAACTGGCGGTAGGATTCTCGTGTTTTTTCTGCAGATATGTGCTGTATAATGTGTTTTGATCAAAGAGAGTGTGGAGTGAATTACTGCAGCTAACTCTAAACCGTATCTGTCTGAGCACTGCTGTAAATGTGATGTACCAAGGTGTTACATTATGCACATGTTGTAGCAAGATTTGGAAGATTCTTGTGAAAGACATACAGTTTGGTCAGCATTGCCCTGTTTCCAGATAACTGTTGTACTGACAGAATGCAAAATACACAGAAAAATAAACAAGTGAAACATAGATACATATTAGTTATGCACAATACACATACACAATACAGTAACATTAACAAAAAACAATAATCATTGTTAATAATCAGACCAAATGGCTGTGACCTGTGGGATTCCACAGGGGTCTATCATGGGACCCCTATTATTCATTATTTACATGCTCTCTTTAGGCCAGTTAATGCACAGTTGTGATTTATTCTACAGACACTCAGATTTAAATTTCACTGTGTCACTGCATTGAATAGATTGATGTGTGGATGCAAAATAATTGTGTCCAACTGAACAGATGTAAGACTGAACTAATCATCTTTGGGCCACAGAAACAAAGAGAAAGTATCATCAGTCACCTCGAGTCTCTTTCTCTAAAATCTAAAAATCAGGTTAAAAATCTAGGGGTCATCATGGACTCAGACTTGAATTTCCACAGTCACATTAAGTCAATGACATCAGCATTTTAACCCCCTCAAAAGGGTCAAAGGGATAATGTCTAAACCAGACTTAGAGAGACTTATTGATAGGTTAAGACAGCTGCAGCTTATTCAGAACGCTGCTGCTCAGGTTCTAACCAAAACCAGGAAGTATAACCACATCAGTCCAGTTTTAAAATCTCTGCACTGGCTTCCTGTTGCTCAGAGAAAAGACTTTAAAACAGCACTGGTTTACAGGTCTCTTAATGGTTTAGCACCAGAATATATTTCTGAAATGCTAGTTCATTATGAGCCTCCTCGGACTCTGAGAACATCTGGGACAGGCCTTCTGCTCGTGCCCAGAGTTAGAACTAAACAAGGTGAAGCAGCGTTTAAGTTTCATGCAGCAAAAACCTGGAACAACCTCAACTTTAACAAGAGGAAGTTAAAAACCTACCTCTCTAGCTCTGCCTACATTCAGTAAAGAAAACTGAGTGTTTTTTTTCTGCACACGTCTTTTAATTTTATTATTCTGTATTTTACTTTTTTATTCTAAATCTTGTCTGTGAACTTTAAATTTGTCTTTTATTTTTGTAAAGCACTTTGAATGACCCAGTGTATAACGTGTGCTATATAAATAAAATTGCCTTGCCTTGTTAGTGTCATGAAGTCCAAACTGGGCTCAGATCTGATTTCCAGGAGCTGGAACTCAAGGACCCAGATTAAAATACTTCTGAATGCAATGCATGATTAAAAAAAGCACAAGCACATTTTGTTCCATTTCTGTGCTTTACAGAAATTACACAAAAGTCATAGCAAAGAACAAAGAGAAAAACAAACAAACCAAAAAAACAATAGCAGAATTTTTTTTTACATTTGAACAACATGAACTTAAGTATTACAGTTGACGTTAATAAACATGTGAGAAAATGTGTTGAGTCTACCTTTGAAAGAGGATATTGTTTCTGATTTTTTTATACCATAAAGATACAACCTCTAGATGCAGAATAAACTGCCTCTGGACTGACGCAATTTCTAATACATAAATGAATCAGAAAAACAGAGCATTGCAATAATTTTGAAATTAATTGTTTCACTAGACTTTACCAAGAAAGTGAAGGAGTTGGGCTGGACAGGGTAGATTTGTGCATTTACTGTTACTGTCCTTAAGTGTCATGGGGGAGCTAGAGCCAATCCCAACTGCTTTGGGCCTGAGCTGGGGTACACCCTGTATGATTGAAGGGTCAACAATTTCAGACATACACCAATAGACCATTCACTCTCACATTGTAACAGTGAATACAAAGCGCTTGTGGACAGACACAGTACAATAATGTGATTTTTTTTTTGGTGGAGATCTGTCTCTGCTAGTATTGAACCTTGACTTTGCTTTTTGCACTGTTTGGGATATTTGACTTTCAAAAAAAAGGTTATAGAGATGACCAATAAATCATAGTTCTGGGAATTTACGTTTCCCAGAATGCTTTACACAAGACATGTCCATGTACAAGATCTCTGTTCACTTAGGAATATAACATGTATTAAGACTTATTTTCTCCACATGCTTTGATACTTTGAATGCTTATTCTTGTGTTTCTATTTTCAAACTGTTTGTAATACAGTGTAATGCATGTGACAAAGAAGACCTAAAACAGTTGAGCAACTAGAAGCCTGTATTAGACAACAATGGGACTTCATTTCTATTCCTAAACGTGAGCAACTTGTCTCCTCAGTCCCAGACGTTAGGACACTGTAACACACAGTGATAAACATGGCCTTGTCCCAACTTTTTTGAGATGTGTTGATGCCATGAAAATTAAAATCAACTTATTTTTCCCTTTTTAAAATGATACATTTTCTCAGTTGTTGAATTCTGAATAAAATATTGAAATTTGAAACTCCCACATCATTGCATTCTGTTTTTATTCACAATTTGTACAGTGTCCAGCTTTTTTGTAATCCGGTTTGTACAATTTCTATGACAGATGGTGTGGATTAATAAGGCTTTGACTCAACTATAACTCCACATATAAATCAAATTTATTACTTGAGAAAAATACAGTCAACCCCAGGGCTGCTGACAACAACATAACAATAGCAGTCTACATAGATCACACACATTCCCGTTGCTTTTGGGCCGGTGTCGTTCCTGATCAGGAATTATGACGCCCTAAATCGATCATAATCCTGGGGTGATCGTGACTAAACTAATCCCTCGGGTGGCTCAAGGGAAATCTGAATGATATTGCATTTCTAGTCAGGAATGATCGCTGCAAGCCTGGGCCGACTAATCAAACAACATTACAGTGGCAGATCAATAAAAGGACAAACTGATGTATGATTCCACACGCAGCGCAATCTCCTTCAAGGTTTTATTAAAAGATCATTCATTGTGTTACATATGTGGATACATTAAGATGGATGGCAGCTATTCTGGCCATTTCAATTGACGCAGATGGAAACAAGAACTTTTTTCATTAGTGGTCAACAATCTTCAATGAATCTTAGTAACTTTAGTTCAAAGCTAAAGGTTGTGTGTTTGCAGTCACAATGTTGATGTTTGTTAGTTTGAGAAGTCAGCTTAGGGTGAATTGTTGGACGTATGACTTGTTTGAGGTAAATGAGCTACAGGTTTACATTACTGCTTCAGGTGTGAGGCAGGGGCATTGTTAGGCCTATTTTAAATCTAGTCCATGTTTTTTGCTGGTACCCTTTCTGTGTACCAAATATGAAACATTTATTCTTCTGAAATCCACTCCAGGCTTTATAGTTTACTGGTTTTCTGAGAAAAACTGCCGCTGATAGACCAAACGCTAAAAACGGTGAGGGAGTGATGTAGGGACATTTTCAACAGAACACTAAGTCATGATATGAATTTTAGTTTAGTTGTCATTGCTAACGACTATGAGACCAGAACAGCCTGGTCAAACCCTTACCTCTAAAGATAAAATTCAGCTCTCTTACCAGTTGATCTCACAAAACGTCTTCATCTCCAAAACAGAAAAAACCTGGAAAGACATAACTTAACTAGAACTAAATCAGGACTAAAGAAAATAGTCAGCGTATCTACTTTCAGAAACATTTGGCCTTATTTTGAAATCATGCCACAAAAGACAGAGAAAAGAAAAGGCAACATTCATTTATTAGACTTTTCTTCAATGTAAGAATGTTTATGCAACCAAAAAGATTGAAACAAACTTTAAAACACATGCACTTGAGCAGACGGTGCCCGCTGTCTCTCACAGTGCTTACTTGGATTAACGGTGATTGAGACGGCAGCATTAGATCAAGTGATACTCAACTGCAATCAGATCATCAGTGTCTGACCACAAGTGCTGCTTCTATACAGCTCTCCACTGTTACAAAGCTAAACTTGTGCTATTATCTGGAGATGATAACTTCTTCATGCACAAACACTACAAGTTTTGAAGATTGTATAGAAACATACCATGGTTCTGCAGATTCTGTGTCAACAGTGCTGTGACTGACAGCTCTTCAGCTCAAGTGGTGCTCGTGTCACCCTTAATCAAGATTGGACAAGGACGCTGATTATGTAAAGCAGTGTAAAAACACATGTTTGTCCTTCAAAGACACATCCCTCATTGATCGGTGTTATTAGACGTCGATTACATCGCCGTCTGAGCGCTCACGCAGATGTTTGATTGAGCCGTTTGATGGTTGTGTTAGAGGACCGTTGATTAACCCTGTGGGGCTTTGAAGCTGTTGATGATGTTGTTCTCGACCTTTTGTAGGATTTGTTTCTGTTTGGATATGGGTCATTAGCAGCTTGGACAGAGGTAACTTTAGGAATAAAGTTCTCACATTGCATGTACTGTATAAGTGAATATGGTTGAGGCTGATAAGGTAAGGGCTGATATTTGATAGATGTGTAAGAACTGTTTTTCACAGTGACATTGCGTATTATTTGCTGTAGAATGGTATGACTCAAGAACAATTGTAGCTAATTTTACGGGAATTTTGTGGATTATTTGGCCCAACTGTGGTTTGGATTACAATGTCAAATAACATTTTTTCGCTAATTAGCTTTGCTTGGCCCGCAGTCAGCTACGCTTGACTAATATCATATTCAGAATATCGTCTGTAACCTGCTCCGCTATGTCAGGTCTAGAATCTGACGGGTTACCCATGATAAAGTATGCCACAAAGGCTCTGATCAGACAGAGAGCGATAGAAAAGAGGCAAAATGGTGGTTCCGTGGTTCAGTCAGTTCTCTCTTTCTCAAAGCTTTATTTTTAGGATAACAAAGTTTATATACAGTGGCAGTGTGACAAACACGGCCTCACATTAGCTAAACGTCAGTAAGTTCTGTAGATAGTGGTGCAGCTAACAATCACAAAATACATTCAGAATATGTTATTTTAAATTGTTGCATGCTATACCATAAAGAGAAAGGAAGATATGTTTCTTATGCAACAGATCAGCGTGTCATTCTATGGGACATAGCAGTGTACAGTGATCTAAATGGGTACGCCTAAATACAACCCTTGTAACTGGACCCACAGTCAAGTCAGAGGCAAGAAGTGCATTTCAAAACATCTACTTCTGTCAGGAACACAACTTTTCAGGAACAAGCAAAAAGACTCACTTTGCAGACCCACACTAGGGAGATGGTTAAAAAGGTTTAATACAAACACACAAGGACACAACAAACTTGAGGATGCAACTTGAGGATACAATCCAGCCCCGGACAGGGGAAAACACACAGACTATAAAGGGAACACAATGAGACACAGGTGGAGCACATTAAGGGCGGAGCAGGCAATCACAAAGGAGGGAAAGACACAAGGGCAGGAAGTCAATCTAACATTCAGGCAGGGGTGAGACACTTCACAATAAGACACAGGAAGTTAACTACAAAACATACAACAGACACGAGGTTGGGACATGACAACTTTAGAAGACTTGTTTCAAGATTTAAACTTACAAACTAAACTAAAAGATTATCATATATTTTTTTTTATTTTGAATAAAATAAAAATGTTCATATAGCACAATGGAGTTGGAAGGTTGTTGCTGTTAGTAAGTGTTAGAGCGTTTTTTCAACTGAAGGTCCAGAACAAAAAAAATGTTACGCAGTATTCATTTGGTTTCATACTACACATTTTAAAAGCAGACCAATTGACTTTACCTGATGTTGTGTTTACTGTCGTCATGACAACTGGTTTATTTTTTATTTTTATTAGTATAATAATTAGAAAACAGCAGCAGTGTACATAAACATTATAAGGATTAAAGTAATGGGGAAGGATTAGGGTTTTATGTGTACATGTACTGTATGTATATCCCAGTTTCAATGGGTGTCTATGTAAATTTAGTGCTTACTTTGTAGACAGCTTTTAGTGTGGTGAAAAGACTTAAACAGACTTTTTTGATTCACAAGGGAAATTGCTTCATCACAGTAGCTCAATTGCACATAACAAACACTCTTAAAACGCTAAAATAGTTATAATATTATATAAAAACTAATCTAAATTATCAAAGGTGGTGTTTGTGTGTAAACACCTATAATCACGCCCTCAGCCCTGCAAAGACGGCCTATTTCTCATCTCTAATCAGAGAAAACCGACAAAACCCCAGGTTTCTCTTTGGGACAGTTGCTACACTAATCCAACCAATAACAACTGAAGACTCCTCTCCCTTTACTGCACAAGACTTTTTAGATTTCTTTAATCATAAAATTGAAGATATCAGGGATAATATTTTGTTTTTGTCTTCTTTGGCTCCGGGTCCCATTCGCTTGGATCCACCGACCTCTCGTCTCTCTGTCTTAGATTCTGTTTCCCTTGATGAGCTGACAAAGGTGGTTTCTTCATGTAAAGCAACTACGTGTCTCCTGGATATCCTGCCAGCAAAACAGCTTAAAGAACTGTGGCCCTATGTGGGGCAAATTATATTAAACATTATAAACTTGTCCCTGTCTACTGGCACTGTTCCTTCCCTTTTCAAACAGGCTGTGGTCAAACCCCTGCTCAAAAAACCTAAACCAAAAAACTGCCATTTTATTGGCCTTTCATAACAACAATATCGATAAATTTACAATTTACAATTTATGGTTTTGCCAGACCAAAGAGCAGCTGTTTGGTCCAAAACACAATCTGCTGCCGCTTTCACACTTGAAAATTTGGTTTGAACCAAGTCTGGAGCAAACAGTGCAGGTCTGAAAGCCCTGTTATAGAATATTTTTTTCAGTGCTCTGACTAGCTGTTGTGTGGATTAATAGTGGTGTTCAATGGGATATGGGTTTATGTTTAAACCACTGAGGATGGATTTTGGAGCCTTTAGTGTTGCACACAACTCTATTCATCAGAGCAGTACAATTTACTGATGTGGACTCACTTAGGTTATTTCTTTACATAAAAAATTTGCTGTACGGAACTTGGAGCTCAATGGAAGCTAAGATGTGCTTTTTGTACAGTGCATCAACATATTTTACCAGTCTGCTGAGGTTAGTGAAGTCCAACTATCAAAATACACTTGACACTTCTTTTTCAACTCCTAGTAACCCCGTATTTTTTATCTTTGACCTCAAAAGCCACTTGGAATGTATGTTTTGGAAGTATTTGGAATAAGCCCTAGTCATTCATTCATTTTCTACCGCTTCGTCCCATTAGGGGTCGCGGGTTGACTGGAGCCTATCCCAGCGGCTTTGGACCTGAGGAGGGGTGCACCCTGGACAGTTAGTCGCAGGGTTGACAGCGCTAGTTTGCGTTGCAGAAAAATGTCCTTCTGTGCACCCTTGTCTGGTGGGAGTAAAGAAAGCCAAAAAGTAACTCTTTTGCAGCTTGTACCTGTCCTGTGATTTTGCCCCTTCCTTGTTCAGAACAATCCCACATTAGCTCATCGGAATGAAGGACTGAGCATTTCTTCTTGCTGTGTAAAGGGAACTAATATAAACAATAATGGCTTCTGTGTTCCATAAAAGTCAATGGAGATGTCCCCAGCTCATTCATGAGCGCACATTTCTCATCAGCCCCGTAAAACAGCACACCTCACACCCTCAGAGGAAAATTCTGCATTGATTATGGGAAAACAAACCAAACAGGCCCATGCTAGAACGACACAGACCAAACACACAGTTTATGAGAATCAATTTTAGCCCCATGTCAGCCTAAAGCAACAGAAACATAAAGATGAAAATACCTGTGTGTGTGATAAGTTGGCTGGGAAAATGGAATTTGCTAAGAAAATCAATGCCATTAATGCATCACTCCTTAAACTTTATCATCTGTGAGTACAGGCATGTGGTTCATGTAAAGCATTTCCTGGCATTATAAAACTTGAGCTACAATAAAACAAATAGTGTGACATTTGTTTACAGTGATCTTTAGGGGCCTTAGTTGTAAAAGAATGTAGGATCTGTACTAAAGAAAAAAGTGTGCACACTAAAATATATCTCAATTGTGTGATTTCTACGGTGGCCGAGACAGCTCAACACGCTGCAAATGAAGAAAGCACCAGCAAATAAAAAAAACATCTTCATCAGTTTGACAACACGCGCGCTGCAAAAGTTCACAACACATACAAATACAAAAACGCGCTGCAAATAACACAGACCACAACGGAAATGTTTTAAGGGGACTCATTTGAGTGACAAACAATATATTTAGGCCAACAATATCCAAACAACTAAGCAATTATACGATCATGATCTAAAAGTAAAAAAAAAAAAAACTTACCTTTCAGGTCAGTGACAACACTGACAACAACGCGACAGGCGAGCAAACAATAAGAAGGTCCCATTAGGGATTCGTCACTCAAAGGAGTCCCCTTAAAACATTTCCGTTGTGGTCTGTGTTATTTGCAGCTCGTTTTTGAATTTGCTTGTGTTGTGAACTTTTGCAACGCGCGTGTTGTCAAACTGATGAAGATGTTTTCTTTATTTGCTGGTGCTTTCTTCATTTGCAGCGTGTTGAGCTGTCTCGGCCACCGTAGATTTCCCTGTAAATCCCACCTGGAGTAGAACTGTGTGCACATAAATCTGCCTCTCCATGCTTTGAGTTAGCATGAACAGCTGATGAGTAGGTTTTAGGGAGAAACCTGGAAGAGACCAGGAGGCACTAACAGGTCGACTGTATGTAGTGCATATCAAACAGGCATGTAAGAAACCTTTGCAAAAGCTAGACAGACCTAGTGCTTAGTTAATGAAATCACACTAATTCAGCTTTACATTTAGTTTTCACTGCTCTCCAAAAACAGACCATGGTGCAGAACCAGTGGTGGTGTCCTACAGTATACATCACAAAGGTCTTTACTGTAAAAAATATCAAACATAATGATACTGTCAGGAAATATGCACAAACGAGTGTGGCATTCAACAGTTTATTATTCACACAGAAGCACTCCAAAATGGTAAAACAGTATAATCAGAACAAAATCACCTGATAAAGTTAGGCTATAAAGCTAACTTTCTCTACGTGCACGGGGGATGAAGTGTGGAGCCACTCCACACCTCAGCCACTTCTCTTGCTGAGTTAAGTAGGTCTCTCCCAACTTTCCCCTCAGTGCAGCACCTTTTATCAGCGGAGGGTGCGGATTTGCTAAAAAATAGATATCACAGTTATGCTCAGTGTTTTTCCACTCTGCATGCCGAGGTCACAAGTCACGTTGCACACTGTCGGTCAGAAATGCTTTTGCTCAAGGTTTCTCAGCATGTTTTGTTACACATTAAGTAGCCCTTCGCACTAAGGCAAGCAGATGCAACATTTGATATTTCACATATGATTACTCTTGTATAACCTTCAAAATGCACACATAGAAACAAAGTTTAATACAAAATACAAATGAACTCCTTAACAGATACCAATTATTAGCATTCTTTTTTATCTATACACATGAAGCACCTAAATGTTTATAGATGAGATAAATGCATTTGGTTTATACACATATTGGAGCTTTATTAGTCAAACACTTAGTCATGTGTGTTACAGTTGTACTACAAATGAAAAGTCTCTTTAATATTCACTTGCACTTACACGGGTAAAAGCTAGTGTTGGGCTAAGCACAGTTTCACATCTGGATCAAACCTGCACAGGAGGACTTTTAGCTCATTCTTTCTGGCAGAATGGCTTTAGCTCTGTCAGGTAACAACAGAGATGTTAGCAAGTTCCAATGATGCCTTCAACTCAACTTCAACTTTGGTTGTCATTCAAGGTTGTTTCTTTACCTCATTGATGAGTCTTTGTTGTGCTCTTGGTGCCATTTTGACTGGGCGCCCACTTCTTGGTATAGTAGCAACCGTCCCAAAGCGTCTCTATTTGTAGGTTGTTTGCCTAACTGTAGACTGGTTAAATAACTCTGTAACCCTCTCCAGCTTTATGTAAAGCAACAATTTATGATTGTATCTCCTCTGAAAGTTCTTTTTGGCAAGGCATGGCTCACATAAGCATGTTCTTCTTGTGCAGAGCAAACTCAAAAGGTTTTTTTTTTTTATTCAGTTACTGCAGTTCTATTGTGTTAGACAGCTCTCTTTCCAGGCAAGAACTCTGGAAAAACATTCATTTCAACTACGCATGGTAATGGCAGTAGTGAATTTTTTCATCCTGCTTATCTTGGGGGCTGGTGCCAATCCCAGCTTCTTTGGGCTTTAGGAAGATAGTTAATTGCAGGGATAACACTTAGAGACATATCCTGACAAACAATCTCTCACATTCATTCACTAGGACTGTAGGAGGAGGCTGGACCTGGAGAGTACCACGGGACTCCACACAGAAAGGCTGCGGTTAACTGGGATCAAACCCATGAGCCTTTTGCTGTGAGGCACCACCTTACCATGGTATATACCTATTTATAAAAAGAACAGCACAGTTTTCAAACTAAACCGAACTGCTGTTTTAAATACTATACTTCAGTATTTTCATGAAGGTTGCTCCTCAGATTATTTCACCTCAGAATGCAGTGGAGAAATAAACAGCATGAGCTGTTTGAAATATCAGATACAACCCTACTTTAACTTTTGGCAATACAAAGTAAAATAAGAAGTTTTATTTTATTGGACACTGTTACAGTTACAAACAGTTATGTGGCACCAAAATGAAAATATGAAAAAGGATAAGACCTGCCAACAGTCATCACAGTATCAGAATTCTACCTCTCTAGTGTCAAAAAGGCTAGGTTTTATCGGCCAGGGTTGGTTTTAGGAAAAGGGGACCATATTATTGGGTCATAACTGTAAAAAATTTCAACCATGTTACTACTCTTTTTAAGTAAGTTTGTTTTTTCATTATATAACAATTTTTATTACTGCTCACTTACACACTAGCGCTGAACTATAAGGCCTTGTGTTCTTGAATGCAGACCAGTCACATTGGTCGTCCCCTGTCCTGTATTTTCCCCGCTGGCTGATGCCTCCGACACATTTACATGAATTATGGGAAGTGCTGTAAATAGAAAAGTCTTTTAATCAAATGTTTTTATTCATTAATGAAATGTCTCCATCCTTATCTGCATCCGTTATGATCCATATGCTAACGCCCCAACACAGAACTATTTATCTGTCCAATTTGCTCTCTCGTTTCCGCCCTCCATCGCTCTTATCTAAAATTGTGCTGTAAATTTGGCACAGTGAGCGATTGCGCTTATCGACCTGCTGCTAGACCTCATATTAAAATTTGGTGGAATGATTAGCCTATTTATCTGTATAATTGGATTGAGTTTGTGTAAGTGTGGATGTGAGAACGCGGCTGATTTAAAGGTCCATGAGAAAGATGGCCAATTGTGTTTTAGATTAATTACATTTGCATACAATCAATAGCTTCACCCTTGAAAAAAAATTTAATAATTTAAAAAAACATAAAAGATTTTTGGAGTCAAATCCAGTTATACTGGCCTGTGCGATTATTGGAAGGAAAACAACCTCGGGCTTGGTGTAAAATGAGACAACACAGAATTTACTATGCTAGGGATTAGTGTCATGAGACTGTGAGATTTGCAGCAGGCGCAATGAACGCTCCAACACAATGCATTACAATAGTTTCCGGCCTGGTGTAATTCATGCAAACATCCTAAGGCTATTTATACCACTCCACTAGAATCTAATTGTGTCCAATATATAATCCAACTAAGAGTTAGAGTGGCAGGGGTTCAAGTACTGTTGAACATGAATATTTAAGAGGTACCAGGACAAGAGTGACCGTTTGTGTGTGCAGCTGTGTACTAAACGGCATCAGAATATAGGCCTCTGGAAAAAAGTTCAACAAATCAGTGATTTCATTTTTATGTAATTATTTACTCCCAATGTGATTTTTTATAAGATGCCAAAGGTGCCATTTAGCACCTCATGTTTATGCTTATGACATGTCAGCAAATTTACTTAAGCCAGTTTGGTGCAACACATTTCTGTGTACAAAAAAAACGGCCCAAAAGGTTCCCACACTACCAAAATATGCTTTTATGGAGATGCTTTGGACTTTGGACTACAAACAGAGAATAAAAAGAGACAGGCCACTTACCAAACTGTTGTAAACCCCTTAGAAAACAGGTTGGATAGCCAAAGTACAGAGATTGACATGTGTAACATTGGGAAAGTGTAAGTAATTTACAAAATTTGCTCTTGTGCTAAGGACTTGTTTAACCCCATTAGGGTTTGTTCTGAGAAGCATGCCTAACACAGAATTATGAGCAGCACTCTTAAACGCATCCAGTGACTTTCTCGTGTTGTTTTCAGCTCAAAAAAGTACAAGAATTTCATTACCTCTCCAAAATTGATTGGGTAATGTTTTTCTGCAATCAATAGTGCGCTCTCAGTTTACTAATTGGATTTCTTGTTTTGCTCAAGGATGTCCAAATACCAAGGTAATGTGAATTGTTTATGAAATTATTACCTTCAAAGTAGAAGCTAATTTGCCAATATTTATTCAGCTCTTGCGCAAAGGAGCTCTCACAAAAACACTCCGAATAATAACCATCCTCATAATATGGATCAGGCTATGTGAATGCCAGTAACGGGGATATTTATAGCCTTAATGCTAATCATTAATGAAGCTGTCCTTATTGAGACTGCTATAAGGACACGCTTGCCAAGTGTTTATTAATCAGGGAATAATAAGTAATCCGTGAACATTAATGGGAATGGATGAGACTAATGGCTGACGCAGGCTCTCTCCCACACTTAAGCCTCCGAGTTCATTACTGACAGGCAGATTAGCGGCGAATGGAAAGAGACCTGTGGAGCTAACACACACCAGCATGGTACTCCCCCTGTGACAACATGATGGAACACTGTCAAGCTCATTTGCTCTTCAATAGACTATGTGTAATTAACAGTATCCTTTCCAGAAGCTGCAGAGAATAAAATGAATAGACATCAAATAAATCATCCAGCAAGGTTGGCTTCACCGCTGCCTACCGTCTTATGGCATTTTTCACCAACACCCTCATTGCCTCTGAAATCACTCTGGATGGATATGGTGTTTGTGACCGCGGTGCTGTACCTGCACTCATTGCCGATGGAGTTTTTATAGAGTTGTCAGTAAACACAAATTAACTAGACTTACCACACTCAAAAATAAAGCTCAAAAATAAAGCTACAGCGTTTGTAACACCTTTGTCAGCTCATGTTTCTTGACAATTATGACTAAGTTTCTTGACGGGGTCACATGACCACTTGAAAAATGGAGAACTTCCTGTTTTTTATAAAGCCTTGCTACTTTCTAGTGTGGGATAGATAATTGTAGTATAATAAGGACTGAACAGCCCCTTTTGTCCTGCAGCAAAATCCACCAAGGAATCTGGTGCAGCCTAGAAAGGATTTATCTCACAGACAGAGGTGGGTGGTAACTACACCCTTAAATTTACTTGATTCAAAATTGTTTTTTTTTTTTTTACATACAAAATGTAGTTTATCTGCACCATAGTTTTACTTTTACCTGAGTAGATTTGTGAAGAATAACGCTGCTCTTTTTTCTACACATCCTATGCTTTATTTTTTGCCAGCAGTGGATCTACGACACGACTGTGTTTCACCAATCAGACGTAGCAATGCAGTCACATGACCACACACAAACTGTGGAGGCATAGCGGCACAAACTCTTCAGTGTTGGGCAGTCTGCCATATTGGACAAACAATAATTTCATATCCAATAGCTCTTTAGGGGGTGTCTATTACAGACTGCTTGAGCTTGAAATTTTATACAAAAGTGTACTCTGTCTTTGTGTTTCTGCTAAAGTTGTGGGCTGCTTTAAAGTAAGTAACTTTCCCACTTTGCTAAACAATGCTCCTCTCTTTTTCTGCTTTAGTCCTTTGCTTGTTGCCCAGATAGCTAATGACAAGAAAGCGCCAATTGTGTGGGGAGTTTTTGCATTTAATACAATTTTTGACGGTAAATTAGAGCTCTCACTTGTAGCAGTGTAACACACAGATGTAATTTACCATTATCATCTATTTAAGTTACATTTTGAGACTAAGGCTAAAATTTGATTATGATGGGCCACAAAGGTTGGCATCATGTGTGGGAAATGCGAAAACCAGTAGGACTAGAGAACATCTTTTTCTTACAGAGAACATCTTTTTCTTACGGAAAATCCTTTAATGCCACAATTTTAGCGTTAGCGAATGACGTTAGCATTAAAATAAAAACCCACCTCTTCCTGTCTGTGTGGCACATCATTGGTCACAGGAGGCCGGTGAGCCCATGGTTCGACGCAAGTGGTTTGCTTGGTGCGATACAAGATGAATTTACCCAAGTTTGGAAACTGCCAAATCTTGCGAGAATCCAGCTGCAGCACAAGGTTAGAGATTATACTTTTTGGATAAAAAACAGTCCCATTAGATTTTAAGTGGCAGTAAGGCAGATGTTTAATTGATAATGTCCTGTTGGTCCTGTTGTTTGTTGGTTGTGACTTTAAAGATAATTTTTTTTTTTTGTTGGGCAATACCTCAAAATGTTAAAATTTTTTAGACATTGCAAGCACCATGGTTGCAGACAGACATCATTTGCTCTTCAATCGACTATGTGCAATTAACAGTATCCTCTCCAGAAGCGGCTCAGAATAAAACAGACATCAAATAAATCATCTGCCAAGGTTCACTTCTCCGCTGCCTCCAGAGTTATTATGACATTTTTCACCAACGCCCTCATTGCCTCTGAAGTCACTCCGCATGGAGATGGGTTTTTTGTGACCACTGTATCATTACTTTTTTTTACTAAGCATGACGTCTACACTCACTTCACGATAGCTGTTGCAGCGTGAGATTAATTCTGCACAGACCCTGAAATGTCTTTAGTGAGTCTTTGTCATTCATCATGTGGATCTAATGTAAATGAGGGATATTCTGCAGTGTGGTGTATATATAACAATATGGCCTGCTGCAAAGATTGGGCATTGCCATCACTTCAAGCAAAGGGTTAAGCACTTAGGAAAGACATGACAATACAAAGTTCTCCCTGCTGCACCATAACATGCACTGTGAAAGTGATAAGAGTGTCTGATCATGCATCCCAGCATTCTATATCAGTCTCTCTATAATGGATCCCCCCAATGACTCCTTGTGGCTGCATTATTTAGATGGAATAAAACGCCGGAAGGAAGAGAGGAAGGAAACGGGGATTGCCTAGATGTTGAGCGGAGCCAGGAACAATGACAATAACTGCATTTGTGCACTACCTTGGGGTTTATTAAGGGATTTGATATCCACCTTATTTATTTTTGTTGCTGGGAGAGTGTGGGCCAAGTGCAGAGATAGCACTTACTGCTATGTGCTCTACAGTTTATCCTTGTGCAAGAACAGCATTTATTGATGCGTTTAGACCATGATAAGTAAAGTGGCAACAGGAAGATACGGGTTAGATGGGTTAGATGATGATATATACATATAAAGATACAGAATGGTGCAACTGTTTGTAATCATTGCTTGAGTTTCTGACTGTAAAAGTAGAAATATACTCCCATTTAAAGCAACACAATGTAACTTTTAGCCACAGATCCCTCTACAGCAGGGGTCTCCAACAGGCGGCCCACGGTCCAGATACAGACCTTGAGAGGCTTTGATCTGGACTGCAAGTCATTATTCATAATTACAAGCGCATTGTGTAAAATATATTTTGAACAGGCACTTCACGAGCATGCATGTATCCTTGAGCAGGTCCTCAGGTTACTATGGTTATGGAGAGATCAACATATATCAGCGTAGCCTGATAATGAGTTTGAAACAACTAAAATCTAAAAGTTGAACCTCAGCAAAACATTACGGAGATTCACTGATGTTATGGAAAATACAGCTCTTAAACTCCGTGTCAGTGTCAAAGCTGAATGACAGCACTTTATCCTCCAGTCCAGGCTGCTGTGATAATCAGAGAATGAATCCAGAACTGAACCAGGACTGGACAGTTATCATGTCAGGATTAAAAAGACTCTAGCTCAGAGGGAAGTGAGGACGTCTAATAATGGGGTGAGTTGTGCATTTGTCTGTCAACTTCTTGCCTGAGTAGTGGGCAGAAGAAAGCCATATAAAGGTAAGCTCAATTCAATACAATACAATAAAAGTTATCTTGCCTTTAAGATTTACTTATACTGGAGAACCTACCGGGACAATCTATTTCAGTTCTGCTCCCTTACTCCACAACCAATCTATGAGGTGGGCTTGAAAAAATGACAGCTATAAATACCCCATTAGGGGTCGCGGGTGACTGGAGCCTTTCCCAGAAACTTTGGGCCTGGGCTACACCTTGGACAATGGCCATTTAGTTGCAGGGCTTGGGGCAAATTTCCATAAGCATTTCCACAAGCTCTAGTCCTAACACTGGATTTGAACCATGTCATCATTCAGACTCATATGCTTAGGTTTCTGGTGTACACACTTTTGATAAATAACTCTTTATTGGCTGGTACGTTCAAATTGTTAGACTAACAATGAACAATGGCAAGCAAAACATAAAATCATTCTTGCTGTTGCAGGTCATTCACATTGAACTTAGTGTAAAGATCGGAAGTGAAGGTATTTATTTTTTGTCTTTAAATATTACATACATGATCATTATTACAACATGAGCTACTATTCATTAAATTACTTGGCTACTGTAAATTACATTCTGTGAATCTGTGATCCCAAATCTGTGCTTCATGTGCTGAAAGCCACAACAAAACATGACTGCCACCAGTGTTTAGTTTAGCTCCAGCTCTGAGCCGCGCAGACAGCTGAGGCCTGTTCCGCCTGCAGGTATGGGACAGCACAGCCTCACCTGATGTGACGCACTGGCAGCCAAAGTGATGTGCCCACATCAGTGAATAGTATAAACTCTGGACAATAGTGTAAAACAAACAAACTCCATGGTACACACTCTTTTTGGGGCTCTTGCCGAAAAAGATTTGGCTGTGTTGTCAGTGAGATGATGTGATTTTGCTGAAAGCTGGCTGGGAAATTTCACACACAACCTAATTTCTGTTTCAGAGAAGCACGGGCAATGGGGCACGCAGACTGGGGGATCTCAGAGCCGTGTGAAAAATGCCACCGATCATCACGCTCAAGCATTTTTTTCCCCTTGCTGTCATGCCTGTCGCCGGCAAGCAAAGCAAGAGCCCAGAAGTCTCCATCATCAAGCGCGGACCCTAGGGACAGGAGAAACCACATTATATCAGCTGTCACACCCAGTCACTGTCAAGGTGTGGTGAAGGCAGAGTCTGTAGCCAGAAATACCTCCTTCTCAGCCTGTGGCCAGAACCAAGCTGTGAATCCAACACTTCACTTCACAGAGATTTAAAGCGTCTATCTTGTCTGACTTGTAGAACAAAAATTCCGGAATTCTTCAGACGACGCCGTAAAGAGTTCAACAGACGGGATGTGCAATTTAGTTAACCTTGTGTTCACTCGAGGCACTTCATCACAATTTGATAAAGAGGGTTTCATTTGAGCAGCGCCTGGCCCCCTCCAGGTTTTCTAATAAGAGGAACTGCCTATCAAACCTGCGCGCCGCATGATGAAACTGCAGTGCAAGAGTGAACACAGAGGTGTACGGAGCGGCTGTGTTCAGCTTGTTCAGCAGCAGGACACACTGTGGCCGACACACACACACTTGCTCTGCTGCTGACCAGGTTGTGTTGACGGACGGTGTCTCGTGAGGTAAGAGTAAGGACCGATGCCAAAGAAAAGAAAATTGTGTTGCTGGGGTTGGAGATGGATAAACATTTAAACTCACACTGATCTTGAGCTTGTATCACGCCACAGTTCCACCAATGCCAAGACAAACTCCCCTGTGTCGGTGTGGTGCACAGCAGTCGTGCGAGTAACACAGGCTTTTTTGAGTAGTACTCAGGGAGCTCTCTCTTAGAGTTAGACAATTAAAATTTTTAAATATAATCAGAAAAAGGTTATTTAATGTTTGGACTTTTTTTATTTGCATAAAAGGTACATTTCAGTCCTGGATTAACCCTGTGCTAGTTTAGACCCTGTTTGAGATTTTTAGAAAAACAGTGAAGACTTCACAAATGTTTGAATTACTGTAACCATGTATTTCTATGATTCTATAGTAATTCCACATAAAGTGCACCCTTTGTTAGGGTTAAGGAGGAGAATTAAGGTCATTTTTTAAATTAAAAGTGGTTTTAGCAGAAGATAAAATAAGCCACTGACCAAATCTCAGTATTGGTCAGTGGCTTAGTCCTCCTCTGGATGACGACTGGTTGAAGTAACAATAGAGAAGCACGAAACACCACTATTTATTGCATGCTTAGTTAGTGATTGTTTGGACGCCAATAGGCATGCATCTCATAAAGCTTTTATGGAGAGAATGTTCTTTTTAATCCCAAAGTCTTTAAATAGTAAGGGTGTAACGATATTCAAACCGAACCGAAAAACCGCGAACCCACAGCCACAGTTCGAACCGCGATACTCGCATGTCGAACCGAACGCGCCCCGCCCCCTGCTGCACCGGCCCAACGTTCATTTTATTTTGTCAACTGCTCTAAAGAAAACGTGAAGCCAATGTATAAAGTTAAGTAAATCAAGATAAAGTTAATAAGTTAAATTATTGTTGTTGTTTTTATTAAGTTAAAGTGAATCTAGTGTTATTATTGCTGGTGCCCTGCAATGAACCCTGCCCCCACAGCAAACAGAACCGAACCGAACCGTGACTCCAAAACCGTGATCTGAACCGAACCGTGGCATTGGTGTATCGTTACACCCCTATTAAATAGGTGGAAAAAATGCTGGACCTTACTTGAGCTCACGGGCTACTGCATCCGATCCCAATTCCCAAGGACCTTTGGAATAAGGGCTTTGTTATTCCCTCCGAGTTTCTGTGTTTGCCTTTCAGCTCCATCCAGGATCGTTAGTCATTCTGCGCCGCACGCCGTTACAGATGTTAATGACACATTGCTTTGGATTGCTATTCAGTCCATTTACATCCACCGGTGACTGGCGGCTTCCTTGACCCCAAACCCCCTGCTCTCCCGGTCCACCCTGTTAGCCCACTCCTTGAGCCCACCTTGCTCTCCCTCACCACCTGAGTGGAATCAGCAAAAAACAGCCTGTACACGGTCCCTCTGGGAACTCTATTTCATGTCAAGAATAGTAAATGAGGCTGATTAAAAACTTTGGTTTGCACATTTTATACCAGCAGCCAATCATCACACGGCACTAGCACTATTTTAATTGACTAGTTCTAAAAAGAAACTATTCACCATTTTTCTAGACAGCATTTGTTCTGCTTCATTTCACTTCCCAGAAATTCATTTACACATTGAAATATTAAGAGAAAAAGCATAATTGTGAGGTTACAGATTCGAAGGCAGCATACAGAAGATGTAACGTTTTCTCAGGGTGAAAGTATGTATGCGATTAATTAGCCATTCATTTTTAATTACCTGGATGTAAGGGGAAATATTTACTGTAGGAATATGAAGAATCTCCATTAAAGGATAATCCCTGCTGCAAAATTGGTCTTTAAATCAAAAAAACAGGCGTGAGAGAAAGCCTTATGAGTTTTACTGTAATTTTAACAACATGGTGTAACATTCTACCAAATGCTTTGTTTAAACTTTTCATTCATTCATCTACCGGTTGGCCCGTTAGGGGTCACAGTATGTTTAAGCTTATCCCAGTTGTTTTGGGCTTGAGGACACCCCTCACAATCAGTTATCACAAGGCCAACACTGAGAGGAATTCACAGACAGACAACCATTCACATTCATTCAATTTAGTTTTATCAGTTCACTTTCTTTTTTTATTATCCCTGTGTGCAAATGGTTGGCAGCCACACTAGGGGGCACCTAGCATGTTTTTTGATAAACGTAGAATTTGGAAAGTGGGAGGAAGCTGGGTGACCTGGAGAGAACCCACGGTAAAACAGGAAGGACATGCAGACTCCACCCAGAAAATAAAACACCCAAACAACGTGAAGGGAGGAAGAGTGAACAGTTGTGCCAAATCAATGAACTAAATATAACAAAACAGAGCCTAACTGAATAACTACTTTGAGAAACAAAACAAGAAACAAAAAGTCCTGGTCGAACTGGTCTAAATAAGGTCTTTACTCCAAACATACAAGGGTGTCAACAACAAAACAAACAAAACAGCACAAAAACTAAAACCAAAGGAAAGGGATGCAACGTGAAACAGAGATAAATATTGGCTTCAATCATGTACTGTTTAACAAGGTGGAGACGACGTCCTGACGCTAAAGTCGGAGCTAAAAGTTTACAGCAAGCTCTAGACTTCAGTTTGGTGTAATCTATTAGTTTGACTTTTTTAATAAAAGAAAAGCAAGAAATGCCCCGACAGGTGGTGACAGGGTGACCTGACTTCTGCCGGAAAAAACTGCTCCACAGCATCATCTGAAGGGTTCCAGTTGAAAGCTTTTGCAAATGCTTTAAATAAATAAAGAGTACTTTAAATAAATACCTGGTGTTGATTGAATTTATCAACTGCAGTTTTATCCAATCAGAGCAGCTCCATGTTGTTTACGTTTGTAACGGTAAAACAGACATCTTCAAACCTTAAACACTCCCAGACCTGTCAGTGCTGCCACATCAAAGCCCGTGTTTTGACATTGACACAATTTTGACAAGGAATTTTATTTTAGTCTTAGTCTTTCAACTGTAATTATTTTTAGTTTTTGTCTTGTTTTAGTTATCTTATTTGTTTTAGTTTTAGTCTACTGTAGTTTTAGTCGGCTAAAATGTTATGCAATTTTAGTCGACTTACATTAAGTAATAATTTTGACCTTCTGTATCAGATATTAAAACTATAATTTCTTAGAATTGAGATTTGTGTGTGCAAACATATTTCACACTGTTTATTTCAACACAACTGCCTTCATTGAAAATAGTTTGAAGTTGAAAATCAATAAAAAACAATACCAATAGTAAAAAACCTTGCAGTCTATTTTAATAAAAAAAAAAAAAAAGATATCACCGGATACCAGCGGCCGAAATGAGCTCTCACTAAGAGATAAGGTGAGGAGCTCGGTCACCCCGGAGGAGCTCAAAGTAGAGCCGCTGCTCCTCCACATCGAGAGAGGCCAGCTGAGGTGGCTCGGGCATCTGTTTCGAATGCCTCCTGGACGTCTCCCACCGGGAGGAAGACCTAGGACACGTTGGAGGGACTATGTCTCTCGGCTGGCCTGGGAACACCTCGGTATCCCCCCGGAAGAGCTGGAGGAAGTGTCTGGGGAGCGGAAAGTCTGGACGACCCGGCTCCGAATAAGCGGTAGAAGATGGATGAATGGATGGATGGATGGAAAAAGACATCAATGTGTATCAAAGAGTTGCAAAATACACATTCACAGCTTCTTTTCAATTTATAAAAAATGGGCAATCATCAAAAGGCACTTACAGCCCAAGAAAACTAAATAATAACAATAAACATACCATCCAACCATTTTTGAACTTAAATATAGTGCAATGAAAAGGAGGATATTCCTTATGCTACCTAAAGATTGACATCATAAACATCAAATGCAAATATTTATCTACTTCGATTAATTGTCTTTGTACTCAAACTTGAAATGAGACCACAGGTCAAGCCGTCTCTCCTACATCCATCCGCCAAAATTTTTCGCAGTTCGCACCGCTTGTTGCTCTGTCATCTCCATGTGTCTCCGGATAGCTTGGCTTTCTTGACTCATCTCGCCCGTTCCACTTAATCTTTCCCTTCTCCTGACTGGTTGTTTTTGTCTTGTCTTTTATTTGTTGACGAAAATGTCAGTCTATTTAGTCGTTGTTTTAGTAATTTTTTATTTAGTTTTTGTTTTGTTTTTGTCTGCAAAAAATCTTTGTTGACAAAAGATTTTTATCATAGTTTTTTCAACTAAATTAACACTGATCAAAGCAACTCTGCTTAGCTTTAAACCTGGTCTAAGTATTTTTTCCTAAACTCGGATTAGCAATTATCTTAAATCAACTTTGTTTGCTCCACTTGGTTATTACTTGTTATTTTGGGATGTTTTTCAATAAATTTGTTCTTAGACTAAGCACTCCCTTGGTCAATTGTTTTTTCTGCCAATAGTTTCTCACAGTAAAGTTCATTTGCCTCAGTATAAAAAAACAGAGAGAGATGGAAGAATCCTGTAGCAGTCCAAGTGTTTTTCGTTTCTGTTAAAATTATGCAAAAGCATAGTGAGTTGCATGAGAGATCAAAGACAAAGGCCATAGGGCATGCACATTACCAGTTCTAACGAGAACCCTTCGCTGTACACTGTTTAATTATTGAAACAAGAAACATCTTAGATATTTTAAAGACTCGCTAATAATGTAGTTTGAAAAGAAGAAGCAGGGTGAAGAGGGGAAAAGCATAACAACATAAAACACCTTTTTCAATGTGAGGCGTCGTGGAAGATACTTTACAGTTTGTTTGCGGTATTAGAACTTTTAAGGAGATGTCATATTTGGCCATAAGAAAGATGGAGGTTTATTACAAATGAGGCCCAATTTGGCAAACTCATTATTTATCATTATCAGTAGAAGTGGTTCTGGGGCCCAGTCTAACTCTACTTACATTGGTTTCTAAGGTTTAGAATGGAATAATAGTAAAAAAAAAAACACTTTAACATTTATGCAAGGAGAACTGCAGCGGCTTGGGTTTTAGAGTGAAGAAGATTTGGTCATTTCTCTGGAGGAAGCCAGTGTCAGGGAATTATTCATACATAATGTCCTTAACCCAATTTACCCATATCTCTGTTAGAACTGTGTTCTGGTCAGAGGCCTTTCCGCACCAAAGCTGTGATTCCAGTATCTTTATCTCTGTAGCTCTGTCTCTGTTTATCACAAACAACTACAAGGTTAAAATCACCTATCAAAGGTTAACATCACCTAATCAAACACACAATACGTAGCTACACTCACCTAAAGAATTATTAGGAACACCATACTAATACTGTGTTTGACCTGCTTTCGCCTTCAGAACTGCTTTAATTCTACATGGCATTGATTCAACAAGGTGCTGAAAGCATTCTTTAGAAATATTGGCCCATATTGAGAGGACACATTTTGCAGTTTATGGAGATTTGTGGGGTGCACATCCAGGGCACGAAGCTCCCGTTCCACCACATCCCAAAGATGCTCTATTGGGATAAGATCTGGTGACTGTGGGGGCCATTTTAGTGACTCACTGTCATGTTCAAGAAACCAATTTGAAATGATTCGAGCTTTGTGACATGGTGCATTATCCTGCTGGATGTAGCCATCTGAGGATGGGTACATGGTGGTCATAAAGGGATGGACATGGTCAGAAACAATGCTCAGGTAGGCCGTGGCATTTAAACGATGTTGTGTTGTGGCTTCACAAATGCTTTGCTGCATACCTCGGTTGTAATGAGTGATTATTTCAGTCAAAGTTGCTCTTCTATCAGCTTGAATCAGCTGGCCCATTCTCCTCTGACCTCTAACATTGACAAGGCATTTTTCGCCCACAGAACTGCCACATATTGGATGTTTTTCCCTTTTCACACCATTCTTTGTAAACCCTAGAAATGTTTGTGCGTGAAAATCCCAGTAACTGAGCAGATTGTGAAATAGTCTCCTTTCTTTCCCATTCTGACATTCAGTTCAGGAGATTGAGAGAGTTCAGGAGATTGTCTTGACCAGGACCACACCCCTAAATGCACTGAAGCAACTGTTGTGATTGTGTTGATTAGATTCTTGCATTAATGAGAAATTAAACAGGTGTTCCTAATAATCCTTTAGGTGAGAGTATGTACAGTTATGCTCATACGTTTACATACCCAGGCAGAATTTTTGCTTGTTGGCCATTTTTCAGAGAATATGAATGATAACACAAAAACCTTTTTTTCACTCGTAGTGGTTGAGTGAAGCCATTTATTGTCAAACAACTGTGTTTACTCTTTTTATCTGAATTTTACACCGCTACATTTCCAACATTGTAAACATCAGATGTTAACAAGGTATTCAAACTTGTGTGACGCCATGTCCAAGAGCTGTGTTGACTTATTGTGCCATATTCCATAAAAAACTTACCTTTAACACATTTCTAAATAAAGCATGGCAATGAAATTGTTTTTCGTGGTGGGTTTTGAATGGGATTTTATTTGTTTGTTTGTTACTATTAACTTCCCCCATTTTTATAACTGCTGCTGTTGAAAAAAAAATGATAAACTGTGCATTTGGAGTGCTCCTAATATGTGCATTTAATAGACCTCACTGGGAGCTACAAAACTAAATGCTTCCTGGGAAATTGTCCAGCACTGTTAATTTTATGGAAGTACAGTATTTGTATAATCTGATGATAGCCTCCAAAGTTTGTGGCGGGTGAGTTTTTGAACTCTGGTTTAAAGCTTATAAGAATTTTATGCATTTTAAGTCCATTAAGGTGTGAGGGGCCACACATGTGAGTGAAAAGGGGGCTAAGACATTGACATTAATACATGTCAGCGCAGGCCAAATAATTTATCACCTTGAGCAAACAAACGGTGGACCGGACAGCTTGTTGGACGGGGGAGGGGGCATGTGAGGTCCATTGAGGGCCACAAGTGACGCCACAACGTGACCCCCATCACTCTTGCTCTTATCTGCCCACTCAGGCCCCTTCTCCTCATTACTCCTGTGTGCTGGGCTGGCCCCAGTGACTGCACACATACAGCTGTCCAAGGAAGAGTTCTGCTGTCTTCATCTCACGCTTGTGTGACATTTTCATTTGTCATGTTCAAGTACAAAACTGTGCTTGACCGATCAAGACTTTTGAAGCACTGAGAGTACAGTGGAGGCTCGTGCTTGTATGAACATTTCAAAATAAAAAAAATTACCAAAAAGGATGATCATTGACCTTTGCCCAGTGCTTGTGTAGATGTTGATCTGTGAGGCCATTTCAGATGAGGCGAATCGAGGATGTATAAGGCAAACAATGCGTGTTAGAATTGTGCTTTGACTCTTTTGCACCTTTAGAAGATGTTAATTTTTTAAGAACATCCACAATAAGTAGTGTGTGACACCAGTCGGGTCATAACGTACTACTTTGGGAACCCTATATTCTTTGATTGCATCACAGTGGCCACTTTCCAAAAAGTGGAACAAAACACTGCAAGTTTTTATTTTTACTTTTTTTGTATGGGACATTGCATGTTAATAAACATACACGAGACACAGCCTAAGGATATTTTCCATCTGTTGTCCCACAATGTTAATTGGATAATCTTTTATTTGGCAAGAGAGAAGGAGCAAATAAGCAAATAAAAAGTGAATTAAATTTTTTTTTTACACTAAGCTTGTCTTGTTCTTATGATATTTCTGGTTTAAGAAAGAGTTGGCATTGTAGAACTCTTAGTTTTTGCATTAAAAGTTTGCATTAAATACTAGTAGTTATGTGAAAAAGTGAGTCCCTATGCGCAAAGCTGCTGCAGTTTTCTGAATTTAATCTTCAAAAAGCTGTGAATAAATCAGAAACAGTCAGTTTCCCACAGCAGTATATAGCTGTACCTCCCAGCCTCACATCACCATCCACCAGGGTTTACTCTCTCTTTAGATTGATCATTGGCAACACATCCAAGTTTTGAAAGTCTGCTTCATTTTTATTAATATCTGTTGCACCTGTGTGACAGAGCACATTTTCTCTTTAGGGGAAACCCGACTTTTACCATACCATTCGCTGGAAAAGCGTTAGAGACAGAGACTTGACAGATAACCATTAATATCACAGAGTCATTTAAAACAATGTAGTGTATATATGTCAATAAGTCAAAAAGAAAGTAGTTGTTTTGTCCCTTAGTTAATATATATTTCTTTCATCTGATATTTTACTCACTTCTGCAGTTTGTTTCTTTACTATTGTTACATAACAGCTTAGCAGACTCAGATGGGAAAATGTGTATACAGTAGATAATTTGTTGTGCAGTGGTCAATAAAGATTAAAAAGTCAGACTGTATTGCCCTTGTTGGTGTTTTCATTTGTGTGTTAACTAGAAAACCCTGGGCTTTAGAATGTTGGTGAGGAATATTTAGTGATGAGTCCTACCCTCTGGCTCATTGTGTGCATGAGAACAGAGTCTGTTTATGAGCATTATGTGTAGACCAGAGGGAGGTGTGGGTTAGGGGTTGCGGCGCTGATCAGCCTCTTTCATCTGCAGCCCAGGAGTTTCAATCAATACGCAGTCCCTGTGGCTGCCCCAAGCGAGCTGTTTGAAAAGTCAGAGTAGCATGAAATGGCCATTATTAAATTACTGGGACGGACACATTTAGAAGGCCATTGCATTAAGAGAGCAAGCTTTGCCAATTAGTGGATCAGCACATTAATAGCACAGGATGAGAATGCCATCTGATCAGACATCAGATGCATACACAATCTCTTGACCTATTTTTACTGAGGCACTGAGAGCTGATGGTGTATACCGTTTGTAAAGTATAACTCATGCCTGTAAACTGCCATTAAAAAAAAATAATAAATTACCAGTACAAAAATTATGAGAACCTTTTTCAAAAACTTTACAGACGTTTTTCAGTATTTTAAATGCAAATAGAATTTATTTATGACATTTCCCTTTAGCAGTGGTTTCCGAACACTGGAACAGGATCCAAAAGTGCAAATACATTTTTTTTTCAAACATTAAAAAAAAAAAAAAGTCTATCCATGGCATCATCAACAATAAATGGCAACAAAACAATGGAATAATTGACAGCTTTCACATTAAATTAATAGAGCTGCACCAATTTCCTACATTTTAGGGACTCACCATTTAATGTAACAAGTTCTGTTTGTGTTTAATGCATTAGACAAAGCTATTGCCATGGCACACGGACACAAACAAAATAGCACAAAATTAAGTATAATTTTTCTTGAACTATAATCGTTTCACAAAAACAAGAAAATGCATAGTTTGAAAACAAAACAAAAACAACAAAGGATTATCTCTCGTTCAATCAACAGACTGCAGTGTTTAGCCCCACTTATTCAAAAGTGGACTACTGTGATGGAACCAGTAGTTAACTAGCCAAAATAAAAAAAAAAGTTCTACTTTATTGTATTATTGCATTTGTTGTACTGACCCGGACGCTTTTTGGGGATACTTTGTACCCCTTTAAACAATGGAAACTTAGTTGAACTGATCCAACCTATGGTGTTCCAATGAATCAGACCTTATGTTTACTTCTTGTACAAAGTGTGTTCTTAAAATGGAAATAACAGCAGACATATTTTCTCTGTTTTGCCGTGAAAAGCTTGTGGCAACTGAGGTTGAACAGTTGTTTCAAAATGTAAAAAAATAAGTTAATTTCTGTGTGACTCATTGAATAAAGGAGTCTCTCCAAGCTTAGTGGCTTTAGTTTAGAATATATCTAATATCACATAATGAAATTCAGTTTTACTACAGTAAGCACTCTCACACATTCAGTGGCTTGGCACATTATCTGGCCCTGGGCATATTTTACTGTGAGTGATGTTTTTAATATGAATTATTTACCCCAGAGAGACACAGCCTTGGATGGCGGCCTTTGTTTTTAAAGAGCGCCTTGTTTGCTCCTAATTTTACAGCCGGTCAGGCAGAAGCACAGTAGCTAACCTGCCGGTCAGGCTGACAGCTGGGAATTGCCATTTTCCCTCCCGCACTCTCCTTGCCGCTGTAAACACTCAAGCGGAGAGGCTGCAGCCGTTGGAAGCAGAGGCTGCACTTGTACCTGAGCTGCAGGGAGGCCGGCATCATTATTTCACTTGGGTTTCAGGCTGAGTCTACCTCTGGCCCCTGTTTCAAACACCAGCATGGCTTTCACATATCGCTATCTGGACCACAACCATACTCCCACCTTTCCACTACGCATTCTCACTCAGCCTAAGGCACGCTCTCCAGCAGGCCGTCCGCTTGTCATAACTGTGTCTCCCTATTGAACGTGAGCTCCTAGATGCACCCACACACACAAGAAAGGAGCAGCATTCAGTTTCACTTTTCAACCCTTACCTTTAGTGTGAAGGTGTGAGAGTGTGACCCTCTCTGCATTTTAGAGTGGTGCACTCTGAGCCCACACTCCATAATATTATCAAGTCTGTTGGTCAAATGAGTTATTATACAGGAATAGAAGTCTATTTCTTTGTTGTTCTTTTACCTTGTTTTTCTTTGTTTTTATTTTAATTTTGGACCTTGAGTCTGCCATAAAGTACATCTATCTCTGAATGACAATAACAATGAGGCAAAGTAAGTTTGTCAAGCGAAATGTCACTCAGTCACAGTTATACTACAATCTCCAACGTTACAGCTTGTATATCTGAGTTGTACAGTAATGTTACAGTGTGCAATCATTCATATTCTCTGAAAAAATGTCAAAAAACAAAATCACAAATTTTAACTTTAATTCAAACTTATGAGCACAACTGTATATACACATTCATTACATGCATACACACTAACACAACTATACCAGAGATGGACTCAGACTCGACTCGCTATGACAAGATGCTACAGAGATTTGCGACTTGACTCTGACTGGTGGTCCAAATACTCTGGACCTGACTTGGACTCGCAGTTTCAGACTTATGGACAAAGAACCTTTTTCCCACCTGCACAATGCTCGCTTTTCCCTTCTCTGAACCGGGAGTGCATCAACAGTGACTTGTTCTACTGCGCCAACAAAATTACTCAAAACAAATACCATGGTGGGCACATCTCTGGCTTCCCTGGTGCCGTTTATAATGTTTTGTCTTTCAACAGTTTACACAGAGCCAAACGTTCAACGTTTAAGCTTGTATTGACAGTATAGTGTGCTTGTTATTCTTCTCTATTACTGGCTTTGCATCTAATCTTTATTTCTATCTAGGGTTTACTGTAAAATAAACTAATTAGAAGCATGTAATATGGAAAGGTTAGGTAATTTATCATTTGGATAGTTTCTGTTTTGTAATTATCTAAAAAGAGTAAACACAATTGTTTGATAATAAATGGCTTCACCCAAACACTAACTATATCAGGGCACATAAAGAAGGACTCAAACACAGAAACACACATGAAAAACCTAGGTAAGTTTAAACAGGCAGAGGGATACAAAAAAACAGCAGGCAATCACAAGGTCAAAAGCAGATAAGGTCAAAACTCAAAAAAAAAAAAAAAAGAGTTAACAGAAAAATTCTGGACCACTGACACTATGGTTTAAGATAATCTGGCAGGGAGCAATGGGAATGGGAATATATAAACACTGGGAGGTGGAGACAATTAAACACAGGTGAAACACATTGGGACGAGGCAGGCAATCAAAGGTAGACAAAGACCTTTTTGTTTTATATTGTAATATACATTAAAATTCTCTGAAAAATGGCCAAACAAATTCAAATTCTATTTTATGAGCACAACTGTAAATTGTGATTGTACATGTTCTTCATGTGGATGTGAGCATCATCTGTTTTGACAGGCCACATGCATAGCTTTTCATTCAGCATAAATTATTTATTAACAATTTTTGTGTATATAAATCTTTGTACAATGTACAACATTGCAGAAAAGCCTCACAGATCCCAAGAGGCTGATCGTGTTGTGACTGAAAAAAATTGTGCTTGTAAAAGTCCCCCTCCAATTCCCAGCCCTCCAGAATAGCTAAGCCAAGCGAAAAGTCTGCTCACTGTGTGATGAAGTATTGAGTCTCTTTTGATTATGAACTCACCCTTACGTTTTGTACCTCTTGCAACTTGGCTCTGATATTGATGAGGTGCAATCATTTAATTTTGCTTACTGCTTTATTTGATCTCAGCAAATAATTGAGTTTTTGTTCAAGATAAAACTTGCCACTGTCTTATTACTGGCCCCAACCCACCTTACATTTTCCAGAGAAGTTTGTAACTGCTTTTATTCTGTTTGGGTGGTTTAGTAGACTATACGTTTGACATATCAAACAACAGAAAAAGTTCAAGGATAATATCTTCAATCTTTCATCTATCTTCTACCAATAGGGGGCATGGGGGAGTCCCCCTGTTTCCCCTGCCAATACCCCATGCAGACAATTGAAAGCAAGAATGCACCCTTGTCCTATCCCATTTGGGAAAACTTTCACTGTTGTACTTTTGTGGTGAAATAGCTTGCCTACAAACCAAATTATCCAGGGGTAACAAAAAGGAATTTAAATAACTGTTGTTCCTTTCAGACTGAAATGTTTATATGCATTTTAAATCTCTTTTTAGTCAATCCTGGAGCCATATTTTCCCTGTTTTACAGCGGAAGTCGACTGGTGCATTCAATTTTGCCGTCATGGCACCAAGGATGGTGCCAAAAGGCTGAAATTACTAATTGATTGGTAGGTCAGATACACGGTCATTGTGTGAATACAAAGAGGATGTACAGTATACTTTTCTACAATGCAGTCAGAAGGAGTTCTTGTGGCGTTCTGTCCTACTGGCTAAATGTTTTTTGTCATGTTGAAGAGCAGGCCCTGAGAAAATAATGGCGAATTCTGTTAGTTTTATGTAAATGTAGTGACAGTGTAAGTCTTTATGCTATCTCCAGCATACCAGCAGGTTTTTACTATCTATTTCCTCCACAACATTCTTCTGTTCATTGAAAGCACACTCCCAATAACAAACCGCAGATTAGGCACCAGAAAAAACGATGGCCCACATGGAAGTGGCCCAGATCTGCTGCTGAAGGGAGGGCGCTGTGGAAGCCTGCTGCCGGGACCCAGGCCAAGGTTTGATCCCCAGTCGACTGGCGTCCTTCCAGCCCAGAGGAGGCAGTTTTTTGCAGCCAAGCGAAGCACAGGGCTCCCCTCTCTACCATCGCCGCCTGCCCTTCCCTGAAGGATGATAGATGCTCTGTCCGCTCCACACAGTATGGAGAACGCATTAGACATCTGTGTAATTGACTGAGGATAAGAGAAAAAGGCAAAAGAGTAGAAAGAGACTGCTGTGAGTTGAGTAAGATATTGGTGAATATTTTTTGGCTATTTTTGGGAGTAGAACATGAGGGAATCAACACAAGGGAGTGGTAGAGGTGGAGGAAGGCAGCTGGCACCATCGAGACTGGCTCAAACTCAACAGGACGTCCTTTCACACACATTACACATGTCCTCTCCAATCCACTCACAAAAGCAGCACTGGGATAACTTGTGCCAAAATGGAAGACAGGCTCTAAAAATGTCACTATTCTTAAGTATTCAACCAGCCAGAGACACACCTTCAACATTCTTTTAATCTTTACAGCTCTTAAATTTACAAGTTCGATCAGATAATTATAGTTTATTTGAAAACTCTGCCTGTCATTTACATTTATTCGCTGACGCTTTTATTCATAGCGACTTACATTGTTCTACTGTTAAGTGTCTTGCCCAAGGACACAACAACAGTATGAACTGTGGGAGAGTGAGAATCGAACCGCCTACCTTCAGGTTGAAGGACAACCACTCTACCCACTGAGCTACTGCCTGTCAGACTGTGGAAAGTAAACTTCAAGAAAGGATTTAAAGAAGCCATCTTTTCTCTATTGTTCACATTGTCTGGACCTTCATAGAAGTAATTTTAGATGCATGTTTTTACTAAACAGGTTTTTTTTAATCTGTCAGTATTTGAAAAAAGGCGAGATCAAATTTAATACTAAATTAGTTTTTGCTAGCTACAACCCATTAGCAAAACTGCCAAAAGTTACTTGTGGAGGAGAGAATAAAAAAAAAAAACTTATGGAATGGTTAGTGCCCCTACTACTGCACAAGTCTGCATCTTCTAAAAAGATTCATTTCTTGCAGTAGATCTGCATTTGCTTTAAAAAATTGGCCATGAAAACTTGCAAGTAAGTTAGATTATGGCGGGCCACCAAGGTCTCGTCAATGGGTGTAGGCCCATATAATGAGCTTTGTGACTTTTTGCGGTTAATGTCATATCAACTGACCAGTTATGAACTGATGTTGTGCTATCAAATTTATTTGCTTTAATATATATATTTTTTTCCTTTAACCTTTCTGTGAGCTGCCGTTACAAGTGAGTTTCCCCATTGTGGGGTCATTAAAGTCCTATCTTATACCTCAAAGGCAAGCTGTGACAAATGATAGAATCTTAAAAACTGCAGAATGCATTGTTGATACGCTAGATTGCTATTGTGCTCTCTGAGCTGTGGCAGAAGCCTAGCCAGGGTCTAATCATGTGATCCAAAGTCTCACCAGCAGAACGATTCAGAGGCTTTAGCATTAGGACTTTTGCACACAATAGGGCAAGGGCTGGCATATGACAGAAGGCACTAATCTGGTTGGTAAGAAAAGAGCAGAATTTCAAAACCGGCATCAAGAAGTAATTAAACATCCTTTTCTCTGCACATGAAGCACATGAAAACATTCCAACAAATCTGCTCACACAAAATGTATTGCAATATACAATGGCCGTGCTAAAGCCCAACAAGACCAACTAGAAAAGTCTCAACCCGGTCACAAAGTTACACCAAATGTCGCCATTTAAAGAACATGCTCTTCAGTGTTGGCTACTGTCCACATCTCAAAGCCAACCAACAAAGGCAGCCTGAAAGCTGGTGTACACAACTTTCCAGAGAAAATACCACAATTATAGCATACACAGGCTCCTTCATTATTAATGGAGTTGCTTTTCAACTGCTTCACTGAAAAGACTTTTTAATAATTTATCACCATGGAGACACATGTCAAGCCAGAGCACTTGGACACTTCATGAATATCAAATAAATATGCAAAACAAAAGGGGTCTACATCATTAAGTACACTTTAAAGCTGCTTTGGTAAGGTTTGAAACCAGCAGCGGGTCTTGGGTTATTGCCCTAGTGCATCAGTCACAGTTCTCTGATTGGGTCTGGTTTGACAATTCTGTGGTGGAAGAAGACTCCGTAAAGCCAAGCAAATAGATTTGGGCCACTTATAGAGGTGCTACTAATGTAAAATACTGATTCTAAGATATTCATTTTAGAAAATAATTTTAGAGGCGTTTTACTTTTGTGAATCTTGGTTTATCCAGGATTATAGAAAAACTTAAGTTGAGTGACTATGTGTCCAAATTAAAAGGGCAAATTAACAAAACTAGGCTGAACAATAACGTTGATTACTGATTATGTAAATTTGGGTTTTGATTTGAAAAAATGGTTTGTCCTCTTCAGCATGCTTGCTTCACTGTCTTCACTGTGTACTGTGAGTTTTCGGGGTTGTCTCAGAAACTGTCTGTGACCCTTGGACATAAAAATAAACTAATTTGGTCTTGTCAGTCCACAAAATGTTCCTCCATTTCTCTTTAGGCCAGCTAATGTGTTCTTTGGCAAATTGTAACATGCCTTTTTTTTAACAAAGGGACTTTGTGGGGGATTCTTGAAAATAGATTAGCTTCACACAGATGTCTTCTAACTGTCACAGTACTTACAGGTAACTCTAAACTGTCTTTGTTCATACTGGAGCTGATCATTGCCTGAGCCTTTAAAATTCTGGTTATTTTTTTATTTTTTTAAACGGTTTTGATGGTTGTCTGCTGTTTTCTTCCACGTCTCTCTGGTTTTGCTCTCCATTTTAAGGCATTGGAGATAATTTTAACTGAACAGCCTATAATTTTTTGCACCTCTTTATAGTTTTTTTCCTCTCCACTCAACTTTTTAATCAAAGTGTTTTTCTGAACAATGTCTTAAATGACCCATCTTCCTCAGGCTTTCAAATGCATGTTTATCAAGTGCTGGTGGCTTCATCCTTAAATAGGGGGCCACCTGTTTCACACTTGTTTTTTTCCCAAAATTGATTGAATGCCACACTGCTATTTTTTAAACACACCCCTTTCAACTAATTGCTCAATTGCACAGCCTTAAGAGCGTGCGTATCATGATGCTCTTGTTAGTTTACTGAGAACCTACGTTACGTTAACTTGTAATTTGTTTGCCACTTAGCAATAAAAAATATACTAAAAACCTGTATTATTCTGGTTAGTCACATTGTACTGCTATATTTTTGAGCAATACTGTACATGAAAATTGACAAAGAGCTTCATCATTAGCTACACAAAAAGTAGTTTTGAGCGTGGTTGTTACAAAATCCTGCACACATCACTGTGGCATTTTGGTATTTTAGCATCGATCATTGCCATCCATACCGTACTGAGCTAGACCAGCCTGCTGAGTGGAAACAAGACTTCACATTAAGACTGAGACACTTCAGTAATGATTCAGTGTGAGAGAGTAACATAGCTGTTAGATTATGCTTTAATGACAACTCTCCATCAGTTATTAACAATGTTTCTCGTTAATTAGTTAATTGAATAACTTACAAAATGGAATGCTGCACTACTCGTGACTTTGGATTTATTTAAAGAATTAGAAGATGATGAATTGGAGATGAGAGGGTTGAGTGATATTTTGTCTTTATCACTGCTTGCGGCCAGATGAGACGTATAGGCTGCTGTGAGAATTGGGTAGGGAGGCTTGTGGCAGCTATTAAGTGTGAGCAGCTGTTTTGTGTGAATATATGGCCAGTGTATTATTCAGAACTAAATGCAAATTTGGAATACATGTATCTTTGGAAGTTAAGACTTAAATTGTGAACATAAAAATCAGTGATGTTTGCAGTGAAAAGCCAATAAAAAGAAGCAACTGGGACTACAATCAGGATAAGACTCATTTAAAATTCTCTCCATAGTTCATGTCAATTCACTTCAGTGTAAAATGGTTAAACTTTGTAACATAAAAAAAACTATTTCTAACTCTTGAACTAAGAGTCTTTCCAATTTTTTCATTGTTGTAATCTCATCTCCATTGGCTCATTGTGATACATTTGGAGGGATGGATGGCTGGATGGATGGAAAGCCAATGTTTCAAACAGGGTTTTGGGGGAAAATGCACATCCCTTTGATTTGAATTAACAACATCAATGTATCGCGGCACTATGAAAAGTTTAGTGTTCACAAACAAATGAGTGGCATCTATTCTGATGCTACATCCGTGCCCTGAATGCATGACGACGGTGCATGCATATCGGAGTGTGTCTTTATTCTCTGTGGAAGGAATTCATGTTTAGAGATGCACAACTCATCCTTTTATCTTAGCTGGGTCAGAGTTGAGGGCTACTATATGGGCATGTGTGCATATTTATCAGTTAAAATGGAAGACTGGAAGCCTATTTGGGGGGTATCAGAGCTAACAGTTGAGGGGCATGCCGGGTGTTTCCTTGGTTTAGTCCTAATGGAGTTCAATCTGTAGCTCTTCTCACACCAGCACTACTCAGTCCTTTTAAAATGCCAATTAAAAGTACAATATATGGTTTGGTCTCAATGTGCTTTATTTAGCGCACAGCTCATTCAATTTTAAGGCGAGCGGTTGTAAGATACACAGCTCCCTCATCGCTCTTCATGATGTTTCTCTAACCTGACATTGGAGAGATTTCAACAGGGGACAATGTTAGAAATAAGTGTCCTCTCTTAGTGCTGACTTACAGAGCGTTTTCCTGCTTTATTATGAATGAGGACTAAAAAAGGGACGCCGTCAGCACTTCCCCAGTGACACTCAATACTCACTTCATAAATGTCTGTCATTGTCTTTTTGTGTAAGTGTGCCACTCAAGTTCACCTCTGCCGACTGCGCGGCTTGGCTGTTCTAGCAAAAGTGAAGGCCAAACTGAATCAGCGCCACACACTTAAGTCTGCTCAGGTGACAGGAGCTGACACCAAGCCAGGACCTGTACCAGTGAGTAGTTTTACACACAGGTTCTGTTTTAAAGTTGGAAATGAGGCCTGTCCAAGAACTTGAGCCCTATTTGTCTCCTTTACATAGAATACAGTAGGTGTAGTGCCAAAGTATCCCATCTAGAATTACTGTCCCCTGTATTGTCTTGAGTTGTAGTTCTCAATAGATATTTTCTAGGCTCATGAAACACTATGGCTATGCTCGATAGTAGATCTGAGCCCATTGCTTCAATGTAAAAATGTTGTCTTCTGACTTTATTTTACTTAACATTTTTATACTTAATAACTTATATTCAGCGCTGGTCTTTAAACAAAAATAGAACAAAAAGGAAAAACATAAACACAGAAACGGGATGCAATGTGATACAGTGATATATATTGGCTATTTAACCATAATAATAATAATTTGTTGTTCTGACTGAAGTTAAAGCTAAATGTTTATGGTAAGCTCTAAACTTCAGTTTGGTGTAATGTATTAGTATGTTGTGGAGGAAAAATTTGTCCGGTTTTAGTTTTTAATAAAACGAAGACAGGAAAGGTCCCTCAGCTGCTGCTGAGGGTGAGTGGTGTTTAACAAGGTTAACATTTAAAACTAGTATAAATAATAGTTTAATTTAAAGGCAATTAACATGACATGCATTTTGCCCAAAATGCAAAGATTCTGTTGCTGTTTGGTCATCTGTTGACAAAAGGATGGTGTTCTACCCCTATTAAGATGCAAAATTTTGAATGTGGCCAATAAGGTGTTTTTGTTTTGTTGCAACTGCTCTGCTTTTTAAAATGTATAGATGGCATCCTTGGTAAAAACAATCCCAGAAAGCTACTGGCTACATAGCTACTGGCTAAGCTACGCAGAGAGTAAAACCTGACAGTATACCTGACATTTTCTAATTTTCATGAGTTATATTTATTATTTTCCTTGGGTAACCCATGAACAATATATTTGTTGTATAAGGCATTAAGTTTTTTACTCATAGAAACTCATAAAAACTTGCTAAACCTTGGGGCACCTCAGTGGCTCAACTGATGGAGCGTATATCACATGCTTGAGCAATCCTGGTTTGATTCTGGCTCAGGTTTATTGGCACATTGTCTTTCCTCTCCGTCTCACCTAGTTTCCTGTCTCTGAAAATATTTTAAAGGGGAAATTAGAGACAAAACGTCTTCACCTTGAAAACTGAGTCCAGATGCTTTTACTTTAACCTTTTATTATAGATTATACTGTTTTCTCATTTAGCAAACACAACTACACAACAATCAATTTTTCCACTAGTCCAAATTGATAAATCCCCTTTTTTCTGTCAATTGTGTGCCCCATCTCTGTTTCATCTGTGAGTTCCAGTTAGCCTATAGACCCAGCCGCCTCTCCATACATTACCCGTCCCAGTGGAAGGTGCTCTGCTCCTCGCGCTGCAGTGACTAGACCTCAATACCCCTTTGAAAGTGGATCATTTTATTAATGTCCTGTTATTATATAGTGATCAAGAACTTCTGCAGGTGTGTGTCGAACATGCACACAATCTCAGTGCAGGGGCCAGAATTTACAGCGCAGTGATCTTATCATTTCTCACTTTCACTTTGTCAGAAGAGCCATTGCGGAGTATTGATCTATTTACCTTCTCTGCCTTCTGCCTCGCTCTCTCACTCCATTGCATCCTCTTTTTCACTGTCTTGCCTTTCACCCCTCGCATACACAGCCTATTTCCCATAACAGAAGTACCATTTCATCAGATGAAGACCAAGGCCAGGCTTTGAGCTTTTCACTGCTACACAGGACACATTTAATTTGAACATGAAGGGAAAACGAGGGCAGATCTGCCAGTGCTCGACAGACTCTCATCGTCCAGACCATAATGAGCAGGAGCTAATCAAGCTCATCCATTTACACAAAGATGATAAAATCATTACATCGGCAGGGGAATGTCTCATGGGAGCCAGCTCTCTACATTTGTCTAGGCTCCATTTTACAAATTGTGTGCTATAGTAAATGTTTTTCTCATACAGCTTTTAGACCATGATAATTAACTCTTGGACAATGTCTCGTTTTGTGCTCTACTAATGGTGATTAAGCACTTTAAATATGGTCTGTAATGTTAACTCTTGCAAGAGACCGGACCCTACACTGCAAAGGAGTCAAAAATTAACTGTACAATTTTGCCTAAATTGTATTATTAAAATGATCAGATGATTTGAAATATCATAGTGTTTTCTTTTTCTGTTAGTTAGTTTAAATCTTTTATTGACGTCTGTTGTAGGTTACAGTCACTCCATTAATTTATATATCGCCTGGAGGTAGGTGTAGGGTGTTCTGCTCCATAGAGTCAGAGCTGTGTTGACTCTACAGTTTTTAGAGCGATAATGTACTTATGACTGTAAAAAACTGGTGCAGCTTCTCATTGGTGGGTTGGCTGGAGCCTTAGATTTATATTGTGTTTACAAAACAAACTTGTGTTTCTCAAATTACTATTTCAAGCTATTAAAAGTGTCAATTTACAACGTCAATTTCAGTGTTGTTGCTGCTACGTGGCACTTGTGGCTCTCCCCTCTGTTTTGCTGACTTCGTCATAGTTTTGTGGATAATCTTGCTTCTTTGTGTTAGCTACAAAATTATCAACTAATTTATCCCAGATTATGGTTGTTGTTACTGAGACATTGTAGCTACTGTTGGAAATTAGGCTGCTTACCATCTAAACCCAAAGTTGTGGCTCATATGCCTTCTTCTTTACATTGTTCTTGTAAAATGTGTGTTTGGTGTCGTAGCCTAAAGTAAGTAAATTGAATGACTGCACCTCTAGAATAATTTCTCGTTGTCTCTGGTGCAACATTGACACGGTTTACATCACCGCTATGTTTTAGTAAGCTTTTATTTAGATAGTGTAACAGAGGTTTATTCTGACACTTTGTCTCTACTTCCTGTGTTTCCCCACTGTAGCATCGGAGATTGACGCATATACGCTTGAAAAAAAGAACTTCAGCGTATCTTAAGCGACGCATAGGGGCATGCTGCCCGTAATACACACGTCTGACAGAGCTGGTGTGAACTGTCAGACTTGTTAAAATAAAAAACATTTCACACGCGTATGCTGCTTTAATGCGGTTACGCGCTTGCTGCTTTGGTGTAAATTGGGGATGATCCCTACTCTAGTATGAAAATGTACTCTCATTGAAAATGAGCACAATGGGCAATTTAGATGCACAACAAAAGAAGCCAAAGTTAGAGAGAATGTATGGCAAAATAGGGAGGTCTTGCTGACCCTGGGATCAAAACCACACCTTTGTGCTGACCCACTACAACAAATGTTTATGATGACATTCAATATTTTTACCTCTTAACTGTGAATAGATTGGTGTGTGGTGTTTTTATGGTACTTTGGTCTTGTCTGTCTGTTTCCCATTATGTGGCACTGCCTGTGTTGGGTTTTTCAAAAATCCTCCTCAGCACAGGCCCCTGCAGCCATGGGTCACAGCTCCTATGCCGTTAAAGTCTCACTCACTTTGGAGCCTGCATGTGAACCACAGCCATCCATACCTCACACGCCGAGCCACATCTCTCCATGGCACGCTAGCTCCAGAGACAGAATGTATACAAACCTGAACCTATATTCCAAACTGAATGCATCTGTTTAATGGTTCAAGAAAAATACAAGATAAATGTTATGGACAAGATAAAGTACTCAGATATATGCACAGTATTAATTAAAAACATTACACTTTCACCCCTGCATTTGAACAGAACAAAGCTTGAGTGTCTGAGTGATTTTGGGACTGTCCTCCATCATTATATGCGACGTGCCACAGCTGTGTTTTCATATTCTCAGCAGAGTCTCATACATTAATTGACGCACAGACACCTGTAAATCATCACATCAACCTTCGGAGGGACATCAGCGAGGTTTTATCTGCTTTACGACACACATAGCAAAGCGCTTTACAATGACTGAGCTAATTAAAAAAGCATAAACACATGGAAACAATAGGACGCCGTGTAATGACCTCATCAAAGTGTTAATAAAACTGAGAGCGCGAGGCAAATAAAAGGTGTTTTGATGAATTTTGATCTACATAACTACTTTATTATTTATTGAAATTACTTTTTGAATACTGTACCAAATAGCAGTTATTAATCTTTTTTCACTCACCTATGTGCCGATGGCTCATAAAGCAGCAGGCATGACCTCCTCAAATCTCAAAGTGTAAACTCCTGTGATTGTGTATTGCCCATGCAGAAGGTTTTTTGGGATAAAAATCTGAGTAAGTGATCTACAAAGTTTAAGTCAATTCAATTGTGTGTGTGTATGTACAGTGGCAAAAAAAAGCATGTGAACCTTTTGGAATTTCATGGTATTCTGAATAAATGTGTCTTAAAATGTGATTTGATCTTCATCTTAGTCAAAAGGTCAAGAGTATTGACAAACATAATGTGTCTAAAAATAATTGCACAAAAAAAATCAGATTTTTTATGTATTTATTGAGAACAACAAAAAAAAACTCACAGTGCTTGTGGAAAACGTATGTGAATCTTTATTAATTAGCTAATATTAGGTAATTAGAGTCAGGTTTTAGCACACCTTGGTCTCTTTAAGATAATATGTTTGGAGGAGTGGACTACAGCTACTTTGACTGATAAAAAACCCTCACACATTTGAAGTTTGCTCTACACAAGAAGAACACACTCATGCAAGCCATGCCTCGCCAAAAAGAGCTTTCAGAGGAGCTACGTTCAAGAATTGTTGCTGTGCATAAAGCTGGAAAGGGTAACAAAGTTATTTCAAAGACTTTAAAAAATCACCAGTCTACAGTTAGGCAAACAATCTACAAATGGAGAAGCTTTAGAACTGTTGCTATTCTACCAAGAAGTGGGCCCCCAGAGAGCAGGGGCATAACTACCCAGTACTAGAGGGGTATGCAACATCAACAATCCACCTCCATGTTTCACAGTAGGAATGGTGTATGTTTGATCATAGGCCTAGTTGACTCCTTTCCAAATGTGACATTAATGATTGTGTTCAAAAAGTTAAATTTTGGTCTCATCAATCCAAATGACTTTGTTTTAGAAGTTTTGAGGCTTAACTATATGCTGTATGATGGTGTATTGTAAGCGGTGTATTTTAGCTGAAGTTATTTGAAGGTTTTTCTTTGCATCCCGAACAGTTTTTCTTGCAGTTGTGGGTGAAAATTTTGTGACCTTGGTATGGTTTCAACAGAATTCCTAACTAGAGATGAAACATTGCTGAATTTTAGTGGCCAACCCATTTGTGCCAACTTTTGTGCATGTTATCAGGCCCAAATCACCAGGGTATGTAAACTTTTTATCAGGGTCATTTGGGTAGTTTCTGTTGTCATTATGATTTAAAAAGAGTAAATGCAGTTGTTTGACAATAAATGGCTTCATCCAACCACTGTTAGTGAAAGAAAGGTTTTTGTGTTATTAATTTTCTCTGAACGGTGGCCAACAAATCACAAACTCTGCCATGGTCTGTAAACTTATGCACAAATGTATATAGATATCACAACAGCAGTTCCCTCAAAGGGCGTTAACGGACTGTCCTTAGGGCCTCTGTCCAGGCGAGGACTGAGTGGAAGACCCACTATGAGCCCGCTGTGTCTTTGCAGTCACTCATAATCTTTGAGTGTAAAGGGTTACAGAAGAAAAGAGCCACAAAGAACATCACAAAGGTGACTGAAAAAGATTTGTGTTGGCTGTGATTCAAGGAGAGAACTCATTACTGCATTTCATTCATTAAATTTATTTTTTTTAACAAAGGCCACCAACTGACCTAAACTGACAGTTAGAACTGCTCCAGAGAACATAGCCTGTTTCACTGTACCATCTGACGTTGAAAGAGATTGCAAAAGGGAAGGAACTTTAAATGAATACCTGATCAGTGATTGGATTTATTAACCTCCGTTTTATCCAATGAAAGGAGCTCCATGTTTTTTATAAAACAAATAAACATCCTCGAACCTATAACACCCACCTGTCTGTTCTGGAACATTTTTGGACACAATGAGCCGGTAAGGCCAGAGTTCGGATCGTAAAGTCTTTGCTTGGAGCAGATTGAGTTTGTAAATCCACAAATTTCATGAGAATCAAGCGCACCACAAGGTTAGAATTTACTCTGTTTTGACCAAAGCAATAAAAATGCTGTATGCTTGTGGTTTGGTTTATCAAACAATATACAATTTCATAAATTTCTGTATCTGGAGTTTGTGGGTTGTACCAGTACTTTAGATAAACCTCTTTTTGCATCACACTTTGATTACCTTTGTTTCTTTTTGTTTATTTTACCACGGAATATACAGACGAAATAAAACTACAATTTAAATCAGAAGACATAAAATTTTATTTTTTTCTTCAACTAAGATCTACTTTTAAACAAACCATTGTTTAACCATTGTCACTGCCCATACTCAATCAGTATGGGCAGTTTAGTCACCTATTCACCAATACTGACCACTCCATAGCCAAAAAAAAAAAAAAAAAAAAGCCTAACATTCCATTTATGCTGTCAGATTGCATGTCCTGTTATAATTATATTTTCTGCAGCATATTGTGGTGTTTTGTTATTAATACTGTGTATAGACTTGTTTGTCCATCATCATGGTGGTTTTGTGAATTTGCCACAGGGCTTCATTGTTAGAATTAAACAGTAAGGGTGTGGTGTGTGCAGTCCTCTCTCTGGTCTGAGCAGTAGCCAGTGGCTGTAGCTCTGAGCAGCAGGCCCACACAGAGCAAAGCAGCAATGGAGGATTAGTCTGTTGAATTATTCAAAGCCAAATTACCCATTGAAATGTGTAAAAGGTCCCTCGCTGGGTTTAAAAACAGAGTACAGTTGGAGCTGACAACAAAAGGTTCCACTTCAAATACAAGGCCCCCATCACTCACTTCATTTGCATTGCTAGTTATTCATTTTAACCTTAGACTTTTGTTCTGACTAAAGCACCCCTTTCAGAAGCTTGTATTTTTATGGGTTAGATGCTGAACAAAAATACAATTATCACCACAGGGTGCTGCGGAAAGTCTATTTAAGTTTACTTTTTCCAATGTGATTGGGAGGATAGAAGCTCATAAATGTGCAAGAACTTGCTGTGTTTTATGTGATGTAATCCTGAGCCAATATTTCCCAAATAATTGTTCAATGTTGACAGTGTTCATTATCAACAACAAAAGGCTAAATTGATTATATTAAAGTTATTTTACTAACTGCAAAAGTAAGAACTCCAAGTTTAGTTTCTTATAATATCATTATAATGTCCACCCACACCTATTTAAATACAATACAAGATCACCCACAATACAAATACAGTTCACCCACACTGGATTACACTGGTATATACCAGGCTAAAGTTGCCACTACTACTTGCGTGATATGACCAATGTATCACTGTCTCAGTTAGCTACAGACCTTTTTGAAGGCCACTGTGTAAAATAATGACTCAGATAGGTCAATAATCTTTTTTTAAAGAAGAGGGACTAGGACATGAAATGACTCAACACTCTACAGGGAGGTACCTTTTTATACTTTACAACCGATATGCTGTTCTTTTCTCTTTTAAATGAGGGCTTACAACACCATTCTTGGATTAGGTCCTTTCCATAACACTTTCTATTAATAAACAGGGTGTCTTGCACAAACACCAACAGAAAGCTGTAAACACTTGACAAAGCTCCTTGACTCTATTCCACTGAGACATTGCCGCGGCTTTATCCCCTTTTATGAAAGGACAGTGCGCTGAACACAATTCCCCGTAGGACCAGCAAGCTCAGCTGTGTCCATTAGCGATCGCACAAGTAGCACCAAGTACATCTTTAACGGTGTTGCATACATGCTCGTGTGTAGCAGGTATGATGAGGTAAGGCGTTGGAGGAAGTACTTCAAAGCAAACAGCATATGCCACGCTATTTATGTGCATCAATATGTGTACATTCCCCATTGAGTTTCCCCGTACTTAAAATACCTGCCCAGTGGCCTCAGCTTTAGCACTCGCTCTGCTCCGCTCTGTCGCAATCACAAAGGCGGTAGGTGGGATGTAAACACTTTTTTAGCCTACTCTCCAGGGTGAGTACATAAAAGAAAACAGAAGTTATATGAGGGTTCTTGCCGCGTACAGAAGAGAATCACATCTCCCTGGTCTATACGTCTTATTATGCCTGAAGAGCGGCTCACATTCAAGGATAATTTGTTAGCATGAAAATACGCAAGGAAAGGGGGTAAATATGGATTTATGTCGAGGAGCGGGCCAAGCCATCAAAGCATCAAGCTTCCCGACGCCAGCAGTGAGGTTCAATAAGCTGGGGCAAGATGAAAGCTAATGAAAGGCAAACAGTGGAGGGAATGCTGGGTAACAGGGTTGTGGGGTTTGGGGGGTGGGGAGAATGAAAGAAAAGGAACAGTGCAGCGGTGTGATGTTGGGCAAGTCTGAACGGGACACAACAGAAGTCAAGGAGATGAAAAGGACTCAGTGGAGAGGCTGTGTCTGTGCAATAACAAAATTAATACAGACTTATACAATAAGTCTATATTACAATACAGACTTATTGTAATTTCTAAGATAAAGAATAAAACTGGTCTGGTGAATGGGAAAGCAGATTTGCATTGCTCTTAGATTTATTTTAATTCAGTCTTTAGTTTAAAAGCTCAAGTGGAAGATTGCGGTTCAGGTCAATATGTCCATAACGTACCGCTCCAGTGGAAATATCCCTTCTGTCAATGAGTGTTAGGTATTTTAAGGCTATATTGTTTGTATTTTCCTCTCATCAGTGGAATATACTGTACAACTGTCACGGATAAAGATAATAGGATGGACTACGCTGATATGGAGTGCAGTGGCTGGTGATTTTGAAATGAGGGGTGGCTATAATGAAAAATGTATTATTAATATTGGCCCAAAGTCCGTCTGCATATTCCAGAGTTTTTTCTTAATGTCAGAGCTGTTGTCTGAGTTTTAAGCTCTTTTTGATAACGTCTGTCTCAATATTGACAATTGCTGAATTAGTTCACCTTCTCCCACTGCAGGCTCTGACTTTGGACTGAGACGGTACTTTATGGCTCGTGGGAAGTAGAATTTTAGAATTTTTATGATTTTCAACAGTGTTCGGAAATAGAGGCTTGTAAGGAGTATTTGGTCATTACTGAGAAGCTTGTTGTTTTTGTTTGTAGTGCTGCCAAATAATGCCTCAAAGACCTGCACCATTTGGTTTTACAAACAGAAACACACATGCCTTATGCACACACCCGACATAAACCCACCAATTCTTTTAAAACGGCCTTAATATTAAAGTATATGGAGGATCATATTCAGATTTGTTACATGCTCTCTTTTTCTCGGGATGCGGAAATAAGTTTAGCCTATAGTTGGATGTGTGGCAGATTTCATACATGGGACAGAAAGAAGAGATAAGTAGGCTACTAATATATGAGTAATGAGTAGAAGAATTACACAAACTTGCAGCTTAGTCAACATTTCTGGAATTCCCCACCCGGACAGGAAAATACATTGTCCATAGCACAACCGAACTGCGTGAATTAGCAGGACCGGGTTTAACTATTGTAAACGAGTTACAGAACAAGCACATTTGATGTCACAGTCACCGTTCCATGACAGGGCCACGCAACGTTCAATTTAAATTACCGACATTTGGGCACTCAATTTAATTGGTTAATGTTGCGCTAGTCTTTTATTTCTCTAAATTTGATTGGTTAATTTGTTTCAGAGATCATCTTACTCATCTTACAGCAGCTCACCAAGCTTCAGTGAGACATGAAGACAGACAAAAGACACTAGGGGTACACTTTTTAAAATAATCTTCCATATTATTATATACATATAACCCTGAATAGATTAGGCCTATATTAGTGACTGTATACTTTTCTATTTCTCTATGCATAAAGAAAAGGTAAAAAGCAAAAGCTGCTGTCCCTGAAAGCTGAGCAGAGCAGAGTGGTGGACAGGTGCGGAGTAGTTTCATGCATCAGAAAATGCGGTGTGAACAAGCCACAACTCTTGAACCCGATGCATCAAACTCCCTCTCTACAACGGAGCCACCGCTCGTCTGTGCTCCAAAAGCATTCTCTCCTGCCTAGTTCTGAGCTGCCCCAGTCCCGCCTTGCTGCTCTGATAAGGTACCAGTTGTCAAACCCCTGCCTGACACACTAGCTTTCCCTCTGTGTTTCCGGTCTGTGTGTGTGTGTGCGTGTGTGTGTGTGTGTGTGTGTGTGTGTGTGTGTGTGTGTGTGTGTGTGGGCGGAGTTTACGTCGAACTGGCAGCTAATCACCTGTGGGCAATCCACCATCTAGCCCCAGCCTTCAAAGAGCCAGCTCTCCAGCTAGACCAGCCAGATTGTTCCGTCAAGTCAGATGGTGAATTCGGTCGGCCGCTCTAGTTTAGAGTATTCTTACCTTGTCTTGAGACTCCTTGTACTTACCCTCGTCTCTTGTTTTTGTTTTTTTTTCAGTTTCTGTGTAAAGATTACTGGTGTTCTCATTTGCTCCTCTGGAATATATATTATAAGCACTTGAATGAAAGGATTATCCAAATAAATCTTCAAACTTAAAATTAAATCAAATAACGGCTGTTTTTTTGTTTCCCAATTTTCATTTCTATATAATGAAAATCGGAAACAGCTGTTTTCCGATTTTGGTTTTCATACATCAAGATGAAAAACCGTTGGCTACCATGTAGACGGACCAATGGGCTTTGCGCATGAATGAAGGCTGTGTTGATGTTCCCTGACCCTGACAGTTACATGGACAACAACAAAATAATCATTCAAACACTTCAAGATGTAATAGCTACTCACCTCATGAGCCTCTGTGAAAGTTTTAATAAGTACTTTCCACAAGATGACGCACCGACTGGATACGTCAGCCTTTCCTTCTTTTGACAGTTAAGTGAGGTAGTCCCAGGTTGCTGTTATGGAAACACACATTATTGTTTATACTAATCTAAAAATGTTTTTAAATATTTTATTGACTTTTATATTCTATTTTAGTTTAATTCAAAGCCATTTTGTCTCAACATAAACTTTACTGTTGCTAGACTACAAGATGCACTATCGACAGAATGTCCATATATTACATATTAGAAGAAAAGCACGTTCACTTCTCTCTGCACTGCATGTGTCCTTAGGCTTGCATTTATTCTGAGGCAGTGCATATGTAGCAACTCATGGCCGCTGCCCTGGCTGTTGCACATTATAGAAGCTTCCTGCCGAGTCCCAGGGGTGCCCTACACTATGTTCCAATCAAGCCGCCTTAGATCATACCTATCTACAGTACCGCCACGGCTCTATGGCATGACAGCGTTTGCAAATCAAGCAGACATGAGGGAACAGTGAAACAAGACATACTCGTATAAACAATTTGATTAGCATATCGCCGTTACATCTCTGTTTTTATTGAAGGTAGCATGCTGTGTAATTGCACACCTTCTATAGAGGCTTTCATCTTGTGAGAAATACAAAAACGAATTAATAAATATATTTCATTTGTATCAAAGTACATCCTTTCCATGGACATTTGATATTTAGCATTTTATTATATCCTCAATATGTCGCCCTGTTAGTGTATAAACAGTAGGGATGCATGTTTTATTTGATGAAGCTATCTTATTTCTTACATTTATTACTCAGTACAGTTTTGTAGTTGATCTGCCACTTTAAAAGAAATGGTATAGGACTAAAAATTTTTTATTTTTGCATTAAGACACTTGCCATGTGAATGCATAGAGTCTATTAATCTACAGTTTGTCCCCACTGATCTAGACATTTCTAAATGTGTCCTCAGATCAGTCCTTTCTGAAGACACTCAGAACAGAATTTACTGTGCTTAAAGTAGAACCGCATATCGTTTAGCTCAAGAATATTTATTCTCAAATTTATTGATGGTTCTTGAGTTCAGTTTCACTGACACAGTACCCTCAGCGAGACACAACCTTCCTATATAAATTTCCTCTCCCATGACGAGGACACTTCACAAGAGATTACGTGAGTGACACTCTCTACCAAATTACGCATATATATATATATATATATATATATATATATATATATATATATATATTGAAAATAATAAAGAAACTAAAAAGTCCAATGCACTGGACTCTAGTAGAGTCCTATTTATACAAAACACCAAAATGACGTTTCAGAAGATATGTTCTCCCTTTTAATACTTGCCGCTTGGATAGTCTCCACTTGTAAACAAATATTGTCCCGCTGACAGTCCATTTGCAGAGGTAAGATGATATAAGATAAGATAAGATAGGACTTTATTGATCCTACAAAGGGAAAACTCACTTGGACAGCAGCTCTTGGATAGGTGCAAAAAGTAAAAGAAAGGTGCGCATTCAGAAGAATAATAAAAAATATATATAATCTCAGTAGCATATTAAATAGAATATAATTAAAATTCTGTCTCTTTTATGACTGGCATTGGCCTAAACCTTTATCTACTGTATGTCATCACTGATGGGCTACTTCCAGCCTGCACTATACTCTGAAAGAGATCTTTAATAAATCTCAATAAACACTGTCTGGATTTGGCTGCTCCTCGGTTAAAAAACAGAGGCTCACCTCTGGCAAGTCCTCAAGCCTGCAAACCCCCTTCCCTCAACTCACGTGATGTAACTCTGCTGTGTCTACACTCTAAAGTGCTGAGAATGTGCAACGAGGCCATGAGGGAGTGTGTTTAAGACGACACCTGTAGTGAAACAATGGTTGTTCCTGTCAGAATAAAAAATGCCTCATTTAATGCAATAATTCTCTCAGATTCTCCTATGAGCTGTAGCTGCTGCGGGGCACACACCGGGAAGAGCCATATGAGCATGTTCACACTGCACCACTGACCTCTGAGGTGCACTGGTATGGGCTGAGTAATAGCTCTACACAGAGAAGGGCGTTTTGGTGAAAGGATGACCCGGCAAGGATGCATAATGTGATGTGACTTTTAAGTGTGGCAAAGATGATAATGGAATATGAGCATGGAAGCAGTGGAGTGTAGGATCATTGGACAAGGACTGTTCTGCAGAAGAGAGAGCCAGGTTTCCACTGACTGCTTTGCACTATACAGTCTCCATTTACACAACATGACGATTGGGTCTAAGAGGACAATTACATGACTATGAATTTTGCACAGAACCAAAAGATTTGGTTGTGGTCTGGCTGTGCTGTGACGTTCTCAATTCACGGAAAAAACACTTTTAAATGTGGCTGAGAAGATGTTTTTGTTGTGGCATCTGCTTTGTGTAAACCATGAAGACACCATCCTCAGTTAAAATGAAGACGTCATGTATAGTTATAGGCTAAACAGAGTTTAAGTGCCTCAAAAACTTGTGTTGAGATAATTTATTGTTATTACAAATTTGTCTAAAAAGGTTAATTTATTCTCAACGGTAAATATGCATTCAGTACTTTAGTAAATTTACTTACGGATTTAAAACCAACGAAGCAGTACCTGCGGTGGTGGGTAGGGGGCAGTGATAAGCTCTTCTGAAAACATCGGGATTAAAAAAGGTTTAGTTTTGAAAGCACAACGGAGCTTTTAGTACATCTTCTGTTTAACAGCTGTAGCAGCAAGGTCCACAGCGCCCTTACTGGCCTGGCAGACTACTACTGTGAAAACAACTGTTCAGTGTAGTCGCCTGTTATTTAATGAATTAAGCCACTTTACTTTAAGCGTATAGCTATCTATACTATATATGGTCTTGGTATTTAACAGGATTCAACCTTTGTTAAAAAAGAGAAAAGACGTTAACATTAGGCCTGACTTGTTTGTTGCATTAACTGTTAGAAAACTCAAGTAAGAGTTTATGCATTTTTCTCAAGGTATTGTCTGGATTGTTTATCAGTAATTATTTTTATTGTTCTTCTTTATGTTATTTTCCTAAAATAGATCATTTAGATTTATATCATGCTGCACCAAAAAGCGAATTATGCTGACTTTGACGTTGTGCGTCCTTTAATAAATGATTTCAATTCAAATTTAGTCAGCAATTATTGATCGATGCATATCAATAGTAACACTTTATATGACAAAAGCACAGAGAAAAATGTATTCCTAAGATGACACAAGAGCTTTCCAATACTCTTTTATGTGAGCGACCTAAACACCTGACAAACAAGTTTAGCCTGAGACCTAGTCACCCAAAATATGCGTCTAAAAAGTTTTTTTCATTTGTTGTTATGAAGCATACTAAGTTGCTTCGGCCAACCTTAGTCAGAGTAAGCTGTAAACACATAGAAAAAGTTTACCAATGCAATAAAAGATTGCATTGTATTGCATTGGTGAATTTGGAAAACTCACTCAGATGAAAAAAAGCTGACTTCACCGCAGCTCCCATCAAAACAGCTGAGTTCAGTCTGAGTCATATTTCTGCTTATTAATGTCTAACTAATCACCTGACTGGAGGTATTAGCGGTGCAGGTTTGCAGGTATAGGCTCTGCTCCTGGGTCACTCTTCTGTCATTATGGCAATAATCCAGTTTGCTCTGTTCCCTTCTCCATCTCTGGACCCATTAATGCAATCCCCTTCGTTTTGTATGCAGCTTTATTTGTTGCCCGAGATTCCTGTAATGTTCAGACCAGACATTTACAATCTATTTTATTTTTCTCTTGGAAAGACAGAAGACATAAAGGTTGTCCTTACCACACTTGTAAAGGGGGAGGTCAAATTGTAAAAAAAAAAAGTGGATCATTGACAATGAGGCTGCCACATCATTTTTCAGACAATGACAAGCCTATGACATCATTTACACAGCCGTAACAGTTATCCGACTAAATGGTCATGACAACACAGATTGGCCATTAACAGGGAAAGCGTGAACTTTTATTGTGATGCTGCTGTGCTTGTGCTTGGCTCGAAGCCAGAACACCACCAGCTCCTTGTTTTTGTGCCTCACTTTGCTGCTAGCCATTCGAAAAAAAATAAAAAAAAATAAAATAAAAAACTGGGCTACTTTTACACATAGTCCTGAACAGTCCAAAACTTAGCTCAGAGGAGGTAGACGTGGTGGTGGTGGCAGTTGCAGCACTGCCATCTGCTGGGAATAAGCGGGAGTGGACGTTGAAAGTTAAACTCATCATTGCTGACGTGTTGGAGAGATCCGTGTCAAGGCCAAGACCTGTTCTGTCAATCAGCAGCGCACTTTGTTCTCCAGATCAAGTGCCAGTATCATTTGAATACCACAAGACTCTTTGACTCTTTTATTAAGCATCAAAAGCAGCACTGACTCGAAAGTATCACGTGCCTGTCATCGTCTCTGTGTTCAAACAAGGATGGGATGTGAGAGAGTGATCCCACATGTTCTCTTCAAACCGGTCAATGGAAGGGTTTTTCTTTGTATTTAGTTTTTGCTGTAATCATTAGCACATGCAATGATGTTTACAGCACAAACAATTATGTGATATGTGCTCTGTTTGTGCAATCTATCCATTATTAAGAATTTTATCAATAAACCAGTGGCAGACTCAAGGAGTCAACAGGACTGTTCCACCAACTACAGCATTACATTTGACCCTATTATGTTCATTCTTATGTAAAAGATGTGATTCAAGGCTACTTTTTCTTAGTTCATTTAAAGCCCACAGTAGTTTTTTAACACACCCTCACTTTGAGGAAACAGACAGATGCAACAACATAAGCTTTCACTTTTATATGGTACAGGGCAAGTAAAAAGACAATATATCTGAAAACAGAATATTTTTTACCAGGCAAGGTTGCATTTGAGTGCTGTGATACAGATGTTAGGAGCTGAAGACTGTAGAAGCACAATTACAAAACACTGAACTATCCCTTTAAGAGCGGATGAAAGCCATCAGTTTATATGTTAAAGTGTTGCATGTTTTGTGAACCTAGGTCCAGATTAAATCATTTTTTAACTAATATTTCAGAGAAATATTGCTATGGCTCCACTGCTGCTGTGACTGTGAGGGATCTGCCCACTGCCAGTAACAGATCTGCAACAGGCTGCAGGATAAAAAATTGTCTGGTTTGTTTATAGGACAATATACATATGTGTGATGCTTATAGTATAATTACAATGACAAAAAAGTTGTACGAACAAGCTAAAGGCTAACGTGTTACAAGGCAGTGCATCTACAGGTAAGTCAAAACAGTATAACTGCAACCAGTGCAATAGAAGCACTAGCATCGTTTCCCCCTCCTTGATGCTAACAAATATCTATTTATTTGATTGTCTATCACAATCAAATAAAGGCAAAAAGGCCCCACTTTTTTTTTAAGAAGTAAAACCTTGTTGGTGCAACCCAGCCTGAGACAGTACAACTCTTGAGCAGGCGATCTGCACATAGTTTTGAAGCAAGAAGCTATTTTGTCCCCCATCCAGGGGATAGTCTTTTTCTTATCCGTTTTAATATAGGATGACCTGAATGTCTGATATCTCCACATATACAGTACGTGAGACACTTTTATTAATATTTTGTGCACTTTGGCATTCTTTTCCCAACACTAGCCAGGTGTGGTTCTCGCCTAGATAATTACAGTTTCCACAGAGATCACTTCTTTCAACAAAAAGTAATGTACCACAAAAGATAGTTTAAGGGAAAAGATTTTAAAATAAATGTTTTTAATGCACATATCAAGCCAAAAATGGATTTTGCTCGCATCTTAAGGCTAACCGTTGTCTTAATTAATGTCTTAATTTCTGTAAATATTACATGGACCGTGGACATTGTGGACTTCTTTCCATTGTTACTAAATCACAGAAAGCCATGTACACAGTGGTACAAAAGCCCTGTGGCAGAGGGGAGATGTTGCTCCCAGCTGAATATGCAACACTCTTCGGGCATTGTTAAAAAGCACTGAACCACGAACTGCCTTCCCCAACACCATCTCCGCTGCCACGGGGAGGAACAGCAAAGGGGGTAGAGTGGGCGGGACGCAGCCTTTGGACCCTCATTTACTCTGTCAGGCCTCCTGGCAGGGGATGGTGTTGAGGATGTATTGATCACAACCCAGTGGAGCAGTAATCCTGTAGACTTGATGGATCCAGACTGTTGCCTAGGCCTCACTGCACCGGCCAATCCCTCCTCCCTCCTACCCCCCCTCCCGGTCCTTCCCAAAGCATTGATATGCATGACTGTTAGGGGCCCTGTATGGGGAAGGGGGCGGTGAGGGGGGTTACTACTGGAAGGAGCAGGGGCAGTAAGTGGTGTGTTTGCTTTGTAACAGGAAACAGTGGGTGAGCTGGAGACAACAGAGAGTCCCGAGGTGTCCGCCGGCTGCCCACTGTCTCACCTCGTCACTCTGGGGGCTTTTGTCTGAAGGAAAAGTGATGAGTCTGCACTTTCATAATTAACAGCTGGAGCTAAAGATGAGTAGCACTAATGAAACCACTGTAGAAATTGGTCCATATATTTGAAAAGAAGTTAGTTTCATTTTTCTCTTGGACGTGCACTAAGCAAATATTGTGAAAAGTGCTGTCAATCATAAAGAAATAAAAAGCTTGTTTAAAGTATTTTTAGGGTGTGTTTCAATATACAGTGCATACAATAAAAATGCAGTTGTATAGAAAAAATTATTAAATAGACAACCTAAAGAAATATCAATCAAACCTCTGTTGGTGTTAACGGCACCATTTGTTGAACAATGTTGCAAATGGTGCACCCAACAGAACAGCAAAATTAAATGAAATTATACACAATTGGTGGTGCAAACCCAGGCCAGCTGTACCCAGTCCCTAATCAACGGAGTAAAAAGAGCAATGTGTCCAGCTCGATGCCAGATCGTAAAACTAGCTCCTGTTAGTGACACGTCTAGCGGTGAACTGTTCTTGTTTAACTTTGTGGATACTTACCTATTGTTTCTTGTTACGCTTCAGGTCCGTCGAGTCCAGCCGCCAGTCCCGCTCCAGTCCTGCCTCCGTCTCCTCCTGGTATTTCCTCTTCGTCCACGAAGAACATCCTGAATCTAAGTTAACCCTGTTTAAATAAATGTGCCTTGATATACTCATCCTTGTGTCTGTGTTTGGGTTCTTCGCCTGATCATTACAAGATGTCTGCTGCAGACATCCTGTTTCCTGTTCATAACCACTGCTCCTTAATCTTTGTGAGCTACGTCATGAGGTCAACAGTAAGGCGTAATGAGGTTCCTTGACTGATTAAGGAAAGGTGATTCAGTAATGTTTCTGCAATCCAACTCCACTAACCTCTCAGCCAAAACACGAGGGAAAGTTACGTTGACGCACAGCTTAGTAAAAACTGGACATCCAGAAAATGGACTACAAGTGCACATAATCCTTAACTGACCGACCATAACTTTTCCAATAGCTGTAAAGAGCTTTGCTATTACACAAAAACACTGGCCTGAAAAACTTTTAAATAAAAAAAGCTCATTTTAGTTAACCAACTAAAAAGCCTTCTCAAGATTTGATTCTTGTCTTTAAACACTTTGACCAAGCGTAAAGTATCAATGTTCACTAAAAACTGCTGCTGTCATCTGGTCTGATCCATATTTGCAGTGAAACAGGGGAAATGCTTTTGTTGGGCAAAAATGTTTTTTGTTTTTGCCCAACAGTTAGTTTTTTAGAATGTAGACAAAGCTAAAGGTTTTCTTAAGTTATATCCAACAACCTTTTGTTGTTTAAATGAGCAGAAACAGGAAATTAGGACCCCTCAGCTACTCCCTCAACACTACTTAAGCCCTCACTACACTTGAGCCACTAATGGATTCTAGTTCCACTAAAGAGATAAGAACTGCTGGTGGAACTACTGGTACAGACAAAAAGCCTGGTGTCACCAGTTATTGACAGTTCATAGTTACAGATGTATCCTGGAAAAGACAGTCACACAGGACAGGATAACGGAATGATTGCAGTGACAATATGGCTCCTCTCAATAGGATCTGGGTTTGGTCTGGGTCCAGTCCTGGTCGTGTGTGGTCCATGTCTGGTCCTGGTCTGGGACCGGTCCATGTTTGGTCGTGGTCTGGTTCTGGTCCTTGTCTGGGTCTGGTCTGGTCTAGTCCTTGTCTGATTCTGATCTAGGTCCGGGACTTGTCCTGGTCTGGGTCCGGGCCTGGCCAAATATTTTTTTTTTATAGTTATATAGGTGTGTTGATTTGTGCAATGCAGTTGTGGTTTTATACAAATTAGCCTATAGTAAGTTCTAAAAAGCCTGGCATAAGATGCTGTGGCTTTTATAAACTGGGGTTTATGCAAATATTATCACTAATTATTGACAAACTCAATTAATACTTCACAAAGACATTAGTCCCTATCAAACATATTCGGAAAAGCTCAGGTGGTGCGACGGATTGTTGGATGTCAGTAAGATCTATTCCTTCCTTTTGTTCTTTAGGTAAGCGACGAGCAGAGGTTACGTGTAGAATATGAGGAAGGCATTTAAACACATTTCATATCTCCTTTCCTTCTTGAAAAGTGAATGCAGACAGTTTATTAAACATGAATAATGTCCGTATCAGTTTTTAGGAATTAGGAAGATTTTAAACCAAAATGTAAGTATATGGACTGAGAATATATTTTTAAATACTTTACTTTCTTCTGACTTCCTCAGCTCTGAACCTACATAGAGGTTTGACTAATAATTCCTTAAGTTTATTGATTCTAATACCGTGATAAAAAGTGATTTGAGGCTTACAGGGAATATTAGAATCTGCTTTTAATCTGGTGCAGTGTCATGTTTCCTGTCTTACTTTAGCGATAGTGCACTAACATGTAGCACTAATCAGGGAGTGCTGCTGAAATCCCATTAGTTTTGGCAGTTCTTTAGTCACACACCAACAACATATTCATCATTTGACCCAGTGGCTGTGGGAGATTAAAACTCAGAGGATGAAGAGAGTTAGGATTCATGGCCTGTGGAGTATGAATATTTGTAACTTATTGTAAACCACTCACTGGAGCTTGACAGCCTGGTGCCAAAGTAAAGACAGTTTTTTTTATTCTGCATATGTGGGCACTGCCCCTGAATTTTGATTGGTAGTATGTATATCTAATTATATTCAGATGCAATTTAATCTATGTCCGTTTGTTCCTCCTCCTGGAAATGAAACTAAAATAGACAGGGACAACACTAAGGCTGAAACCGGATAAAGCAAATTGGTAGCTCCTGATTCCTGTTCCTAAACACTGTTCCTTAACCTTTGTGAGCTACGTCATGAGGTCAACGTTAATCTGACTCACAATAGTAAAATGTAATTGTGTTTTTAATAAAGAGCTCTGTAAAACACTAAAGACATCATTAAATGTTTTGGAACAGTAATTCTCAAACTTTTTTTACCATTTACCATCTCACAATATGTTTGTTTCTTCAAGTACCTCTTACATACATGTCTTTAAGAGGATTAAAGCGATTTTAGTTTAAAGGTCCCCATGGGGCATAGGGCATGGGCGGCAGTGGCTCAGTGGTTGAGCGGCCGTCCTTCAACTGGAAGGTAGTAGGTTTGATTCCCGCTCTCCCCACAGTTCATACTGTCATTGTGTCCTTGGGCAAGACACTTAACCCACCTTGCCTCCAGTGTCTGTAGCACTGGTGTATGAATGTGTGTGACTGTAGATGTGTGTTTGGTGTAAAAAAAAAAAAAAAAAAAAAAAAAATAGGGTGCACGTGGCAGAGTGGTTAGCACTTCTGCCTTACAGCAAGAAGGTCGTGAGTTCAAAACCTGGCCGACTCAAATATTCTCAGCTGACTACGGTCTTTCTGTGAGGAGTCTGCATGTCCTCCACGTGTTACTGTGGGTTCTCTCCGGGTACTCTGGCTTCCTCCCACCGTCCAAAGACATGCATGTGTAGGTTAATTGGCAACTCTAAAGTGTCCCTAGTGAATGAATGTGAGAGGGAATGGTTGTCTGTCAATGTTTGTCTCTATATGTTAGCCCTGCGACTAACTGGCCACTGTCCAGGGTATACCCTGCCTCAGGCCCAAAGCTGCTGGGATAGGCTCCAGCCACCCACGACCCCTAACGGGACAAAGCGGTAGAAAATGAATGAATGAATGAATAGTTTAAAGGTTTTGACCTGATATGGTTTAACCTGTTATTGTTTGACCATATCAAGTTAGTCAAGTGGTTTTACCTAGAATTAGGTTGTGTTTTAAATACATTTTAGTTGGACTTTTTGGTTCCCAATGTTTTGAGGAGGCTGCCTCAAGTAGTTGTTGTACGAAATAAAATGGATTATGATGAAAATGGGCTCTCTCTTTTGGAGGATAATTAAGCTGAACTTTAAATGTTTAATTTCAGTATGAAAAACAAAACCTCTCACTGAGTGCTACTCAAGAAAACCAAAATACCACCAATCCTTTTTAAATCATAATGACAACAGAAACTACCCAAATGACCTTGATAGTTTCCATAGCACAGTTCTTAATACCGTTTATTGCCACCACTCATATCAATGACAGTGGAAAGTCTTTTATGGTAGTTATAGATGAGGCTCTTTATTTTATCAGATGGAAAAGCTGCCCCTTTTTTTTTTTTTTTTTTTTGCATAAAAGCCTCCAGTTCCTGTAAATTATTGGGCTGTTTTGCATGAACTGCACGTTTGAGATCTCCCCAGAGTGTCTCAATGATATTGAGGTCAGGAGACTGAGATGTCCAGTCCAGAACCTTCACTTTTTGCTGCTGTAGCCAATGACAGGTCGACTTGGCCTTGTGCTTTGGATTGTTGTCATGTTGGAACGTCAAAGTACGTTCTATTCGCAGCATCCGGGCAAATTGTCCTTCAAAATATTCTGATAACATGCTGCATTCATCTTGCTATCAACTGAACAAGTTTCCTGTGTCTTTGTATCTCACACATCCCCAAAACATCAGAGATCCACCTCCATGTTTCACAGGAGGAAAAGTGTACCTTTCATCTAGGCCTTGTTGACTTCTCTCCAAATGTAACATTTATGGTTGTGGCCAAAAAGTTAAATTTTGGTCTCATCACTCCAAATGACTTTGTCCCAGAAGTTTTTTGTCTCTGTGCTGTTTGGCGTATTGTAAGCAGGGTGCTTTGTGGCATTTGACTGTGCAGCCAATTTTTCTTCAAGTGCATCCTTATTAAGCATCTTACGTTATTTGTGAGTTTTTCATTGCATTCTGAATAATATTCCTGGAAGTACATAAAAGAATGAATTAATAACTAACTAGTATAAAATAAGTTAGGACATTTTACAAAAACAGTTAACTGGATCTGGTTCTAGTAGCATTCCTGAAGCTGAAGACTTCTGTGAGTCCACACCCAGTCCTTCTCACGCAGGCTCTGGCGCACATCCATCTGATCCCAGCAAGACACTAAACACTGCGTCGGCAACACAAAAAGCAGCGCAGACTTTTTGAACAATAAAGGAAGAAGCAAGCCCTGTTTTACTCATATACACCGCTATTGCTCTTCATTTATTTCCTTAAAACACAAACGTGACAAGTCCCTTGTGAACAGTGTGTTTCTAAAAAATATATGATTGGCTCCAGCCCCTCTAATAACGTCTAATGAGAATTATCAGTAGAGGGTTTAATTTTACTTAAAAAAAAAATATGTTTACTTTTGTCAAAACAGACCATGTATTTGGTCTAGTTCCTCCAGTGGAAGGACAATTGCTTGACAGTGTTTATATAAGGAAGCACGTATGTATAGATAGTACTGTTCATGTTTCAGAGATAATCCAGGAATTCATTCTGACCTTAGTCTTCTATACAGTCAGCTTTCCTTGTGGCAGTTATTTGAGGCGCTACAGCGAGGCTTACACTCCCTGTAAGTCCGCAGGCTGCTTCTCAGGTTTTTGTTTAAGACCTGATAATATTGACAGCTGCCTGTGTTCCTAAATCTAAATCTCCCAAATCTGTCTTCCTTTCCTCTGCTTCTTTCTACCTGTATTTGTTTGTCTGTACGGTTTCCTCTGGGCACTTCCCTCTTTGGCTCAATCCAAAGGGGGGGGCAAACTCACAGCAGCACTAGTCCATAAAGTACTGCCCCATACCACTGCAGACAAACTGTATATGCTTAAAATAAAACTGCTTTTGTGGATCTGATAAGACTCTTTAAGACCAACATAAATACAGTTTACCAGTACAGTTATACAGGCTGCCATGTTTTTAGCTCATGCTTTTAAGTACTTTTTGAAGATCACTTATTTTGATTAATTGCAAGTCAGTATGGACAATAAACCATCACCTTAAAACCAGTGGCAAACCATTACAAGTATCCAGTCATTCCCCAAATATTTTCAAATTTCAATTACAATTTTGTATTTTAAAAACATTTACCACTTTGTAGTGCCATGTGTCATTTATATCACTTCTGCAAATGTGTGTTTGTATAAGCTCTATTACTCAGTACGTTCACCTGCAGACCTTAGACCAACTGTGCTCACACCTCAAATTAGCCCTCTTACGAGAGAGTGTACCTGTCGCACGAGAACCACGAGAAAGGGACCCAAATGCAGACACAGCCGACACAGTTCAAAAAGGTTTATTGGAAGCAGGTAAGAAAATAACCAAAGCAGCAGTACCGAGACCGAGGCCATTCTTTGAGGAATACCAAGAGCCAGAGCAGGAGCAGACTGGAGTAGACATAGGCATCTTCAATAAGACTCTGACATGTAACACACACAGATGCAGTTATAGTTCTTGCAACATGATTTAATTAAGTTAACAGTAACTGTTTAAGATGTTATTAAATAGTATGTTAAATAAACGTGAGAAAAACATTCAGTTTACATAATATACAGTAAATGGTTATGCCTGCAGTGTCTGTATCATGTTGATACAACACAACTGACCGTAGCATAAACATAAGTCTTTTTTAATAACATACAGCTAAATGAATATTCTGTCACTTAACCGAGAAGAGCCATTGAAGTGAACTTGAGCATTCCATTTGAATATTTGGCGGCCACTGAAGCAGACAACAAAGCAGCCCTTGTCCTAAAAGCCTAATATAAACTCATAATTTATGTCTGATCACTTATGTTAAATTAACAAGTGTGCGTCCGGCTTCTCTAAAGAGCAGGCTAAAGAGATGCATTAATATTTCTCTTTATAACATTACCTCTTTCGCACCAAAGATAAAACACAATGAGCTCCGTTCACTGACAGTTGGACCACACCATAAGGCACTTCTCAGATCCATTAAAGTGTTTGTTGGAGCAAACAGATGCACTCTAATCAATGTGGGATTGATGTCAGTTTAAAACGAAGTGTAAAAATGAAATTGTACATAATGTGCACTGGAGAAAATGTGTGGATTGAACTTAATGCTTGCTTCTTTGTTGGAACTTGTTACATTATCTGTGTGAGTCCAATCACTGACAGCAAACAACGACATACTGTTGTTGTGTCCTTGGGCAAGACACTTAACCCACCTTGCCTCCAGTGGCTGTAACACTGGTAATTACTGTAGAACAATGTAAGTCGCTTTGGATAAAAACATCAGCTAAATGAATAAATGTGAATATAGGTTTCATCATGACGAGGAATGGTCGTGACTTATGTGAGTCGTGTCTACTATATGAACAATCTAATGAAAGTAAAATCATAGAACTGTGAAAATAAACACAATATATTCGCTTGGTTCTTTGGTATCTATTACAGTGTATCATACACTGGTTTATGCTGGACATGAGCCGATGCAGTTATAAAGTTGTATATGTCACGGGTGTTTTGCTTTTAACCAATCACAGGGCTTTCCTCCAGTGCGCACCAATTATTATTATTATTAAAGGAGTATTGCAGAAGATCCAGAGTTTTTGTAATAGTGTGCCATCTCTGGCGTTATCTGCATCTAGTGTTGTGCGTGTTTGCGGTGCGCACACTTGTCTGAGGACAAACAAACAAAAACCAAAGAAGAATCTGTCAGTTTTGAGAGCGCTGGAGGCCTGTTTCTTCCCTGTGTTACCAGGCTTCATTTTCAAATTTGCTTCTAGCGTTGCTTAGTTTAGTTTAGTTTAGAGAACCAGGTAAACGAGCATGCATGTGCATTACATAAAATTCACTGAAACAGCGCAAGAGTTTCAATCTCAAAACCTTCTCATTTATTTGACTGTACAGGCTTACAGAAGCAACCGCAGATAATTTAGATTTACATTAGGCTGTTCCTGATGCATGTTTGAAAAATGTTCCTTGAACCATGGGAGCTTCCGTAATGCACCTTTTAAGTTATATTTATTTTAGAGTAATTTGAGTTTTATTAAATGCATAAAAATTATATTTCATTATTTAATTTATTGTTAAGCCCTGGGCAGACTATTAAAAAAATAGTAAAAAAAAAAAAATATTTCAGACAACTCTATACTTTCTTATCACTTTGTTTTATTATAAATAAAGTCACTTACATGCAGATAAAAATATATTTTATCATTATTTTGGCAAAATTCTGAATTTTATGTCAGATTTTATATGTGATTATTAGAATCTGCAAATCTTTTGTGCAACAAAACCTACAGCTACATGTCTAGACATGCTCTGACTCAACACCAGAGAAAAGTGGAGTATTTTGAACAAACTGCTACATTTTAGATTATTTTAATTTAAGTGTATGACGTGTTTATTTTTATTCAACCATGTGCTGTCCTGTTGTAGCATAAGGATTAATTTTTAAAGCAAACGAGTGCTTTTGTGCCTCCATAAAGCAGTGGATATATATATATATATATATATATATATATATATATATATATATATATATATATATATATATATATATATATTGCTTTTAATTGCACATGTGAGGAAATTCCTTTTTTGCAGCCATCACTAGGGGGCGCCCAGCATGTTTTTGATTTTGGTGGGGAAACTGGAGAACCCATCCAAGCTTGGGGATAACATGCAAACTCTACTCTGAAAAGCCCTTCCTCGCCTGACCCGGTAAATACAAAAAAGAAATGGGCCACAATTTTTTTGTGTTTTAACATTTGAAGCGTAATTTGTGTAAAAATAGCAAAGATGTCAGTCTGGCCTGTGCTTATTGTGGATGATTGTTGAGCCTTACTTAACTAATATAGTAACTTGATGCAACCATATTGACTTTTACAGCTGTGGTGTTGATATCTAGTTACCCGTGGCTAAAATGTATAAGGGAAATAAAATATTGCAGCTGCTCTTGCTGGGTTTCCTTCAGGGGATACTTTTCAATAAAATATATATGGTATTATATTGCACTGTTGCTTTTATTTTCCTTCTCTTCTCAGTTACACTTGTAAAACTGTAAAAACCCATGACTTCTTCACCAAATCCCATATGAAGGAGTAGCAAGAACTAAAAAGATATTGATGCTTCTCCCCAATCAGTGTATACAGCTAGTGTAACAGCAACAGATTGTCCCGGAAAGAGCACAGCTGACTTGGAGCTGGCAGTTGACGAACGCTCAGTAGTCAAAGCGTTAATGAGGTGATAGAATCTCCCACAAAAGCCAAACAGCACTTTGAATTTCTACCACTACAATAGCAAACACTTTTTTCCAGGCACTCCACAGATGGATAAGCAACTGAGTCACAATTAACCCTCGTCCCGGATGTGGAACGGCCTTCGGAACAATGTAACTCACAGATGTCGGCTCTGTTAAGTGCTGATTTATTGGGCATCTGCTGCATTTGCATGGAGTTAATGCGGACGGGTTAAGGAAGAGCACCCGACTCCCCTGTGGTTTGGAGGTTTGATATGCAAATGACATCCTCTTGGCCTTCAACAGTGCTTCCTCTTCAAAATGATTGTTAGTGGAGCATGTAAAAAATAGGTGTAGAAAGAGGGGAAATGAGGCTAAAGATGCTGCTGCGGTCATTTTCAAATTGGCAAACAGATACAAAGACAGATCCCATATAGTCTTCTGCACTAATGCCGTCTCAGTGGACTTAACACTCATTATTTTTTACCCCTCTTCTATTCCCAGTTTGCAGCACGAACTTGCAACTATAATCGCAGGGTTACCTCATTGAAGCCGTGGGGCGATTGTGGTGGTGCGACAATAGGGGCTTAGCAGCATGCACTGGGTGTTGATGGGAGCTCACAAGGCCGCTCTGCCAGTTCTTATCTGGTGTCGTGCAGGAGAGCAGTGGCATGATGCCGCTGGCTTATTAGAGGAGCTGGGGAACGAAGGCCAACCACTCCCACACGTGCATAAAGACTCACAGGTCCTGGGTCTGAGAGGAAGAACAGCTAGGGAAATAGGCAACAGACTGTAAGCTGTAAAACTCCAGTGTTTTTGGTTAAGTGCCTGATCTACTGAAACTCCAAATGCAGGTGCAAATAGTGTGTTGTCTAATGTAAAACAAATAGAATGCCTGTCGAATGCAGACCGTTGACCCAGTCCATAAGATGAATGACTATACTAGATACCATCTGATGGACAGGCTGCACCTCACAAAGAGGACTGTGTAATACAAATGGTGTGACATAAGTCAGAGCGCATTGGTCTGGAGTAGCAATGGGATGATGAAATGTGTTATCTGTGCTACATTAAATGGACACTCACAAAAAATCAATCAGCACCATGTAACTTCTAGCCAAAAGTATTTATTCTCAAAATCTTTTTGATAGTTCTTTGATCTGAGCTTGTTAGAATCATGTCTATCTCACTGACACAGTACCCTCAGCTGGACAGACACTTGTACCACTGCATGGTTCCTGTCCCAGGATGGTGGCATGTTGCAAGAGATTATGTATGAGTGAGGTGCTTTACAGCACTTAAACACAAGAATAAATATCCCTTTAGAGGACATGCTTTTTTCTTCCAAATTTGCCTCTTAGACAGTCCCCACATGTAAATAATTGACGTCTTTAAATATGGCGCTGCTGTAGCAACACCACAGAAGCTTTGTTAAGCAGTGCCTCCTTTGATTCATTTGTTTTTTCTCACTTTGAAGAAAACACCAAATTTCAAACATTTAGTAAAGCACTGTAGCAAAATCATCTTTTGTATAATAAGTACTACATTTATTTGACTCATAATTGAACCACCACCTTATCGTGGTGGAGGAGTTTAAGTGGCCCAAATGATTCTAGGAGGCAAACACGTCCTAGGTGACAGGTCAGACCAAGAGCGGTTAAGAAGCACCTCATATAGAAGATTAAATCAAGGATTGTGACATAGCCCAGCATAGCGGCGCCGGGGCCCAACTCTGGAGCGAGCCCAACGAGCAACGTTGTCAACCCTTTGTTGGGCTTACCACTCGCAGGAGGTACCATAAGGGGACTGGGCCATACTCCTCGAGAGAGGCTGGAATCTCTACTACTTTGGAGTTGCACGCGGTGAGAGGCGGCAGGCTGGTGTGGGGTTGCTTATAGCCCCCAGCTTAGCCACCATATGCCAACCCTTGTTGGAGTTCATCCTGGTGAACTCCAACAAGGGTTGGTCTTGAAGAGCAATACTTTACCAACACTGTTTACAGTAGAGGTGTTAATCTGTTGACTTCAACTGTGGAGATTGTCAGACGTTGGAAGGAATGCTTCGAGGATCTCATCAATCCCACTGTCACGTCTTCCACTGAGGAACCAAAGGCCGAGGGGTCAGAGGTGGACTTGTTCATCACCTAAGCTGAAGTCAGTGAGGTAGCTAAGAAGCTCCTCGGAGGCAAGGCACCGTGGGTGGATGAGATTCACCCTGAGTATCTCATGTCTCTGGATGTTGTGGGGCTGTTTTGGCTGACATGCCTCTGCAACATTGAGTGGCATTTGGGGACAGTACCTCTGGACTGGCAGACCGGGGTTGTTTTAAGAAAGGGGACCAGAGGGTGTGTTCCAACCACAGGGAGATAACACTCCTCAGCCTCCCTTAGGGTGACCACCCGTCCCGCGTAGCGCGTGCTTGCACAGCGTTTGAAGCCGAATTTACGCGTCCCGCAATTTGAGACCGTGGTACGCATAATCAGGTCTTGCTCCAAAAAAAGTCTATACCAGCGATCCCTAACCCCCGGACCGCAGACCGGTCCGTGGGTCATTTGGTACCGGGCCGCAGAGAATAAATAAACAACTTACATTATTTCCGTTTTATATATTATCTGAGCCTGAATAATGTTTTATTTTGAAAAATGACCGGATTCCCTCTATTACATTCCTCGACTCACTCTTGACGCTTGTCGGTCACGTGATACGTAGCCGCTAAAGTGAAACCCCAAAGCTAACGTTAGTCTTTGTAAAGTTTCTTCTCAAAAGGAGAAAAGACCCAGTGAGGAGACAGAAGAAGAGCATACTAATTCCAAGAGAAAGTAAGTGACATTTAACAGACAATACCAAGAGTCCTACTTAAAATATAAATTTATAGACAGGTGATTCTACAGAATATGCGGCGGCCGGCTCTTATGAGGCAATGAAGCCTTCAAAACTGCTTAATAAACTGCACGTGTATTAGTATATTTAGAAAATATTACAGTTCTTATAGCTTGTCTGATTTTATTTTGTGTATTTATCCGCCACACTTTAAAGGCCGGTCCGTGAAAATATTGTGTGACATTGAACTGGTCCGTGGCGCATAAAAGGTTGAGGACCGCTGCTCTATACCATCGAGCCCCAGGCAGCCACATGAACATTACTCGACAGTTCAGCACGCTGTTTCCACACCCACCTCAACTCTTTCGTTGTTGCCATGACAGCGCGCACGCGTGCATACCAGACACGCTGGCAGTGAACTTTTAGATGCCGCTTTGCAATTTGAAAAATGGAGTCTGAAGCACGGAATACAAGTTCAAGAAGAAACCTGAAGGTAAGAAACCTAGTTATGTAAAACCCCATTTGTCTAAAATGAAGTTTGATTGATTTTGAACATTGGTGGACTGTCTACAGGGGGGCAAATGTGTCACTTTTAGAAAACGGTAGCCTTTTAGGTCAAAATATGTCATTGTTTTGCATCGGATTGTATCTTGGCACCTTTTTGCATTGTTGTCACCTTGTGATGGTGATGGGTTTGCACTCCTCTGTCTATACTGAAAAAACATTTGGAAGCTTATCATAAAAATGAATGTCGCTTTAAATCGGTCTCTTATCTTTCTTCCTTATTTGATTCAGATGCTGGTGAAAAGGTTTTAGTCCTAAAGGTGTCCCCAAAGTTTTTTTTTTCCTGTGCCTGCCTTGCAAGTTCACCATCCTTCCTTCTCGTTCCGTAAGCCTCTGGAGTTGTGAGTTAAGACTTTTTTTTTAAACTGTTCCTGTGGGGTTGAGCAACTACAAGTCCTGTTAATCCTATAATTTTATATTGTAATTGATTTAAAGTGAATATATTGTAATGAAAAATAAAAGTAAATTGTAAGTGGAAGTGCATCTGTCACTTCATTGAATGTTCAAAATATTATGTTAAGAAAACACTTTGGTTGGCCTATTCATGAGCATACATCAGGTATTATACATGTTTAGGGGAATAGGGCAATAATAAGAGACCATGTAAGGTGCTATGTGCTAGAAACCACAATCAGTGAGTCTGCCCGTGGGGTGGGGGCACCGCCGCGCCAGGCAGTGTCCCACATTGTCCCTCAGAAACATACCCCTTGTCCCCCCTTGGGCTTAATAGCAGGTGGTCACCCTAGCCTCCCTGGGAGAGTCAATGCGTGGGATACAGGTGGCTGAAATGAGTTTTCCAAGGTGTCTGGGTCCTCCCTTAGATATAGGGAGAGGAGCTCGGTCACTCGGGAGGAGCTCAGAGTAGAGCCGCTGCTCTTCCACATGGAAGACCTAGGACACGATGGAGGGATTATGTTTCTTGGCTGGCCTGGGGAACGACTCGGTATTCCTTCAGAATAGCTGGCAGAAGTGTCTAGGGTGAAAGGAAGTCTAAGCAAAGCTGCAGTGAAAAGCAGCTTTGCTTAGACTGCTGGCCCCGCGACCCAGCCCTGGATAAGCAGATCCATAAGAAGATGAATGAATGGATGGACATTTATTTGAGGTTGTCACAAAATAAATGAAGGTCAGTGAAGCCATGGCTATGGTTTTCTACATTTTTGTGCAGTGAAAGCAAAATTCCAACAAGCAGTAGTGTTGTCCTAAATACTGTCATGGATGTCTCATTGATGTGTCTTTGAAAAACATAGTGATGTTTACATCTGGGCCGTGTTGCAAAGTGGATGCAAAGTGACAATATCACTTTGGTAATTTATTGTTTGATTTGCCTTTCCTTCTCACCCTAATTGAACCTCAATGAACTTCACCAGAGTATATTTGGAAGGGACTGAGGCGTATGATGTCAGCCAGAAGCAGAGATAGTTTTTTTTTGGTCCACAGCAGAGTTTGAGTTTACCTTCCCAAACATCCTGGACTTTGTAATGATACAACTCTCTTTGTTCTGCTTTCGAACTGTAAAAAGAACCAGGTGGCACACACCAGCCACAGAAATAAGAAATACATTAGAAGGCATTAGGTGCAATTTGTCCGTTATTGCAGTGGGAAGAGGTGAGGGATGAATTGGGAGGTAAATGAGTGGTATCTGGACATTACAGTTGTTACTCGAATTCTGAAGTGGCTAATGCTTTCATCAAAGAGCTGTACCTGGGCCATTACGCCTTGGCACAAGCACAGCAATCACAGAGTGAAGAGGCCAACTGCTCCTTTCACAGAGAAGCCGGAAAAGGGACGCCCCAAACATAAACATCTCCAATTTATCTGCAATCAAAGCCTATCTGAGTTCATCTGCCTCACCTCATTCTGCTCATTTTGGAGGCTTTTGATTCAAAACTGTCAGCCAGCAACCGAAGATGAATTCTTTGATTTGATCACTCAACACTAGCACTCTAGTTGTAATCTTTTGTAGGTGTGTAAATTTGGCTACATAGTTTCAATATGTTAGCTTGTGAGATGTTAATATGGAGTCATGTTGTTTACAGCTTAAAAATATACTATGACATTTACATTTGGAAATACAATAGGCCTATGTGACAAAAAGAAAAAAATAATTCATATTTAATTTGCATAGCCGAATGTTCTGCAGCAATCTCTCTGACAACATTCACCATTTAATATTAAATTTCTTTATTCATAAAAATTGAAAGATGTAAGAAAGGGGCCTATTTGAAGAATTTAAAGCTGTGTTTCTGTAATAGTACTTGCAATGTTGTAAAATAGCCGACAAGAAGGGCTTTAATTGTTTGCATTATACTGGGATACACATCTTAAAAGTACACATCTCACTTCTGTCTGATTATTAGTCTTTACTTGCATACAGTGGCCGCTGGTGGTGATATCAGGTGGGTGGGCTGGCAAATGCATCATCATAGATCTTACAATGTAACATTTGGGACACCAGGTTCAACACCAAATAAACTCTTCTCTTTCAGACTTCTCACAGACAACTTCAGAAATGACTAAATGATAAAAGTCCAAATGTTTAGAATATCTATCAGTGGTTACTGCTGGTGTTTTATCTCATTTGGACTTAGTTTTCAAGGTGAAGACATTTTGTCTCTAATTCCAGGAGACTTTTACATTTCTGAGATCAACTGATAAGAGAGCTGAGATTTATTTCTAGGAGGATATTGACCTGAAACCAACTCTGATGGACCACGTTGTTCTGATCTCATGGTTGTTACCATGAAATGTCAGTGTGACTCCTGATGTAACAGTCGTTTTAAGGCTCAGGTGAGTCATTAGTTTTACCAGTTTGCTGTTTGGAACCATGGTTATGTTGCGGTAAAAGAAAAGGAGATACTGCTTTAGATAGATTAAAACTGAATGAATTAATGTTTGCTGGAACTGAGTGAATGATGCTGTTTTGGTGTGCGGGATTTGTAAGAGTGTTCGTAACAAAAGAACAACGCGCAGGAATTGTTTGCTACTGTGGTGACATTACCAAGTTACTTACACTGTACATTGGCAACAACCAATCCGCCCCATCAGGAAAAGTTCTCCTTAATAGCCATGCTGGTCTTGTAAAAAAGCAATCTTTATGACTGAATTTATCCTCCCAGGTCATTGTGGAATTAGGTAAGTTGAGTCTGACACCAAAGCCATATCAAAGTTCTTAGACTACTTTGTATATTTAGGCTTTTTTTATTAAAAAAGTAACACAACAGTCCATCTCTAGAATGTAAAAATGCTATACTGAGATTCCAGTTGATATTCTGTTACCACTATGCCTTCTGCCACATGAAGTTTACCATATAACTCCACATTGCTGTTTAGTATGTATGTGTGGGAAGATAATATTATTCATTTACATGCCGTGCTTCAGTGTGGGGGACTGTCATTGATTTATAACCGTGATGAAAGGTCAGTTCACCTTATTAAACAACACATAGGTATACTGCTGCGTACTATTGGATAACCATTAGAAGCCAATCTGTCCGTTCCCTGTGTGACTGGCACAGGCGTTAAGGTCTCGACTCAAAAAGGCGGCATATAAATCAGCTCTAAATGAGTTTGCTTTACAAAAAATACACATGCATTATTCCCTGAATTATTGAGACCATTCAAATCTACCACAGATTAGATTCAGCTGTCGAATTCAGCTGTAAACATCGCAGAGGTGAGTTAATTCAATCGAGACAATTATACGATTTACAGAGGATTGCATTTGGAGATGTCCATTGTTTGTTATATTGAGACGTGTTGGGTAAATTGAACTTAAAGGGCCTCCCAGGCGAGCTGTCAGCATGTTGAGATTGTGCATTTGTCAGATCATGTGTCAAATGTGGGTCTAGACTCAAGAGCTCACAAGTAAATCCATTTGAATTGTACTCCCCATCTCTCTTTCTGTCCCTTCCAGTTATTTTGTCTGATTAGTCATTGTTAAAGCTGAGGCCTGCAGGCTGATTGTACATGCACACTGCCTTCATCACAAATCATTAGCCCATATTGTCTTTAGACATTTACATGTTGATAACGACTTAACAAGCCTTAAAAACCTGTTAAAACTATGGTAGTATACATTTGTGGTTAGTGGTATATATATATATATATATATATATATATATATATATATATATATATATATATATATATATATATATATATATATATATATATATATATATATATATATATATATATATATATATAAAATATATATATAAAATCCTGATTAGAGCACTAAAATATAGATCCTAAAATCATTACAGTAATAGCCTCAAATTCAACTTTATATTTATAGAGCGGTAACAGTCCCATCATTGTTTTAAAGGTATAGTACGTGTCCCTGGCCTCCTGTTAGGACCTGACTAAACAGGAGATGAAAAAAAAAAGTTACATTTCGTCAAAGGTCTAGTTTTGGCAAATGCAAATCCATACTGTACCAAAGACATGGCTACCAATAGCACTGCTCAAGTACCTCAGTAAAATATGACCTGGATGAGGGAGAACTATAGCCATATAGCCTTAAAATAATTTTACAAAATACAGTATTAAAAACATTGAAAGTGAAATTATCTTTTTTTTTTTTTTTTTACTTAGCATATTGGCATATTGTAAGTTTCCAATTTCACTTTAATTAATAAAACAAAGGCAAGAATGGTTTGGGAGGCAGTAGCTCAGTGAATAGAGCCGTCGTCTTTCAACCGGAAGGTAGGTGGTTCAATTCCTGCTCTTCCTGCATTTCATACTGTCGTTGTGTCCTTGGGCAAGAAGACACTTAACCCACCTTGTCTTCAGTGGTTGCAACACTGGTAATTACTGTAGAACAATGTAAGTCGCTTTGGATAAAAGCATCAGCTAAATGAATAAATGTAAATGTAAATGTTGGGAAGGGTGTGGACGTAAGAAAATTTGGGTTAATGCAATTTAAACATTTAAAAATACTGGAGAATATTACAATGTCAATAAAATGTATACACTTTTTATATTTATCTGTTCTTTCTTAATTAATTAATTATTTTTTTAAAACCTTATGTTTATGGCAGCAGATGAAATTTTTAGTTGTAGTGCTCTGAAATAATAAAGTCTGACTTTTTGAATCCACTGAAGCAGGGACTACTTCTGTGTTCGCCAAGGGAGAAAGAAAGATGTGGAGCACAGTTCTTGTTCATGACTATTTTATGAGTTGTTGGTATGCGCCTGTGTGATAAATTGTTAATATCATAAGACAACCATAAGATAAGATAATGGTAACAAGTTCACCACAGTATTTATGGGTGATAAACATGAGAATATTTTTGAACAAATGAGACAGAATCACCGTCTTATATATTTTTTTGTATTCTGCAGTGTATTCGGTCTTGTATATGTTTGTAGTCAAATTGAATGTGGCAATAACGCATTAATGCCACAATTTTTTTAAAATCGCTAATTAAATGCACGTTCAAAAAAATATATTTTTGCCCTCTGCAACTGTAGCTTAAGAAAATGGAGTGTCCTGCAGCAGTAAGTTGGCATACATTCACAAAGCAGACATGGACAGAAAAAATGGCTTATGGCTTTAAGGTCTTATGAATAGCAAGTTTATTTTCAAAGACACGCCAGATTAACCTGATCAGATAGAACTTCTCACATGACGTAGTCTGTTTCACGGAACCATCTGGGAAGGCTTCTCTTGAAAGCGTTTGCAACAGGGAGGCACCTTCTGTCCAAAACTTGTTAGTTGATTGGATAAAGCATGGACTAGTATCCACCTACCATGAGATTATAATTATTATTATGTTCTTTATTTAATTACTTGGCTTTATTTAACCAGGTGAAACCTCATTAAGAAGACCTGGTCAAGATAACAGCATTACATACAGTTTTAGACAAATACAATACAATTAATACAATTAACAAAAACACAAATAACAATATTTACAATCAAAAGTTAAAAAATCAAAGTCAATGTGTGCAAGTTAAAAAAAAATTACATTTCCTGGTATAAAAAAGAAAACTGAGCTTTAGCTTCAGTTTACGTACAAGATGCTCAATATGTTGCTTGAAGGACAGATTTTTATCCATAACAAAGACTAAATACTTGTAAGAAGAGAACATTTGTATTTCTTTTCCTTCAGCTGTTTTTATTTTAGGGAGCTGAGAGGGTAGCCGTTTTCTATTTGAGAACACCATAACTTTAGATTTGTCTGCATTTAACACTAGCCTCAGCTGAAATAGATGAGACTGAACAGCATCAAACGCAGACTGTAGGAAATCAAAGGCTTGTTCAGTTGAAGGAGAACAATAGATAACTGTGTCATCAGCATAAAAGTGAAAAAAGGCATTTGACACATTTTTACAAAGGTTATTCACATAAATGGAGAACCCTGGGGTACTCCTTTAGTTACTGAAAGAAAGGAGGAAGACATGCCAGCTAGGTGTACACACTGAGTTCTACCTGACAGATAGAAAACCAGCCAACATCAGCCGATTTAACAAGGTGACATGATCAACAGTGTCAGGCCTTTGACAAGTCAATAAGCAGCATTGTACAGAAGTTTTTACAATTAAGAGCATCAATGATATCATCAACTATTTTAACTGCAGCAGTTATTGTACTGTGTAGTTTTCAGAATCCAGATTGATTGTTTGATAAAATTTCATGAACCTCAATACATTTTTTAAGCTGTTCAGCAACAATTTTCTCAAAGACCTTTGCCAGGATACATAACTTTGATATCAGCCTAATGAGATCGGTCGAGTCCCCTCCTTTCAACAAGGGAAGAACAAAACAAGCTTCCAAACAACAGGGATAACATTGTTTGAAAGGCTAAAGTTAAAAAGATATGCCAGGGGTTCAGTTATAAACTCTTTTGACATTTTAAGAAAAAAAGGATCAAGCTTGTCTGATCCTGGATTAGTTTTAGTTATTTGCATTTACTGTCGATGGGAGTTACCAATGGAGCACTTCCTGTCTGAAATGTTAGCTGCTGTCTTAACACAGCGCTAATATAGAGCCCCCGGCTCAGCCCCTTCGCCAAAAGCAAATAACACTGTAGAGTCTGCAGCATAAAGGCCTGGACAGCTCAACCACAAACAACCTTTCAACAGCTATACCTAAAAGGCTAGCTACTGCACATACTGTAGGTCAGCTTTTTATTTTATGATTCAGTTTGAAAGTTTGACACTATATGGTGTTAGTTGTAATGTTACTTTTAATTCATTATGCCTTTCTCTTTTGCTCTTTGGGTTTGAGTTTTAGCATATTTTTTTTCAAAAGACATTTCTGTATAGCGTTATAAAAATTAACAATTTGTACCCTTTATCCAATAAGCAAAGTAAAAACTTAAAAATATGCATTCAAAAGTTCATATATACAAATAAAATTTGTGATCAATCTTGAGTTAATTATGGACAATTATGTGTTTAAATATTTTAATTGTATGACAGCCCTGGTTTATAGTCAACTGGAGATAGTTACATGTATGCAGTGTATGATCCATTTAGAGAAAAGGCAGTCATTTCATATTAACGTCTTTACATTGTTTCCTCTTCAATGCAGTGTGTCATGCAAGCTGTCCATACATAATTTCCCTCTTGTCCGTGCATGTTTATCTTGAGGCCACCTGCGCTGTCCCGACAGGTGCAAATAATGTCCAGACCACAAACAGATGCAAAGACTTGGCAGGTGACAACGCTGAGACAGACCAATATAAAGCAAAACCATCTGGACCTGCAGTCCATCGCCTTTAGCCCTTCCCCAAGCTTCAGAGTGGGTCCTAGAGATGGCAGATGGGGGATACAAACCCAGCCCGGAGCGCCTCTGGACAGGCAGGAGAGGCGGAGGTCCTGGAGGTGGTCCAACGAGCACTCTCATCCTCTCAACTGTTGCAAAAAGATTGGTGGCCAGTGGGATAATCCGGCAGTGTGAATGCTCCAGATAGCTGTCTCCACATGTGAGCAAGGAAAACCAAAGAATAAAGCACTCCACACAATGGGGGTCTTAGGAAACTATCGTTGTAAAGAGGGCTGTAAATTTAGCGCAAGGAATAGTGTGCAATTAACTATGTTGCATTAACTACAGCAGCAGATTACAATGAAAAACTAAAAACAAAAACGGAAACGCTAGAGTGCACTTTGCTTTTGGATGACATGGTGAACAAAGCCCTAATCTAATCCATGAAGTGAATTAAACATTTACAGACAATACAGGTTTCCATAGTTTCAGAGCGTGATCCATTCCTATTCTGTGGTGGGTCATTTCCACTCACGTAAGGTTGATATGATATCACCCACTGCAGTGTTTACCTTGGAAAGTGACCCAAAATGTTCCCCAAGTAGTAGCCTACTGTACAGTTCACTTTTCAGGAATGCTTTTGACTATTTTGGGAAATGGAAACTTACCCATGTTAACCCAACTCATACAGTGCCATTCATTCATTCAAAAAAAAGCTTTTTTACTTTAACTCAAATATTCATGCTGGTTTCCAACGTCTATGTGTTTTTTTAAACATGTTGTCAATGGCTGCCATCTTTATATCTCTCTATTTGTCCCTATCCTTGAAGCACAGATTTAGTTTGATGCCATATTTGTTCAAGGGCATCTCTAGATAATGCTCAGCACTGCTTAAAGTAGCAGCAGACAGGAAAGATCCAGGGTGGTACGCCTTCTCTTTTTTACAGGGTCATTTCAACCATTAGACCGCCAACATCAGGTGACGGCTTGATGGGAAATTTCCAGCAAGTGCTCAAGGAATGCAGATTTGAGCCAAGACGGCATGGAGTGTGCCAGCTCATTGCAAAGGGTAATGAAAGTGAATCTGAAGACATAAAGTGGCAGAGAAATTAGGACAATGACACACAAAATGAAAATGAGTAGTTCAGAAATAATATAATAATAAATACTATTGACCAATAAATACTATTGACCTGACCGGACTCGATTTGCGTTCCTACTCTCACCTATGAGCTGTGGGTCATGAGTGAAAGGACAAGATCACAGATACTGGCGGCCAAAATGAGCTTTCTCCGCAGGGTGGCTGGGCGGTCCCTTAGCAATAGGGTGAGGAGCTCAGTCACTTGCAAGGAGCTCAGAGTAGAGCCGCTGCTTCTCCACATCGAGAGGGGTCAGCTGAGGTGGCTCTGGCATCTGTTCTGGATGCCTCCTGGGCGCCTTCCGGGGTTAGATGTTTTAGGTGTCCCACCAGGAGGAGGCCCCGGGGAAGAACTAGGAGACACTGAAGGGACTATGTCTCTCAGCTGGCCTGGGAACACCTCGTGTTCCCGGAAGAGCTGGAGGAGAAGGGAGAGCTGGGGAGTAGGGAGTCTGGTGAGTAGGGTGTCTGGGCGTTTCTGCTCAGACTTCTGCCCCCACAACTCGGCTCCGAACCAGCAGAAGATGGATAGATGAAATAATGACCCATTTTGATGTGATTACCACAATTTTGCACTGGCGTTTTGCCTTTGCATAAATGAACATTCTCGGCCGACTCCGGTCTTCCTGTGAGGAGTCTGCATGTCCTCCACGTGTTACCGTGGGTTCTCTCCGGGTACGCCGGCTTCCTCCCACCGTCCAAACACATGCATGTATAGGTCAACTGGCAACTCTAAATTGTCCCTTGAATGAATGTGAGCAAGAGGACCCCCTCGAAAACAAGATGATTTATCTCATGGGATTAATCCTCACGAAAAATGTACAGGTAAAACAGTTAATGCATAATATAGACTGAGGATTCACTTGCGATTACAATTATTCAACATCATGTTGCATATTCCTGTATACGCTAGAACCATGGTTGTAAAAAAAGATCTGGATAAGGCACCAATCTTTTTATTAGTGGCCACTCGAGGTAGCAAAACAATAAATCTACAACAAAACGTAAAAACAAATGCCTGGTGTACGACGGACAGATACAACTTCAAAAAGGTTGGATTTCATAGAATTTATTTTGTTACAAATCCTTAAAAAACCCTAAAAAAAAAGGACCGCTCTCACCTTTGGTCAGAACAGATCATATAGAACTAGACAGCAGATTATACACAAGACCACATATTTGAGGGCTGTAGTGCGCCTGTACTATAGGCCGCACAACACCAAGAGCCAAAACCATTGAGACAAAATAGTTTTTGCCGTGCTGCGCCAATAAGCAACATCCATCAAAAATCATTGGTGGCCATTAATCATTCATGATGCTGTTCTTACAATTCCTCCATGGGAACAATTTTAGCATAGACACATACTCTAAATGAAATAAATTGCATTAAGTCATAGAACAAATACAAGACCACATAAATAATCGACAGAATTTCAAGTGATTGTACAAGATACATTTGTTGTTGATATCAACTCATTCAACTGTGAACATCATGTACGTACAGTCCATTAATTATCAAACCAAGTACATAATGATAATTATGCAAAGAAAAACAACAAACTTGGGTGCATGGTGAGTAGGTAGTTAAGTTGGGTACTCTCTACACCAGTCTTCACCTACCTCTCAAATTCACACACTTACAGGTGAGTTAGTGAAGTCATCTGTCAGTGTAAGATGTAGAGTAAGTCCAAACTAAAACAGAAAAAGACTAATTTAATTTGGTTAGCTTGGCATTTACAGTTACATTTTTGTACAGTTTTTGGGCTGTCTGTGGTCTATTTGGACTTCCTCACATTTCAATGGAACGGGACCAGTTTGATGTTGAAAGTAAACCAATACCCATAGCAGCATTCAGATTTAGTGCAAGTGAACCGTACTACCAGCACAACTGCACCACAGTTCATTATAATAGCACAAAACATGATAAGTGTGAACTAATCTCTACAGCCCTCTGACTGACTTGCAATCACCCAGAGTGTGTCTGCCTCATGCACAAAGCAGCTGAGATTGACTCCGGCTCTTTGCACTTTTGCTTTTCCTGTAAATCAGTGCACCCCACTAGTGGCCTGTCTACATCAATGTTTTTCTTATTTAAAAAAAAAGTTCATACACTCAAAGCCACCACTACCAAACACAGATGATTTCCTCTTGTAACACGCCCAAATGAAACATTCAGGGTGTTTCTCCTTTAGATTTGCGCTGCTGCAGCTCCCCTGCTCTCTCAGAGCTGCTCACTCGTTGCTGACGCTGTGTCACGTTAAGACTCATGCTGCTACTCTGTGTAAAGCCCCTGCTTTGTGCTTTGTGTGTGTGCCCTCCTGTTTACATCAGCACAGACTATAGTACGGGTTAGCAATTACCTTAGGGGCACGTGTCATTGTTGGCACACAGTGGTATAAGTGGCACGTGGGGCAAGAGCAGTACAAACTCTTTGTTAACATCCCAGTGGTAAGTGCTCCTCCATTTCCTCACAAAGTTCGACCTGTGCACAGGTGGGGCTTGAAAGTTCACCATATTGTAACTTAGTAATGTAAGATTCTATTTTGGGGCCCTTTCCTAGATTGAAGCCCAAGAAAAAAATCTTTTTTTTCCATCCTTCTGTTACCCTGTTACCATGCCCCTTTGACATCAAAATGGACACTAAGGTAGTGAAAACAATGATGCATGCAACAAAACGACTAAATATAATAAAGAAAAGCAATTATCTTCTTTGGTAGTCGCACATATGTTTTTCCCTTTTGCAGTCAGCCCTGAACGTTGCTGTAACATTTTAACAACCATATGTCTTTCCACTTCTAAACCTCTTTGAAGTCCTATTGGCAGTAAAGGCCTTTCTCACAGCAGCCATTTAACTGCGCCACAGCAGCGGCACAGGTGAAACTGATTATATTAATAAAGATGGCTCAGGTCCACTTACTGCACCGATGTTAGAGTCAGCCAGCGTGAGCCCAAGTACTGCCACACCTCGCCGTTAAGCAGTTTCAGCGTGATCACTTCCACCTGTTTTAGACAAGTTTTAACAATATAATGAATGGCTGAAATACAGTGGGTTTACAGAGGTCTTGTATTGTGCTCCAGTGCAGAGCTATTTGTTCAATGCTCTATGAACAGAAATGATCTGATAAAACTGGATGTAGTGAAAGTGGATGTGAATGAAAAACATACCTGATAAAGGTGTTTAAAACAATACACTAAAAAGCAAAAAATTATGTATATAGACAAATGAAGGGGTCTCACCTGCTAAAGAGCGTACCACATACAGTATGAGACCCACTTGAGTAAAAATGATTGATAACTGATAAATCTGATAAAAGTAATTAGCTTGACTTTCAGTTAGTATTTAATGAATGTCAGTTTGCAATGGCATTTAACAATTTGTGACACAGTGACAGCAATGCATTTCCGTCACTTCAGGTCACCATACAAAGTAGTTGTAGACTACTTTTATTTTACTGAACTGATTTTAGTTTTAGTTTAGTTTTAGTTTATTTCGACCATTTAAAAAAAAAAAAAAATAAATAAAAAAGAAAGAACAAACTGACACCAAAAATAAATAAGTGACAGCCTTAACCAGTCATATAGTCATTTAGTCACATGTGTGGCTCTGTGCAGCGGACTTTAGTCACAGACTCTGGAGCTACTGCTGTTTATCACAGTTTCAAATCACACAGCTTATGCTTTATGCAGAAGGAAAAAAATAAAGAAAAAAATAAGAAATTACCACAATACAGTGTATTACTGAGAGGAGTTTATTGACTTGAAAATAGTGATGTAAGTAAGAGTTAAGTAGGAATGCTGTTGTTGTGACCTCAACACAACATTAAACTGAGCTCTTAGATCTTTCGTTTATATTTTATTTTTGAAAATTGTCCATAAACGGGGGACCACTATACCTGCTGCAAAAATCACACTCAAAGTGACAGTCTGTGGAGTACAGTGAAGTTGTAGTTTTATTTTTTTTTTTATAATGCCTGTTTTGTCCTCAGTTTTGGTCGAGTCCTGGTTTCTGTGTCCCGAGTTCAGTGGAGACTGGTCTTTTTTGAGTGAACTTACAGCGAGTACACTGTGAGCCAGAGTTAATTAAAGCAGGCTTTGCATTAAAAAAAGCCTTTTGTGAACTGACGGCTCAGACACATTGCATTGCTTTCATACGTCATTTAGAGCTCAGTTGCACATGTTTCCACAAAATATGTACGTCCTAAATAGATATGCCAATTACCCTAATGGAAAGCAGAGAGCGCAACCGCTTCAATTAGCGAGGCCTGTTCCTATTTCATTTCTCCTCACACCTCACAGAGTTTGTGATAAAACACAATGTACTGAGGGGGGGGTTATAAGTTCTGCTCCTACAGCTGGAAATTGAACGCTCCTTTTGCCTCAATCTGACACTGCAACAGAATGATGTTACCAGCAGAACACATCTAGAGGCATCAAATTACAACACGGCCTCTATTTGTGAAGGAGCACACTCGGCTGTGTATCTCCAACATGTCGGTGCAGATGTAATTGGAATCAGCGCCCAATGAAACAGCACAACAGGGCTTTGCTCAGGATCAAATGGTCACAGTCTGGTGACTCTATAGGCTTCTGTTTGTGTAAACGCCATAAACACATGGCCTGACAAATACGCATTTCTTTTTTGTTACCACCTTATTTATTTATTTATTTTTTTGCCTCAGCAGCCTAATTAAACATCAGAAGGTAATATGTGGGGTAAGATTAGATTTACAGAAGTTCTCTTTGCAGACAGGAGGGTCAGGACCTCTCCTTCTCAAATGATGACCCCCTCATATAAAGTTGTGACCCTATTTTTGAAAGTGTATAGTTGTAAATGCTGCTCTAAATACTATTAAATTGAATATTGTTATTGCAAAAAAAATAAGTTTGGAAAAGAACACTTTCATTTGCCCCTCGCCCTGCTCAGTACCTGTGTGTTTACCTTTTTTTTTTTAAATGCAATTGTTGAGCAGATGAGTGGCAGCCAAAAGCAGAGGAGTTTTAGGGGAGTGTGTTGAGCTCTTGTTAGTGTTTTATTGCAGCACAAAGAAGCAATATAAAAGCTAAAAGGAATGACACATCTGCATTATACTGAAATATTAGACATTATTGCTGTTGGTTTTGGATCAATAATGAGATGAGTGAGAGTGGCGTTACCAGGACGTTTTCCTTGGCTTAAGCCCTGAAGCCCCCAACACTAAGGGGAAATAAACGTTAGAAGTGCTGCTGATGAGGAGACTGTGGCCTGTGTCAGGTTTAGATAAAGCCACCAGTCTATAAACCCTACGCTCTCTTTCAGAGCTGTTCTGTCCCGTTCTGGTCCCAAACACATCTGCATGTTTAAAGCATGTCTCATAAATAAGCTTCTCGTGTGAAACTATACACACGTTACTCTGCAATAAAGGTACGGCAACTCTAAATTTCCTAAGATCCTGTCAAAATAAAAACTGTGTCATTCAACACACTCTTACCAAAATTATGGTTATTTATTCCTTTTTTAATTTAGACAGTGTAATGTATTTTAAAAGAATTAGATTTTTTTATGAACAGAAATCAACAATTGTATTAAACATATACTATATTAACAGCACTAATTCATGGTTTGAATGTAGTTACTGTAGAATTGGGGAAAATACCATCAGATTGTTCCATAATCTGACTCACCCAGTAGCACCCTGTTTCTTCAAAAATTTAAGTTACACCAAACGGTAGAGACAAACAGCAGAGAGTGCCAGGCTTTGTGCACTGATTACAGCACCAGCTACATGGCATTATCAGTTTGCCAAATCTTCATCACCTCATTTAGAAGTTTTACAGATAGACTGACAATAGCTGTGCGTCAATGACCTACATACTTTATATAAATTGACCTAAAGCCCACAGGTTAATCTTAGGGTGAGGAACTAGAGTAAACTATGTTCATACTTGCAGACATCCATGACATAGTCAGAAAGGGGTTTAAAAATAGAAGAGCTTTTTGTGATACAAATTACTTTTTGCATGTATTTAGGAATACTACAAAAGTAGCATTTGCAATAATACTTAGCAGTTTTATAAAAAAAAAAGTTATTTGGCCATCTTCTTTTCAGCTAGTTATGGTTTTATTAGGAAGAGGCCTTGCCCTTCAAATGTCCTCATCAAACACAACTCTCTCTCATGAACACACATATATACCCTTATGTGTGGCAAAACACTCAAATCTGCTGGTTTGGGGCCTTGCTTTTGCTGTTTTCACTGGGTAACCAGGTTTGGCCCAGTGCCTCATTTTCCCTTCTGTTCTTTCTCTGAATCAAAGGGCCATTATCACTGTCACTCATTCTCTGACACAAAAGCTACTGTTTGAAAAGGCTCAATGTAAATCTCATATCTTACATGAAACAGTTTGATTTATTTTCCTGCAGCTTTTCTTGCTAACTCGGCCTCCTCCTGGCTGGAATCCCGCCTTTCAACGTCCACGTCAAAGGACCGGGTGGAAGCTGGCCAAAGTCACCTCACCCTCCTCCTCTTTTCTGTCCATATCTGTCCACAGCAGGTGCCCAGCTCGCTCAAAGATAGTAGCGATATTGCAAAAGGGAAAAAAAAGTCCAAGGGAGTAGTTTTATACGCTGCTCACAAACAGTATAAGCCATTTGTCTTTTTCGGGGAAAAGCAGTGCAATAGTGCTGTACTATCAGCTGCTGTTGATTCTGTCTTGCAGAAAGATGATTTCTCTTTTTGTGGAGGTGTCTAGAAGGTGTAGAGATGGTTTAGTCAAACTAAATCCATTACTTTACAAACAACCAGGATGGAATAAACAGATGAAGTCTTCGTCCTTGGAAGAAAGGCCTCTAACTGGATTATTGAGTTATAATTGTTATTTTAATACTATTGTTTCATTGTCCCTAACAGCTGCTGTGTTTCTTACAAGACTTTGTTTACTAGAAACTATTTCATTCAATCAGAATTTAGGCTTTTTTAAGCCAGTGTTTTTTACAATTACAATTAGGCTACTTTATTGTCCACAAATGTGGAAATTTGTCTTTGGTTTTACCATACAAATACACATATACAAACCAACAGTGAAGTGAAGAAATAAGTAAAGTAAAGTAAAAAGGCACAATTTAAGTACATCCTACATCAACCGCCAGACCTATTGTTTGACTTATTACAAAATTGTTCAGTTTGCGTAAGAGTTGCAAATGTTGTAAACATTTCTTTAAAATATAGTCTGTGCTCTCCTTAAAGGTAAGTCTGCTATCTATGTATTTTTCAGAACTTTGGACAGTGTTTCAGAACTTGACATAAGCTTTGATTTGAAAAGTTCCATTGAGTATTGGTCTAACAACTCAAAACTCCCACTGTTTTAAATGTAGGAAAAGTTGCGTTTCAGACCACCTTCTCTGTTAAGTGAGGTCTTTTCCATTTGATCAAAGATGGCTTCCTCTCTTAAACCATCTGGCCTCCTTGGCCAAGATTCAGACATTGCTGTCCTCAAAGGAATGCCATTTATCTTTGTCGTCTTGTATATCGTTAATGGTTTCAGTAGTCATCTTGTCATAACTGACAGTATTATGAGCCATACACTTCTTATTCCTGCAACCCTTGGTAGTGACTGAGTGCCGAGGTAATAGTCTAGACCTGTTGTTGTGCTGTTGTTGTTGTGCTGTTGTTGTTGTTGTGGTGCTGTTATGGTGATGTTGTAGGGCTGTTGGGGTGCTGTGTTGTTGTGGTGCTGTTGTTGTTGTTGTTGTGTTGTTGTTGTGGTGCGGTTTTAGTGTTGTTGTGGTGCTGTTGGGGTGCTGTGTTGTTGTGCTGTTGTTGGGGTGCTGTGTTGTTGTTTTTCTGTTGTTGTTGTTGTGTTGCTGTTGTGGTGCTGTTGGGGTGCTGTGTTGTTGTGCTGTTGTTGTTGTGTTGTTGTTGTTGTTGTGGTGCTGTTGTAGTGTTGTTGTGCTGCTGTTGTTGTTGTTGTGGTGCTGTTGTAGTGTTGTTGTGCTGCTGTTGTTGTTGTTGTGGTGCTGTTGTAGTGTTGTTGTGCTGCTGTTGTTGTTGTTGTGGTGCTGTTGTAGTGTTGTTGTGCTGCTGTTGTTGTTGTTGTGGTGCTGTTGTAGTGTTGTTGTGCTGCTGTTGTTGTTGTTGTGGTGCGGTTGTAGTGTTGTTGTAGTGTTGTTGTGGTGCTGTGTTGTTGTGCTGTTGTTGTTGTTGTGGTGCCGTTGGGGTGCTGTGTTGTTGTTGTGCTGTTGTGGTGCCGTTGGGGTGCTGTGTTGTTGTTGTTGTGCTGTTGTGGTGCCGTTGGGGTGCTGTGTTGTTGTTGTGCTGTTGTTGTTGTTGTTGTGGTGCTGTTATGGTGCAGTGTTGTTGTGGTGTTGTTGGGGTGCTGTGTTGTTGTTTTTCTGTTGTTGTTGTTGTGTTGCTGTTATGGTGCTGTTGGGGTGCTGTGTTGCTGTTGTTGTTGTGGTGCTGTGTTGTTGTTGTGGTGTTGTTGTGGTGCGGTTGTGGTGCTGTGTTGTTGTGGTGCTGTGTTGTTGTTGTGGTGTTGTTGTGGTGCGGTTGTGGTGCTGTGTTGTTGTGGTGCTGTGTTGTTGTTGTGGTGTTGTTGTGGTGCGGTTGTGGTGCGGTTGTGGTGCTGTGTTGTTGTGGTGTTGGGGTGCTGTGTTGTTGTTGTTGTTGTAATGTTGTTGTGGTGCAGTTGTGGTGCTGTGTTGTTGTGGTGCTGTGTTGTTGTTGTGGTGCGGTTGTGATGCGGTTGTGGTGCTGTGTTGTTGTGGTGTTGTGGTGCTGTGTTGTTGTTGTGGTGTTGTTGTGGTGCGGTTGTGGTGCGGTTGTGGTGCTGTGTTGTTGTGGTGTTGGGGTGCTGTGTTGTTAAATGGCAGCGTAGGACACACAGCGTTTCAGCGCCAGCTCCAGGACAACACCAAAGAAGCAGCTGTAACCTTGCAAACAGAAGCTTTCGGGTCGTTGCCAGAGCTCAGCCTGCGCTCCCCACGGTGACACCAGCCAGCTGCGCCAGGTGCCCAGGCCAGCATGGAGAACCAGGCTTCCGTCCTGGGGCAGTTTTACATCACAATGGAAAGCACTGAAAGACAATATTTACTAATTTTCCGGCCAAAAGTAACAGGATTGCAGCTCGAATGAGGTCTGTTGACTCAACAGAAATACTTTGAGCTGAAGAGAAAAAATTACATATTTACTCAAACGTCATTTTTAGTAGTGGTTTCTTACATTTTAAATTCCGTTCAGTTCCTTTGTCATAAACACATAATAATTTACAACAAAATTCAAGGCAAGAAGTAACTTCAGTGATATAAGCAAAAAAAAAAAAAAAAAAAAGAAATAAAGTCTTACTAATTTGTCTCATGTTTTTTCAGATATACTTTTCAGATATACTCGATGGGATTTGCTATAACAGAATTATCAGGTTAAAATAAGTTTTTTGTCAGTTTATACCCTTAGTCATTTATAAAATTCCTTCTCAGATTTGCTTTTTTTGTGTCATACAGGTTTGAATGGGTGTGGTGTGGTGTTCAGTCTGACTGTTTGGTATAAACTTAGTTTTCATTTTATTGTATTCATCCGATTTAGACAATATGCTAATAAAGGCAATTTTCAAAAACAAGTACAAAAGACAAAACACAGAAACAAAAAGCAAAAACTAAAAAAAAAACAACCTCTACAACGAATGCACACAGTCCAGTCTGAAGTTTCCTCAACACTAGAACAATAGAAGGCACATAGAACTAAGCTGCAAAAGGAAAAAAAAACACCTCTACACGCTTTAATCTGGAGACCATTGTTCAAAACATGGTTTATATTTATGAATATGCTCTGTGTATATGAGCTTTATTTCTGACAAAAGCTTCTTTTCACTCATCCACAAGAAAGGGACTGAAGCGCTCAGGCAACTCACACGTGTGGGAGTATGCTCAAATCGGCTGTTGTTTTACGCTGTGGTGCCCGTGAGAGCATGCAAGGTTTTTTCTGATTTGGTGCTATAAACATAAGCCTATCAATACTGCCAATCAAAGCTACCAGGCTGCACAGAACTTGCAAGGATTTTTAAATTCCCTGATGACACTGTCAAGTTATCACCATAAACTGAGTGACTATAAACATATGCTGAAAAACTGTAAGCTATATAAAAAAAACATACAACTTAAAAAACATAAAATACATAAAATACAAAAAATCACACAAGAAGAACAAATTAACACAGGGGTGTTTATTTTGAAATAAAACAAAAATTGTTTGCATGTAATTAAACAAAATATTTTGAAATATATTTTGTCCATTTTGTTCTGACAAGGTAGCGCCTAATTGGAGCCCTGTAAACTTAACCTGTTTGACCCAAACTTGTGTTGTTTGACCCAGCCCTTACAAAAATCCGACTAGTTATGGACTTGTAAATGTGTAAACATGCTCAAACCTATCTGAATTGTCTTATTTTTTTTAAGACCCTTTAATCTTTGAAGTTAATGTGAGCACAATGAGTGAGGGCACCAGGCTGTTTCTGGGATAAATAAACCCAATGGCTCCTCTTTAATGCAATAGGCCATTACCAATGGTTAAGTATGCTCGACCATTACTGCAGATAAAATCAATCAGGCAATTTCAGTTAAAACCATGACAACTACTGGCGGGCCTACAAATTCTTTGGGCACCCAGGGCCTATAGCTTATTCTCTGGGCCACTTGGTCTATTGCACCGGTCCCACTGGGAAAATTCCCAAGCGTTTCGATTACCACTCTGCCCATGTATGTAAGTAAGAAGCATAAAGACGTACAGACTTAAAATGCTTACACTTAACATGTGTGTTTCTATTTTGTCTGTGTAGGATAATTTTATAACACCAAAAATGCCCTAATTTGGGTATAATTATTTATGAAATGCAGTGGTCATTTAATTATAGCCATTTTAAGTAAACCATAAAAAGACCTTTATAAAATAGGTTATATGAATTAAATAGGTGGATCGTTATTAGGGGATGTAAAGTTTGATGTCCACCATAAATTCATCTTCCAATAAAATATAGAAATATACATTAGCATAAAAGTTGCTTTTCAAATCTCACTTGGACATTATGTAAAAGCCCACTGGTGGAAGGATACTCGTTTGGAGTGTATATCCCACAGCTTCAGGCCGGAGATCTCCATAATCCCCATACCTCCTGCTGTGAAAAATTATCAAAGACTGCGTCTCTCAGTATCAGATCCTCGGGGCTAAGAGGGAAACACGCATACATCAAGTTAAACATTGCAATAACATAATTAGCTACAGCATCCCACCGGTCACTGGAAGCTCTAAAATCAATAGAAACATTAGTAAAACAAGAGACCAAAACAGCCACGCCTCAGAACAAGCTTCTGGAAAAATATAAATGGATCGGCTTTACATGACCCATAACAAAATATGTGATAAATAAATGTTTACCTGAGATCTAGTTAGAAGTTTAAACTGACATTGGAGGTTAGAGTAGCATAACTACTCCCTTCAGGTGTTAATACCCTTTTAGACAGAAACTGTTTTGGTAGTATGTGCCTTTTGGCTTTTTCCCATCCGGGGGTTGCTACAGCAAAGTAGTTTGCACGAGTAGCTTGGCAATGTTTTTCCTGATGCAACACTCTCCATTTTTCCCAGGCTTGGGACTGGCACACAAAGACTGTGGCTGGAGTTGCTCCCCAGGCTCTTTTTAAACAGAATTTTACTCACAACAGGGTCAGCACAAATCTGAGATTATATTAACTCCAAAAGCAGATGCAGACAAGATGAATTTTCATGAATTTGTGAACTCACAAATCTGTCGAGAATCCAGCTGCTGCACAAGATCCTTAATGTCTAAATTTGTCTTTAATTTGTCACATTTTTTTTTTTTTCACAACAAACCCATTTGGGTAATATACAATCATCAGTCCATCTATTGCTATTTCAAATGCTTGGCACAGAAAGAACATCAATAAAAACAGACAGAAAAAAGTAAAGCCCTGTGGGGATTAAATCCACACGTTTCAACAAGCATTATATATTCAGCATTAATACTGACTATCAGTGTCAGAAGTAACGGCGTTAGAGTATAACAACGTTACTAACGGAGTTATTTTTCAGTAACGAAGTAATTAAAGTAATTACTTTTCCCATCGTAACGCATTTGTTGTTACTGAGAATGTAAATTGTCGCGTTATTACAATTTGGTTGAATAAAGCGCGAGGTGTTATGCTTTGGCTACACATCAGCTGCTCCTGGAGAGAGCGGACGGGGGGGGATGATACCTTTTGCAAATGGCCATCTCACTGCACTCGCTGACTACCACTAAACACAAGACAGCGTCAGCAAAAATGGCAAGGAGCAGGGGAAATTCAAAGGTAGTGTTCTCAATCTGGAAGTAGTTCTCGATAATTGAAATTAAACTAAAGAATGTTTCTGTAACATGCTATGCCCAGGAAAAAAAACTTTATCCACGTCTGCCTCAAGCAACATACATCTTATGAAGCCCCTCACATCAACACATGCTAACACAACACTTGTTGCTGCTGCTAACACAACCGCAAAGGCAGCTCGCATGAGCTCCAGTGAAGGAGACTGAGCCTCTGTTAAAACAAGCAACGCTTGATTTTTTTCGTCTCGGCAACAGGTGACCAAGCCAGAACTGAACACATTGATTGCAAAGTATGTTGTAATCAATGTTAGTTGTTAGATGAGAGGAGTATTTTAGTATAGATTAAAGTATGACTGTGTAGTGAATGAATAATTGATATGTAAAGCGTCTTTGTGTCCCCGGAAAAGCGCCATATAAAATTTATGTAATAATAATAATAATAATAATGCATTGTTCATTTTTATTGAGAATGAACAAGTTAGTCTACAGAGAGAGTTGGATTGTGTTCGGTTTATTGTGCAATATTTTACAGGTACAGAGATTTGCACTAATGGCCAGGTCTCTCTTTGTTTCTTTTTACCCAAGTTTACATTTGTGTGTCTTCATTTTTTATTTTTTTATTTTGTTTTTATTCCTATGCATATCATATAGACTGCAATCTATTGAGTTTAAATAAATACCAAACGTTCTAAAATACTGTATATGGTGTTTTTATTCTTTAATCTTTAATATAAACAACTTTGATATTAAAGATGTTATGAAACCTAATATTGTTATAGAACATAAAAAAGTAACTAATTACTTTTACAATGTGTTAACTTTTTGGGAGAAGTAATGTGTAACTGTAACTAATTACTTTTTTAAAAGTAAGATGACCAACATTGCTGACTATATAGATTTGGAACACAGAAATAGACAGAAATAAAAAACTTTTGACCATTTTTTCAAACTCAAAAATTAGAACACCACAAATCCAAAGACACCATCTTAACAAAGGGAAAGTGGTAGCCAAAAATCCCATATTTTTAAAATAATTTAACTTCATACAGCTTCTCTACTGTGTGTGAAGGAAAAGTCACCTACAAAGTTTGCAAAAAGCAGAACATTCATTATCTTGTACTTTTTTGAGACAGTTGTATTGTTCCTTGAGCTCACGACTTTCTTTTTGGCTAATGACAGGTCAAACTGTGAACATTGGAGAAGGCTAGCTCAGCAATAGCTTTGCATTAAAAAAAACAATCATTATTGAGCTACAGACCTGCCTAACATTCTTTAACTTTTAGTTTCTTATAATTGATACAGGTTTTGTCAACCTATCTAAAGTTGTAGTTTGACTTCTTTAGAACAGGGTCCCAAGTGTGAGACAGCGTCTATGCCCCCTCGTCCCGGTTCATCGTCCCCGTGGGCTCGTTTCTGGATATCGATTGCCTCCTTAATCCACCTGCGGTGTTTGTTCGCCTCTGTTGTTACAATCCTGGCTCTGTCCCAACACATTAGATGGTTTTCTTTCTTACAGTGGTCTGAAATTGCAGACGTCAGGTTCTCTTGTTCCGCCTTTCGTTTGGTTGCTTGTGTGCATGCTCCTGCTGTTTCTATCTCACACTCTTTTTGATGTTCCTTTTTCCAAGTGTTGAATGATCTTCCTGTTTCTCCAATGTACATTTTATTGCATGAACAACATGGTATTTCTGATTTATTTAATATTTTGGTTGTACTAACAATTGGCACAGTTTTGTGTGTGGTTTGACTGGAGTGTTGACATGGGTTTTTTTCATGGCCCGTTGTATTTTTTCTGTTATCCCTCTGATGTATGGAATTGTGACCATGCCAATAATTTATTGTTTTTCTGTTTTCTTATTGGTTTTGTCTTTTTTTTTATCCTTTTGGCTGCCAGTTTCCCTTTCTCAATGGCCCATTTACAACTTCTGAATGCTTTGCTTCTCTTTGTCTTCATCCTGTGTAATTATGTTTGTACTGTCAACTTGTGAGGTGTTCAGATGCGCTAAGAAGGTATTGTTCAGTGTGTGTTGGTTTTTGGTAATATTCAAGTCCAAAAAGTTTATTGTGTTAATGTTTTCTTTTTTAATTTAAATTTTATGTAAAGGTAAATATCTCAAAAACATTGGTCTGATTAAAAGAAACTAGAAGTTAACTTTTGTGGAAGACCAAATGAACATTTTCTGGATAACTCAATTGGTTAATATTTCCATTGCCATGCAAGCGCTGTGATTGACACACAGACAGTCTGAGTTGCAAGCACAGTGCATTATGATTATAAAAAGCACAGATAAATACCTAAGGGGTGATATTTTTAGATAATGTTCTTTGTCAAAACTGTTAAAGTGTACCCACAATAGAAATGGTGCCTGCAAATAAATAAATAAAATCTATCCATATGACACATATAGACACATATATTATAGTATGCAGGAAATAAAGACCAAAAGTTAGCTCACTGAAGTTGCAATTGTGGTTTTGGAGGTAATGCTTCACAGGTAAATGTTCCATAATTAAACGCTCACTTGATTTATGCAACATGCCAGTGTTGTGCTTATCGTAGGATTAGGTACATAGTGTTACAATTAGCTCTGGTGTAACGCCGCATGAGGAAACGAGGAGACACATGAAGGTGGATAAGTGATCTTGAGGTTTTGGCGCTCCATTTTGAATTACTTTCTTTCATATTCTCCTGCATGAAATGGAATAACCTTGGCTGCTTATATAACCTTCTGCATTTGATTACCATATTAACGTTCCCTAACAGCATGAAGCTAATTTGCGAGCTATGGATGTCTTTGGAGAAGGTCACTGTAATGAAGTGTACACCAAGAACATGATCTGTGTCTCACTTATTGAACATTTGCTAATTGTTTTTTTTTTTTACTTCCGTGATTGAAAACCTTATGTAAATGAACAGAGAATGCACTGGATAGTTGCCGGCCCTGGACTTCACCAAGTGTTTCTGATTATGTCTCGAGAAACAAGATACTCCGGCAATTTTACAAGAAGGAGATGGTAGGATGGAAGAAGAACCATTTGTGGGTTGAAAATGTGTGCAAAGTACAGCATGAACTGCCGGATTGAGGTGACTCAGTGTTTGTGTAGCTGTATTGTATATGCATGTGCAATATGGATATGTGATAGGAGATTCCAGCAAGATATGCAGTGAAGATAAAGGAGATGACTCTGGAAAATGTGTAAGTGTAGTTTAGTAGCTGCTCTTTAATTAGACGAGTAGACCAATTATAACATCTTCAAATGGAAATGTATACCAGTAAACAGGTCTCAAAATGATAACTTCTTTCTCACACCTTCTGCACTAAAGACACGCCACTGGTGTAAGAAAACACTCAGCCCAGAGCCAGGTCCTGTCGCTATTGTAAACATGTCGGGTGTCACGAACAGGACTCATGTAAGTGAACACAATGTTACAAAACAAATCCAAAAAGAGGTGAGAGAAGTCCATAATGCATGCCAAAGCAGGGTTTTTGTCAGTGTATTGTGTTAATATTTCAGAATTAACAGAGAATGAGCGTCTGTGACAGAGTTTTCTCCGTCTGTGTTTGTTCTCTGCGGCCTGTGTGTTGGAAGTGGGACCAAGAGGCCACAGAGACAGTGGTGAAAGAGTGATTAGTGCTGAATTCTGTCCATCCTGCTGGTGTTTTTACAGTGCAATATGAATATAATAGCCCCGCAAAAGAAGCTAAGCTCACACTAAACAAAGTAAGTAGTTTGTCAGAGACTAAAGCAGCCTCGAAACAGGTGAGTTAGTGACACAGACAAGAGTGCAAGAACACCAATATCCAGCATGATATTTAAGTTATTATTCTTTTACTTTTGAACTTTGATAAGTACAGTATTTTTGGCCAAAGCAATGGCACATTAAAGTCAAATATTTTTTTCTTTTTTGTGTTGTCAAAAATAATGTCAAAGTTTAAGCTTATTTTAGGTTATAAATGATCAAACACAAACTGTGGAGTTATAGTGGCACAAACTCTTCAGTGTTGGGCAGTAGCATCACTGCTTTTGATTCAAAAATCTTTGGGGTAACTAAGCTCTTTTATTTATTAAATAATGCAGTAGCGTCCGCCCAAACTACATTTGAATTACAAAAATATTTTTCCCGTACCAGAACATACAACACCAGAAGATCTGCATCTTTTATAAATATCTGCAAAACCAATAGTTGATAAAAGACGCTGACGCGGCTCATTTGCATTAATCTACAACGACATTAACCATGTGTCATTTCATGCCCACTAATAAATGGAACGGACATGTATTTGGTGGATTATTTGGCCAGACCAAAACCAGACCAAAATCAGACCAAGACCAGACCAAAACCAGACCAAGACCAGACCAGGACTCTGGGTGGTTTACAGCTGTTGGAAATGTTGCTGTTGGTGAGTCTTTTATGTAGCTCACCAAGCTGCCTGTCTTGCGCTCTAAAACAGATGGAACTAATGCTGACAGATGATTTGAAAAAAAAATGTTTTATGTTGTAAATTTATTTATTTTATATATCTGACATTATAATCAGACGATTACCTATTTAACCAAATACTTTTTTCCTCTTACTTGAGTAATGTTTTGGATGACTACTTTTTATTTTGAAGTAACACTACTCTACTACAATTTTAGACTACTCTACCCACCTCTGGCCTTTTGTTACTGGAGAGTTGTAATGATGTTTCTATAAATACATGGTAAAGTGGGCCCCCATGACCTGCCCTGCTGAGGGCCCCCAGATGATTGTATCCCAATCATAACGTAATCAACCACACTTCACATGCTCCCTTTATGCACCCTTCCAGCAAGGGTCCATTAGGCCTGACTTCACTGAAGGATGTTACCCACCTTTGACATAAGCAATGTTACTAGAGAATGTCAAACAGGAGGCCTTTGGGGCCCTCAGTATGAATGCACACTTGAGGGGCGTAGTGTGAGTTTTGGGACAAGGCCAGTTTCATAAATGTACAAGTCTGTAGAGGGAAATGTTTAAGCTATGTTTAAGATATTTAGGTTTTATTGAACAGAGAAAGTATCCTCTGAGATCTACTGAAAAACGACAAAGCTATAAATAGTATCACATCCTATATGTACACAAAGTCTTTTCCTATAATGTCCTGATACTCTTACAGTATAAGTATACAGCATTCATCTGCTTAAGGATATTCAAATTGAATTACAGATCAAACTTTTCTTAAATGTCACTTTTCCGACATTTTAAAACATTGATATTTGATTGCATCATTTGTATGAGCCAGGATATGGAGACAAATTAATATTGCAGACTAATTACTCCGAAGTCACCAGAACTAGAAGAGTCGGCCTACATTCATTTATTCAGCGATACTTTCAGGTGTTAGACTCCACAGATGGATCATGTCAGACTGGGAGGAGAAGCAGGAAGTCCTCTCAGGGTTCTGTTTGGAGTTGAAAGACCGTCCCACAATGGCTGACTGCTGCCTCCACCTGCGCTGAAAGGGCCGGCTGCCACTGTTTCAACGGGCTCGGTGCACACCCCAGCAGGCTTCCAGATAGCGGCTAAAGAGCTTATTTCCCCAAATCTCTTTATCCTTTCTCGAGACGTTGACAGAAAGTCAGTTAACTCTAGCCAGTGGCAGCTGCATGGGTTTTGCATAATTAATTATTTATACGGAGCCAGACATAGTAATTACCATCCAGATGAATATGATATTCTAATCAGGCAGGCTTTAATTTTAATTGCCCTCCAGCATCTAACTGTCAGTGCTGGCCTGGCTTGATAAAGTGGAGAGTCTCTAAACACCATTAGACATCTGCTCGCCGTGCATCGCCCCCCGCTCCTCACCGGCCCGCCAGCCACACATAAAAATCAATACACGGCCGCCGGATCTTGCTAATTTTTCTACGGGAAGCCAGTTTTTGTCAATGACAAAACGAGAGCAGGGCTTGAAGCTACGGAGCCGTGTCCTCTGTGATAGATGAGACAGGCCAGGGTTTTGTGTTGCTTTCCCTCATTTTTTGAGGAATTTAGAGGATCATCTCAAAATAATTCATGGCCAAGCTGTTATTCTTCCTAATAAGAGTGTTTTGATTGGTAAAAGGAAGATCAAGGGAGTGATTTGTTTTTCAGGGAGTCATATTTTGTTTCATCGTTAGTGGGAACGTAATATTTATATGTGAACTAATAATGAAACAGATTAGCATTCAGATATGTTTTTATGGTTTAATTAAACTACAATAATATAATACAGTACTCTCCAAAGCAGTTTCATAAAGACAGAGGACATGATGCAAACAGCAGCCAATTCTTCACCACAAAATACAAAGACCTTACATCAGTCTGAGGTTTAGAGTTGTAAATACACACTTGCTGTATTTTTGCCAGTCATAGATTTGATGTTGACAGACCTCTCTCTATGTGAGCATGTGATTGGCCAAAGCTTTTAGTGTGTGTGGAACACTCTCTTCCATTAAAATCCTTGATAATACAGACTAGAACTAAAAATCTTATCTCACAGTTGATTCCCAGTGCAATTTCCAGAAAGTAATTAAATGTTTTTCTTCAAAAACTAAAAAAAGCATATCCTCCTTTTAATAAAAACGAGATTTCTCACCTGAGCTGAAGGATTTAGCTGCTGCCGAGGCAGTAGACAGAAACACTTATCTTGTATTACAGATGTCTTTCTTCACTAAACAACAAATAAAAACTTACAAAAGTCAGAATCCCAGAACCTCGGTTCCAGGAGCTTGTTAATGACCGGCTAGTTTTCACCTAGGTGAGTGTTTTTGTCCTATATCTTATGCTTTCATCTTGCATTAGCATTAGCAGTTGATTCTCAATGTCTCCATGAGTATAATCTAACTCAGCTCCTCCTGACCACAGACAAAGTTCAAAAAACTTTTATTCATTATTTTAATGGTTTTTGGTCAACTTCTTACATCTCCACCATTTGCGTACTTCTACCCAGTGAGGCTTGTAGGAACTTCTGTTAGTTTCTCGTTTTAATCAGTTGTAGCAACCAGACATCATGTTGAATATCAGTATTAATTTCACGTTACGCATTAAAAGAAGTTATAGTACCTTAATAAGACCAACTTGCACACTCAAGCAAGACCTGATCATAGCAGCTGACATATAATTATTTAATAAGTTAAACATGCTTAGACTAAGTAACATTTTTATCTTCATAAATATCTTTTTAAGTCTTTACAGATGGTTAATTGAGTTGTTGCGGTGTGTTTAAAGCACGCATTATCCCCCTCTGGCCGAAAACAGCATTTGCAAGTTGAGCTGCGACAAATAGCTTTACAGTAATTCAAAATACAAATAGCAACCTCCTGCAGTGTGATGAATGTATGATCTCGCTAAGATCAAACCAAAATGGCACACACTTTATGTCATTATGAGTCATGGCAGAGCCACAAAAAAGACAGAAAACCTTTGTCTGAAGATTCTAGGAAGAGAAAACGTCAGTTAGACCGAAAGGGAGCTCGCTCTCGAGTCAGCTTTGGCCAAGCTTTTACAGAATGGCGTCAGCTCAAACAAAGTGAAGGACTCAAAACTGATTCCAACGTGGTTTTTATTTTGTTGAACTTGTCAGATACTTTGCCAAACAACTTTATATTCTCCCTATTTTCATTAGATTTATTGTTTTTTTATTCCCTCTAGATATGGCTACTGTTATGTGACATTTCTTTAGCTTAAGGTTTGCAGAGATGCAAGCATGCTATGTTAGGAGTGTTTGTTTTTTTTATTTACAGGTTTTATGAGAGACAACAGCAGTTCAGTAGTTTCAGTTTTATACTAAATGCCCCGAATGCAACTGGCTTCACTTTTAGACCCAGTGCAAGATTTCACAAGGCCAAAGCTACTCAATTGTTATGACAATAATATGTACAATATGTATTTATTCATTTTCTACCGCTTATTCCCATTAGGGGTCGCTGGTGATTTTTTTTGCATATAACATTTTGGTTGACGGTGAATAAAACAATGTATATATTATGACTTTATAAGACAATTTCTGAAATCCATTGAGATTTCTTGTACTGTATTTGCAGTTTCTTTTTGAAAAACTAGTTTGCTGGTGAGCGTTGTTGTCCAGATCTGCACAAGGAGTAAAGTGTAATTCACTTAGTTCTGCTTTAAACTGTGCTAGCTTGTAGACTAAACTGTATAAGATTGAAAATAAAAAAATTGCATCTACTGTTGTAGCACCTGTGTTTTGTGCCTGTACATACTGATCTGAGTCCCACTGATACATCTCTCTGCAGCAGAAACAGCTGTTCTCACGAATAGGTTTTTCATTTCATTTTAAACATAATCTCACAAATCCCCAAAGTGTACATGGTGGCAGTTTGGGAATCTAGTAAATTAGTGCTTACAGTAAATGAAATGAAATAAGAATGTGGAACAATTAAATGTACAAAGCAAGGATGTGATATTCACATTATTTCTGGAGACAGGTGGTGTTTTTACACGTCTATAGTTATCACTGCCGGTAAACAAAGCAGCAGCAGACAGACATGTAGGCTGGATGTGCTTAGAAACAGCTGATTGGGGGGAAGTTGCAACAGTTTGGGAAATCATTTCCTGTTGTATGGCGCACGCTATTGGGCTCTGCCTCATGTGAGCCGAGCGCGCACCTGCCATGAGATGAACGGTGCACAAATGAAAACACTTAAACTTCCCTGACACAATCTGGAACGTGGAGGAAACATATGGAATCGGCAGTTATTATGGTGCGCTGGCTCATGTGAGAAGATGGATGGCTTCACAGATGTGGCTGACAGACTGATAATCCCAGTGTCCCCCGCAGTTTGGGCCCCTTCCCAGAGCACTCTAGGAATATAAGGGATGTTAAGTTACATTAGGTGTGATGGCTTAGTTTAGCCTTTTCGTACAATATGATACTATTTAATTTATGGTTGCCTGAAAGCTGATTCATTTGGACTATTAGAGTTGAGCAGAAATTAATCACATTTGAACATAAAGTGTTTCACAAATCAAAAGCACTCATAGTTTTAGTCACGTCTGTTTATGTGCAAGCGGTTGTGTGTGACAATTTCTCATTAAATCGAATGATGATGCTGTAGTGTGCGCTAGTAGGGCAAAGATAACAATGCATCTATTAGCCCCTCCGCCCAATATCACCACCAGTCACCATTGCAAACACATAAAACTTTCACATTTCACATTATAGCTTCCACTAAATACTGCAGTGATTTATCACTCAGCTGATGACTGAGGCAAAAATAATGTTCATACAAGAGAGACTGGAAACTGAAGAGCAACAAATAATACTAATGCTAGATGCGTCCAATTCTCCTAAATGGGACAAATAATGCTCCAGTTAATGTATTTATCTGAGAATCTCCTGCTCTGCCTGTCACTTCTTCTCCACTCTCTCTCAGAAGTACAGGGGACCTCACTGTTAATGTTACTGTTACTGTTAAGTCTCTAGGTTTCAAAAACAAACTGAGGTCCCTGGGCTGAACACATTTAACCCCAATAGCCGGGAATTCAAGAGGTTGACCTTCACACCTGTCAATCACCAAATGAGGAAGATGATTGGTGCTTAGGTCACTGTCATTGGGAAGTAAAACAACTAAGCTTTTTCCTATTTTTGTGGCAATTTAGAGACATTTTTTTCTAATCTGGTCTCTAATCTTGTTTCTAATCTGGCTAATCTTGTCAAAATATTTTTTAATGTTAATATAGCTAGTAAATATTTAACAATACATTGAAAAGCCGAAATGATACCCCTGTACAGGACGTCTGAGATCATTTACAAGAGCTCTATCATCCCAACTGCCATAAGACTGAAAAATCAGTCAGACTGTGGAATAGGAAGTGTATGAATAAGATAAAAGTGGTTCATATCCAACACCTAAGATGGCATGTGGGATTGGGGGTCACATAAAATGACGAAAAGTTTTAAATCAAAAGCATCTGGACTTTCGCCTCTTAATTCCAAGAGACTTTTTAAATTCTGAGATCAACGGGTACGAGACCTGCGCATTCAAAGATGCCTTTACGTTAACCTTTTCTTCAAGATGACCTGGATGACTGAGAACCTTCACAGACACCTCCCAAAAAATAAAATAAAAAAAGTTTAGAAAGCAAATATCTCATGCATTTGCTGTAAAGAATATTGTAATGTCTTATTGCACCACTCTGGAATCAGCAGAAAATGTAAACCTAAAACCTTGGTTGAGTAACTGAAAGCCCTCGCATGGACATAAGCGGGGTCCTTCAGAGATCCTTGTTTCTCATCATCATTCACCAAACAGAGCCAAATTCCTGTATGCGGCTTCACGGCTCGGGCTTGTTTTGATCTGCTCACAGCGACCGAGGTGAGGGGAAGTGAGGTCCTCAGATGTCTATGGCTGCTCATGCCCAAAGTTTGAATTTCATTAAAGAGCCATGTGCTCCCTGGGCTGGCGGGAACAAAGCCGGAGCCCGACTCAATGGTAATCCTGCCTGCTAGTGCTAGGGTCGGAGGTCAGGCGGCGCCCGCAGATGAATCCTGTGGTCGGTGGCAGAGGCTATGATGGAGAGAGGAGAAGACAGTTATCCAGGGAGAATATAATGAGCAGGATTGGAGGAGAGAGCTGCGGGAAAACTTCAATACAAGAAGAGAAGAAGTCCAAAGCAGAATGGAGTCGCTCAGTGAGCCACATACAGTATCTATCAAATATATTCAGGCAAGGGTTCACATTTACATGCTGGCCTTATTAAGCCAGGACATTCTTGAAAATGTTCTTAAAATATATACGGCCATTCCATCCCTCAAATGTGTGGTACTTTAATGTGGATGCAATAAAAAAGACAATTTTAAAAAAGAGATCAAAATTGTATGAAATCAAAGAAGTTCTTGTGGCAACAGTTTTAATGCAAAGTAGACAATAAATTTATTGATTTGTTTGGCTTAGGGCAATAGGAACACTGATTGGATACAAAACAGGAACCAAATCTTTCTTATAAATTCTTTATTAATGGCAAAAAACAGCATATAGCACAAGTTGTTTTAGGTATTTTTTCACTTCTTGTTACAGTGCATGCCGGTTAGATTGTGTATGGGTCAACACAGTTTGTTAGCGAGGGCTACAGTTAATGACTGAGCTCACATGCATGGTCGGAAAAACTCTAAGTGCATAATGGTGTCTTCTGAGTTTGAGGAGTGACCGCTTTTTAAGCCCTCGTTTTTGATGCATTGATCTGACATTTTACTGCCCCCCTTTCCTTCACACCCACACCTTCTTTTACATCTAGACAAATGAAAACTGTTTTGGTTGTTATCAAAAATGCCAAACACATTGTCAATCCAGTCATTGTTAGACAATTTTGGTTCTAATATTCAGCCACGTGAAATCTCGAGTCACTGGTCGCCAAGTCAAGTCGGCAAGTCTTTTTACATTTTCTCAAATTGAGTCCAAAGTCATCAAATTGATCAAATTCATCAAAGTCATGTGACTTAAAGCCACACTTGGTTTATATAGCAAAAGCTTACATTTTCAACATGTTAGAGTAAAATCCTGATATGTCTGTGACTTAGTAACAGCACAGCATTCATAAACTGCCAGAGAGTTTGATTAAGAAACATACCGTAGTGTTAATAAGTTCTGCCTAGCTGAAAAATCACAAATACCCTTGTAGAATTTGTGATTATTTTGGCCATTTTTCAGAGAAAATGAATGTAAACTTATGAGCACAGCTGCACACCTAAAACACACAGGATCTGTTCTCTGAATGAGCTGCGTGATGTGACCACACGGCTCACGAACTGTCCAACTTTACTGCAGGCTTTTTTTCTCTGGCAACTGCTGCAGCCGTGTAGAAAAGCTCAGTCTGTTCTCTCTAACAAGAGAGAACAAAGTCATCTTTTACTACCTTCACTTTTCTGGTCCAATTCAAAATTCTGTTGAACTGTGAGAACTCTTCACATAGAAACACAGAGAGATGGATAAGTCAGACAAAAAGAGAAAAGCCAAATGCATAAGATGAAAAGAAAGTGAGTGAGACATAAGGCACAGCCAGAGGCCGGATTCTGTGCTGTTGTGTGAAAGCCACTTAGCGCCTGAGGACAAGCCCAGGGCTAATAACAGAAAGTTGCTCATCACTCTGACCTTGCTTTGGGAAGTGAAGCCCTAATAAGGACACAGAATGAAGAGGGGGAAAAAAAAGTATTTTCCATTTCTCTCTAGAGCAAACAGTCTCTCTATAGGATCTAATGAAGGCCGCTGTTGGATGGGGATACATTAAAAAACCCAGGATTTAACAGTGTATAACATGGAAATTGTCTTTGAACATGTTGGCGCTGCATGATAAGTAATAGACTGTGAAATTTGTAACTCAATTATAAGAGGCTTTCATAGTAATAGGATTTTTGAACAGGCCAGCATTAGTAATTTTGGTTTCATCTGTCAAACACCGCTTTGGACCATGTTACACTTAGTTAAGGGCTTCACAGTGTGAAAGTGGTTTCTGGCCTGCCACACGCTCAGATCCGCAGAGTGCTTTTGGTCTCATAAAGATCAGAAATACAGCCAGCCCGTCTGGAATATAGCTCCACATCATCATTTATACATCTTTGAGTAGGCCGACGTATAAGCTGCCACCACGGGGGTTCCACTGCTGTTTTCATGTGTAGGGTCATTTGAAATCATTGTTGCAATTCTTTATGTAAGTTCTTATCGCCATATGCTAATTAACTTAAACTTATAAAAGTAAATGTGTCAGACTTGGGTGAATTATCCCACAAAAGAATGAACCTCATGTGTTAAGTGTGATAATAACTGGAAGTTATAAAAGAAATGAGGGTAAGAAGTTTGTGTTTGAAATTATTGCCCCTTTTTCTGCAGCTCACTCTGTGTTTTGAACATGCCACTGATTCCTGCTGCCACAAAAAGTTAAAGTTGAAAGTTAAAGGTGCATTACGGAGGTTTAAGAAATTTCCTGGAAGACACCACACACAGATGCACAATGTTTACAGAAGTAAGAAAAAGTACAAATCTGCAAGTTTATTGTTACAGTAAAATGTTATATTTACTCATTAGTAGTAATAAGACGGTTGTAAAGTAAAACAATCAAACAAGACCCAAATTGACTCTTGTAACTGCCCATCAACAATCAGATTGCATTGTTAATAATAACTAATGCATTTGTTTATGCTGTCTGAAAACTATTGTTTTACTATGCAGTTAAAGCGGAAAAGCCCATATGTAACCGCCATTTTATTGCCCTGTCATAACAACAATATCGGTCAATAGGGGACCAATGCGCGCAAATTCGAACCCAAATGCCCAAATGAAATTGAGCATACCGGCTAATTCAGGAAACCACGGTGGACAGTAATTGTGTCAGTTTACTGATCCCCCTGAGGTAGGATTATGAATGTGTCAAAAAGGAACACATACTACATACTGCATTTCAGAACATATTTATAAAATGGTTAATGTGAGTTGTTGCTTCACAGCAAGAAGGTCCTTGGTTAGATTCCCATCCAGGGCAGGGCCTTTCTGTGTGGAGTTTTTTTTTACCCTTGAGCAAAAGGCTGTACAGAGACCTCAAATAGTTACACTTACATCTATAAACTCTTTAAATAGTATCCAGAAGCATCATAAAACTCTGGCATTTTTGCAAAAAAGAATTGGGTAGGTTTCTGAAAGTTACCTGTGTGACTTTATCACAGGCTGAGGGTTATAGTAGGACTTTGGAATAGTCTGGGTATAACATTTCAGGAGTTTCATGTCACCATCTTTTTTTCAGCCTATGTGGGTCATCTTCAGTGGACGTGGGGTTAAACTACTGTGTTTTTCAGTGGCTTTGGGAAGAGCTGCAGGGCTTCTCTCCACCTTTAGTCAAAGCTGAGAGCTGGTGCTAGTGTATCACTTACACTTTACCAGGCATTGATTTTTTTAGGTGGACTTTTGAGACACTTTGCTTTTGGCTCTAAGTACATTGTTTCACTGCTTTGATAATAGTTCAACCAGTAAGACAAATTTAATGCCTGTGGTGTACATCTGTAAAACTAGGGAACTAGGGAATTAAGGCACTACAAAAAAAAAATTGGCGATAATGCTGGATTTACTTTAGAATTGATATGATTTCTTGTTGTTGTTCAGATTGTGTGTCAAGACATTCATGCTACTAATGCACATATATATATATATATAGATATATACAGTAGTGCTAAAACATTACTACACAGTGGATTCAGTTGTGAACTTTATGGGGACTTTCAGTTTTTTTACCCTTTTTTTAGGCATTTTTCATTTAAGAATTGAGTCAAAGTGAATGAGAAAAATGAAAATGAAGAGGAAAAAAATTATTCTATTGGGCTGGTCTTAAAAGATAGCTTTTGGACAATTTCAAAAAAGAGGCAATCTCCTAAAAGTGAAGTGAAGTCAGGCTACTTGCATCAGTGTCTCTAGTAAGAAACTTTGACAAGCAGTCCTCCAGGAGCGAGGACTTCCATCACTGGGGACCTAGAGCAGTGTTTCTCCCGGGACCACTTAACCCATAAGACAAATATTTATTGACCACCTAACCTAAATAGCACCCAAAACAATATACCAACTTTCACAGTTCAGGAATGTCAAGCTAAATTGATACAATGTACTGGTCTGTGTAGCCTTTGTAGTGGCCAACAGATTTTTGTCTTGATGCTAGAAAACCTTAATCGTTTCCCAATTAGCAATAAGAAAAAGGAAATGGAAAATAAAGAAATAACCCCATTTTTGCTATCCGTTTTGAAAAAAAAACATTGTAAAGTGAAAAACCAGCCGTTTCATTTCATTTCATATTTAGGTAAACTAAAAAAAATAAAAATAAATTATGACTGGATATTTTATATTAGCTAGAAGAGCAGCTGCTCCACACTGGAGACCTACTGTGAGGATTAGTGCAGCAGACTTTTTTAAAGACTGGACCTTTTAAAAGACTGGACCGCAGAGACCGGGGATGGGGAAGCTCAGAACAGGAAAGGAGAGCACAGAAGAGCAGTGGGTCGGCTGGAAAGAAAGAGTTTTGTGCATCAGGACTTCTGAAGTCCTGTAGCTGACCTGCAGCAGGTTCCCTCCGCATTTTCTGATGAACAAGACTCCTCTGCACCTGTCCACCGCTCTATCATCCCAACTGCCATAAGACTGAAAAATCAGTCAGACTGTGGAATAGGAAGTGTATGAATAAGATAAAAGTGGTTCATATCCAACACCTAAGATGGCATGTGGGATTGGGGGTCACATAAAATGACGAAAAGTTTTAAATCAAAAGCATCTGGACTTTCGCCTCTTAATTCCAAGAGACTTTTTAAATTCTGAGATCAACGGTACGAGACCTGCGCATTCAAAGATGCCTTTACGTTAACCTTTTCTTCAAGATGACCTGGATGACTGAGAACCTTCACAGACACCTCCCAAAAAATAAAATAAAAAAAGTTTAGAAAGCAAATATCTCATGCATTTGCTGTAAAGAATATTGTAATGTCTTATTGCACCACTCTGGAATCAGCAGAAAATGTAAACCTAAAACCTTGGTTGAGTAACTGAAAGCCCTCGCATGGACATAAGCGGGGTCCTTCAGAGATCCTTGTTTCTCATCATCATTCACCAAACAGAGCCAAATTCCTGTATGCGGCTTCACGGCTCGGGCTTGTTTTGATCTGCTCACAGCGACCGAGGTGAGGAAGTGAGGTCCTCAGATGTCTATGGCTGCTCATGCCCAAAGTTTGAATTTCATTAAAGAGCCATGTGCTCCCTGGGCTGGCGGGAACAAAGCCGGAGCCCGACTCAATGGTAATCCTGCCTGCTAGTGCTAGGGTCGGAGGTCAGGCGGCGCCCGCAGATGAATCCTGTGGTCGGTGGCAGAGGCTATGATGGAGAGAGGAGAAGACAGTTATCCAGGGAGAATATAATGAGCAGGATTGGAGGAGAGAGCTGCGGGAAAACTTCAATACAAGAAGAGAAGAAGTCCAAAGCAGAATGGAGTCGCTCAGTGAGCCACATACAGTATCTATCAAATATATTCAGGCAAGGGTTCACATTTACATGCTGGCCTTATTAAGCCAGGACATTCTTGAAAATGTTCTTAAAATATATACGGCCATTCCATCCCTCAAATGTGTGGTACTTTAATGTGGATGCAATAAAAAAGACAATTTTAAAAAAGAGATCAAAATTGTATGAAATCAAAGAAGTTCTTGTGGCAACAGTTTTAATGCAAAGTAGACAATAAATTTATTGATTTGTTTGGCTTAGGGCAATAGGAACACTGATTGGATACAAAACAGGAACCAAATCTTTCTTATAAATTCTTTATTAATGGCAAAAAACAGCATATAGCACAAGTTGTTTTAGGTATTTTTTTCACTTCTTGTTACAGTGCATGCCGGTTAGATTGTGTATGGGTCAACACAGTTTGTTAGCGAGGCGGCTACAGTTAATGACTGAGCTCACATGCATGGTCGGAAAAACTCTAAGTGCATAATGGTGTCTTCTGAGTTTGAGGAGTGACCGCTTTTTAAGCCCTCGTTTTTGATGCATTGATCTGACATTTTACTGCCCCCCTTTCCTTCACACCCACACCTTCTTTTACATCTAGACAAATGAAAACTGTTTTGGTTGTTATCAAAAATGCCAAACACATTGTCAATCCAGTCATTGTTAGACAATTTTGGTTCTAATATTCAGCCACGTGAAATCTCGAGTCACTGGTCGCCAAGTCAAGTCGGCAAGTCTTTTTACATTTTCTCAAATTGAGTCCAAAGTCATCAAATTGATCAAATTCATCAAAGTCATGTGACTTAAAGCCACACTTGGTTTATATAGCAAAAGCTTACATTTTCAACATGTTAGAGTAAAATCCCTGATATGTCTGTGACTTAGTAACAGCACAGCATTCATAAACTGCCAGAGAGTTTGATTAAGAAACATACCGTAGTGTTAATAAGTTCTGCCTAGCTGAAAAATCACAAATACCCTTGTAGAATTTGTGATTATTTTGGCCATTTTTCAGAGAAAATGAATGTAAACTTATGAGCACAGCTGCACACCTAAAACACACAGGATCTGTTCTCTGAATGAGCTGCGTGATGTGACCACACGGCTCACGAACTGTCCAACTTTACTGCAGGCTTTTTCTCTGGCAACTGCTGCAGCCGTGTAGAAAGCTCAGTCTGTTCTCTCTAACAAGAGAGAACAAAGTCATCTTTACTACCTTCACTTTTCTGGTCCAATTCAAAATTCTGTTGAACTGTGAGAACTCTTCACATAGAAACACAGAGAGATGGATAAGTCAGACAAAAAGAGAAAAGCCAAATGCATAAGATGAAAAGAAAGTGAGTGAGACATAAGGCACAGCCAGAGGCCGGATTCTGTGCTGTTGTGTGAAAGCCACTTAGCGCCTGAGGACAAGCCCAGGGCTAATAACAGAAAGTTGCTCATCACTCTGACCTTGCTTTGGGAAGTGAAGCCCTAATAAGGACACAGAATGAAGAGGGGGAAAAAAAAGTATTTTCCATTTCTCTCTAGAGCAAACAGTCTCTCTATAGGATCTAATGAAGGCCGCTGTTGGATGGGGATACATTAAAAAACCCAGGATTTAACAGTGTATAACATGGAAATTGTCTTTGAACATGTTGGCGCTGCATGATAAGTAATAGACTGTGAAATTTGTAACTCAATTATAAGAGGCTTTCATAGTAATAGGATTTTTGAACAGGCCAGCATTAGTAATTTTGGTTTCATCTGTCAAACACCGCTTTGGACCATGTTACACTTAGTTAAGGGCTTCACAGTGTGAAAGTGGTTTCTGGCCTGCCACACGCTCAGATCCGCAGAGTGCTTTTGGTCTCATAAAGATCAGAAATACAGCCAGCCCGTCTGGAATATAGCTCCACATCATCATTTATACATCTTTGAGTAGGCCGACGTATAAGCTGCCACCACGGGGGTTCCACTGCTGTTTTCATGTGTAGGGGTCATTTGAAATCATTGTTGCAATTCTTTATGTAAGTTCTTATCGCCATATGCTAATTAACTTAAACTTATAAAAGTAAATGTGTCAGACTTGGGTGAATTATCCCACAAAAGAATGAACCTCATGTGTTAAGTGTGATAATAACTGGAAGTTATAAAAGAAATGAGGGTAAGAAGTTTGTGTTTGAAATTATTGCCCCTTTTTCTGCAGCTCACTCTGTGTTTTGAACATGCCACTGATTCCTGCTGCCACAAAAAGTTAAAGTTGAAAGTTAAAGGTGCATTACGGAGGTTTAAGAAATTTCCTGGAAGACACCACACACAGATGCACAATGTTTACAGAAGTAAGAAAAAGTACAAATCTGCAAGTTTATTGTTACAGTAAAATGTTATATTTACTCATTAGTAGTAATAAGACGGTTGTAAAGTAAAACAATCAAACAAGACCCAAATTGACTCTTGTAACTGCCCATCAACAATCAGATTGCATTGTTAATAATAACTAATGCATTTGTTTATGCTGTCTGAAAACTATTGTTTTACTATGCAGTTAAAGCGGAAAAGCCCATATGTAACCGCCATTTTATTGCCCTGTCATAACAACAATATCGGTCAATAGGGGACCAATGCGCGCAAATTCGAACCCAAATGCCCAAATGAAATTGAGCATACCGGCTAATTCAGGAAACCACGGTGGACAGTAATTGTGTCAGTTTACTGATCCCCCTGAGGTAGGATTATGAATGTGTCAAAAAGGAACACATACTACATACTGCATTTCAGAACATATTTATAAAATGGTTAATGTGAGTTGTTGCTTCACAGCAAGAAGGTCCTTGGTTAGATTCCCATCCAGGGCAGGGCCTTTCTGTGTGGAGTTTTTTTTTACCCTTGAGCAAAAGGCTGTACAGAGACCTCAAATAGTTACACTTACATCTATAAACTCTTTAAATAGTATCCAGAAGCATCATAAAACTCTGGCATTTTTGCAAAAAAGAATTGGGTAGGTTTCTGAAAGTTACCTGTGTGACTTTATCACAGGCTGAGGGTTATAGTAGGACTTTGGAATAGTCTGGGTATAACATTTCAGGAGTTTCATGTCACCATCTTTTTTTCAGCCTATGTGGGTCATCTTCAGTGGACGTGGGGTTAAACTACTGTGTTTTTCAGTGGCTTTGGGAAGAGCTGCAGGGCTTCTCTCCACCTTTAGTCAAAGCTGAGAGCTGGTGCTAGTGTATCACTTACACTTTACCAGGCATTGATTTTTTTAGGTGGACTTTTGAGACACTTTGCTTTTGGCTCTAAGTACATTGTTTCACTGCTTTGATAATAGTTCAACCAGTAAGACAAATTTAATGCCTGTGGTGTACATCTGTAAAACTAGGGAACTAGGGAATTAAGGCACTACAAAAAAAAAATTGGCGATAATGCTGGATTTACTTTAGAATTGATATGATTTCTTGTTGTTGTTCAGATTGTGTGTCAAGACATTCATGCTACTAATGCACATATATATATATATATAGATATATACAGTAGTGCTAAAACATTACTACACAGTGGATTCAGTTGTGAACTTTATGGGGACTTTCAGTTTTTTTACCCTTTTTTTAGGCATTTTTCATTTAAGAATTGAGTCAAAGTGAATGAGAAAAATGAAAATGAAGAGGAAAAAAATTATTCTATTGGGCTGGTCTTAAAAGATAGCTTTTGGACAATTTCAAAAAAGAGGCAATCTCCTAAAAGTGAAGTGAAGTCAGGCTACTTGCATCAGTGTCTCTAGTAAGAAACTTTGACAAGCAGTCCTCCAGGAGCGAGGACTTCCATCACTGGGGACCTAGAGCAGTGTTTCTCCCGGGACCACTTAACCCATAAGACAAATATTTATTGACCACCTAACCTAAATAGCACCCAAAACAATATACCAACTTTCACAGTTCAGGAATGTCAAGCTAAATTGATACAATGTACTGGTCTGTGTAGCCTTTGTAGTGGCCAACAGATTTTTGTCTTGATGCTAGAAAACCTTAATCGTTTCCCAATTAGCAATAAGAAAAAGGAAATGGAAAATAAAGAAATAACCCCATTTTTGCTATCCGCTTTGAAAAAAACATTGTAAAGTGAAAAACCAGCCGTTTCATTTCATTTCATATTTAGGTAAACTAAAAAAAATAAAAATAAATTATGACTGGATATTTTATATTAGCTAGAAGAGCAGCTGCTCCACACTGGAGACCTACTGTGAGGATTAGTGCAGCAGACTTTTTTAAAGACTGGACCTTTTAAAAGACTGGACCGCAGAGACCGGGGATGGGGAAGCTCAGAACAGGAAAGGAGAGCACAGAAGAGCAGTGGGTCGGCTGGAAAGAAAGAGTTTTGTGCATCAGGACTTCTGAAGTCCTGTAGCTGACCTGCAGCAGGTTCCCTCCGCATTTTCTGATGAACAAGACTCCTCTGCACCTGTCCACCGCTCTATCATCCCAACTGCCATAAGACTGAAAAATCAGTCAGACTGTGGAATAGGAAGTGTATGAATAAGATAAAAGTGGTTCATATCCAACACCTAAGATGGCATGTGGGATTGGGGGTCACATAAAATGACGAAAAGTTTTAAATCAAAAGCATCTGGACTTTCGCCTCTTAATTCCAAGAGACTTTTTAAATTCTGAGATCAACGGTACGAGACCTGCGCATTCAAAGATGCCTTTACGTTAACCTTTTCTTCAAGATGACCTGGATGACTGAGAACCTTCACAGACACCTCCCAAAAATAAATAAAAAAGTTTAGAAAGCAAATATCTCATGCATTTGCTGTAAAGAATATTGTAATGTCTTATTGCACCACTCTGGAATCAGCAGAAAATGTAAACCTAAAACCTTGGTTGAGTAACTGAAAGCCCTCGCATGGACATAAGCGGGTCCTTCAGAGATCCTTGTTTCTCATCATCATTCACCAAACAGAGCCAAATTCCTGTATGCGGCTTCACGGCTCGGGCTTGTTTTGATCTGCTCACAGCGACCGAGGTGAGGAAGTGAGGTCCTCAGATGTCTATGGCTGCTCATGCCCAAAGTTTGAATTTCATTAAAGAGCCATGTGCTCCTGGGCTGGCGGGAACAAAGCCGGAGCCCGACTCAATGGTAATCCTGCCTGCTAGTGCTAGGGTCGGAGGTCAGGCGGCGCCGCAGATGAATCCTGTGGTCGGTGGCAGAGGCTATGATGGAGAGAGGAGAAGACAGTTATCCAGGAGAATATAATGAGCAGGATTGGAGGAGAGAGCTGCGGGAAAACTTCAATACAAGAAGAGAAGAAGTCCAAAGCAGAATGGAGTCGCTCAGTGAGCCACATACAGTATCTATCAAATATATTCAGGCAAGGGTTCACATTTACATGCTGGCCTTATTAAGCCAGGACATTCTTGAAAATGTTCTTAAAATATATACGGCCATTCCATCCCTCAAATGTGTGGTACTTTAATGTGGATGCAATAAAAAAGACAATTTTAAAAAAGAGATCAAAATTGTATGAAATCAAAGAAGTTCTTGTGGCAACAGTTTTAATGCAAAGTAGACAATAAATTTATTGATTTGTTTGGCTTAGGGCAATAGGAACACTGATTGGATACAAAACAGGAACCAAATCTTTCTTATAAATTCTTTATTAATGGCAAAAAACAGCATATAGCACAAGTTGTTTTAGGTATTTTTTTCACTTCTTGTTACAGTGCATGCCGGTTAGATTGTGTATGGGTCAACACAGTTTGTTAGCGGCGGCTACAGTTAATGACTGAGCTCACATGCATGGTCGGAAAAACTCTAAGTGCATAATGGTGTCTTCTGAGTTTGAGGAGTGACCGCTTTTTAAGCCCTCGTTTTTGATGCATTGATCTGACATTTTACTGCCCCCCTTTCCTTCACACCCACACCTTCTTTTACATCTAGACAAATGAAAACTGTTTTGGTTGTTATCAAAAATGCCAAACACATTGTCAATCCAGTCATTGTTAGACAATTTTGGTTCTAATATTCAGCCACGTGAAATCTCGAGTCACTGGTCGCCAAGTCAAGTCGGCAAGTCTTTTTACATTTTCTCAAATTGAGTCCAAAGTCATCAAATTGATCAAATTCATCAAAGTCATGTGACTTAAAGCCACACTTGGTTTATATAGCAAAAGCTTACATTTTCAACATGTTAGAGTAAAATCCCTGATATGTCTGTGACTTAGTAACAGCACAGCATTCATAAACTGCCAGAGAGTTTGATTAAGAAACATACCGTAGTGTTAATAAGTTCTGCCTAGCTGAAAAATCACAAATACCCTTGTAGAATTTGTGATTATTTTGGCCATTTTTCAGAGAAAATGAATGTAAACTTATGAGCACAGCTGCACACCTAAAACACACAGGATCTGTTCTCTGAATGAGCTGCGTGATGTGACCACACGGCTCACGAACTGTCCAACTTTACTGCAGGCTTTTTTTCTCTGGCAACTGCTGCAGCCGTGTAGAAAGCTCAGTCTGTTCTCTCTAACAAGAGAGAACAAAGTCATCTTTTACTACCTTCACTTTTCTGGTCCAATTCAAAATTCTGTTGAACTGTGAGAACTCTTCACATAGAAACACAGAGAGATGGATAAGTCAGACAAAAAGAGAAAAGCCAAATGCATAAGATGAAAAGAAAGTGAGTGAGACATAAGGCACAGCCAGAGGCCGGATTCTGTGCTGTTGTGTGAAAGCCACTTAGCGCCTGAGGACAAGCCCAGGGCTAATAACAGAAAGTTGCTCATCACTCTGACCTTGCTTTGGGAAGTGAAGCCCTAATAAGGACACAGAATGAAGAGGGGGAAAAAAAAGTATTTTCCATTTCTCTCTAGAGCAAACAGTCTCTCTATAGGATCTAATGAAGGCCGCTGTTGGATGGGGATACATTAAAAAACCCAGGATTTAACAGTGTATAACATGGAAATTGTCTTTGAACATGTTGGCGCTGCATGATAAGTAATAGACTGTGAAATTTGTAACTCAATTATAAGAGGCTTTCATAGTAATAGGATTTTTGAACAGGCCAGCATTAGTAATTTTGGTTTCATCTGTCAAACACCGCTTTGGACCATGTTACACTTAGTTAAGGGCTTCACAGTGTGAAAGTGGTTTCTGGCCTGCCACACGCTCAGATCCGCAGAGTGCTTTTGGTCTCATAAAGATCAGAAATACAGCCAGCCCGTCTGGAATATAGCTCCACATCATCATTTATACATCTTTGAGTAGGCCGACGTATAAGCTGCCACCACGGGGGTTCCACTGCTGTTTTCATGTGTAGGGGTCATTTGAAATCATTGTTGCAATTCTTTATGTAAGTTCTTATCGCGCCATATGCTAATTAACTTAAACTTATAAAAGTAAATGTGTCAGACTTGGGTGAATTATCCCACAAAAGAATGAACCTCATGTGTTAAGTGTGATAATAACTGGAAGTTATAAAAGAAATGAGGGTAAGAAGTTTGTGTTTGAAATTATTGCCCCTTTTTCTGCAGCTCACTCTGTGTTTTGAACATGCCACTGATTCCTGCTGCCACAAAAAGTTAAAGTTGAAAGTTAAAGGTGCATTACGGAGGTTTAAGAAATTTCCTGGAAGACACCACACACAGATGCACAATGTTTACAGAAGTAAGAAAAAGTACAAATCTGCAAGTTTATTGTTACAGTAAAATGTTATATTTACTCATTAGTAGTAATAAGACGGTTGTAAAGTAAAACAATCAAACAAGACCCAAATTGACTCTTGTAACTGCCCATCAACAATCAGATTGCATTGTTAATAATAACTAATGCATTTGTTTATGCTGTCTGAAAACTATTGTTTTACTATGCAGTTAAAGCGGAAAAGCCCATATGTAACCGCCATTTTATTGCCCTGTCATAACAACAATATCGGTCAATAGGGGACCAATGCGCGCAAATTCGAACCCAAATGCCCAAATGAAATTGAGCATACCGGCTAATTCAGGAAACCACGGTGGACAGTAATTGTGTCAGTTTACTGATCCCCCTGAGGTAGGATTATGAATGTGTCAAAAAGGAACACATACTACATACTGCATTTCAGAACATATTTATAAAATGGTTAATGTGAGTTGTTGCTTCACAGCAAGAAGGTCCTTGGTTAGATTCCCATCCAGGGCAGGGCCTTTCTGTGTGGAGTTTTTTTTTACCCTTGAGCAAAAGGCTGTACAGAGACCTCAAATAGTTACACTTACATCTATAAACTCTTTAAATAGTATCCAGAAGCATCATAAAACTCTGGCATTTTTGCAAAAAAGAATTGGGTAGGTTTCTGAAAGTTACCTGTGTGACTTTATCACAGGCTGAGGGTTATAGTAGGACTTTGGAATAGTCTGGGTATAACATTTCAGGAGTTTCATGTCACCATCTTTTTTTCAGCCTATGTGGGTCATCTTCAGTGGACGTGGGGTTAAACTACTGTGTTTTTCAGTGGCTTTGGGAAGAGCTGCAGGGCTTCTCTCCACCTTTAGTCAAAGCTGAGAGCTGGTGCTAGTGTATCACTTACACTTTACCAGGCATTGATTTTTTTAGGTGGACTTTTGAGACACTTTGCTTTTGGCTCTAAGTACATTGTTTCACTGCTTTGATAATAGTTCAACCAGTAAGACAAATTTAATGCCTGTGGTGTACATCTGTAAAACTAGGGAACTAGGGAATTAAGGCACTACAAAAAAAAAATTGGCGATAATGCTGGATTTACTTTAGAATTGATATGATTTCTTGTTGTTGTTCAGATTGTGTGTCAAGACATTCATGCTACTAATGCACATATATATATATATATAGATATATACAGTAGTGCTAAAACATTACTACACAGTGGATTCAGTTGTGAACTTTATGGGGACTTTCAGTTTTTTTACCCTTTTTTTAGGCATTTTTCATTTAAGAATTGAGTCAAAGTGAATGAGAAAAATGAAAATGAAGAGGAAAAAAATTATTCTATTGGGCTGGTCTTAAAAGATAGCTTTTGGACAATTTCAAAAAAGAGGCAATCTCCTAAAAGTGAAGTGAAGTCAGGCTACTTGCATCAGTGTCTCTAGTAAGAAACTTTGACAAGCAGTCCTCCAGGAGCGAGGACTTCCATCACTGGGGACCTAGAGCAGTGTTTCTCCCGGGACCACTTAACCCATAAGACAAATATTTATTGACCACCTAACCTAAATAGCACCCAAAACAATATACCAACTTTCACAGTTCAGGAATGTCAAGCTAAATTGATACAATGTACTGGTCTGTGTAGCCTTTGTAGTGGCCAACAGATTTTTGTCTTGATGCTAGAAAACCTTAATCGTTTCCCAATTAGCAATAAGAAAAAGGAAATGGAAAATAAAGAAATAACCCCATTTTTGCTATCCGTTTTGAAAAAAAAACATTGTAAAGTGAAAAACCAGCCGTTTCATTTCATTTCATATTTAGGTAAACTAAAAAAAATAAAAATAAATTATGACTGGATATTTTATATTAGCTAGAAGAGCAGCTGCTCCACACTGGAGACCTACTGTGAGGATTAGTGCAGCAGACTTTTTTAAAGACTGGACCTTTTAAAAGACTGGACCGCAGAGACCGGGGATGGGGAAGCTCAGAACAGGAAAGGAGAGCACAGAAGAGCAGTGGGTCGGCTGGAAAGAAAGAGTTTTGTGCATCAGGACTTCTGAAGTCCTGTAGCTGACCTGCAGCAGGTTCCCTCCGCATTTTCTGATGAACAAGACTCCTCTGCACCTGTCCACCGCTCTATCATCCCAACTGCCATAAGACTGAAAAATCAGTCAGACTGTGGAATAGGAAGTGTATGAATAAGATAAAAGTGGTTCATATCCAACACCTAAGATGGCATGTGGGATTGGGGGTCACATAAAATGACGAAAAGTTTTAAATCAAAAGCATCTGGACTTTCGCCTCTTAATTCCAAGAGACTTTTTAAATTCTGAGATCAACGGTACGAGACCTGCGCATTCAAAGATGCCTTTACGTTAACCTTTTCTTCAAGATGACCTGGATGACTGAGAACCTTCACAGACACCTCCCAAAAATAAATAAAAAAGTTTAGAAAGCAAATATCTCATGCATTTGCTGTAAAGAATATTGTAATGTCTTATTGCACCACTCTGGAATCAGCAGAAAATGTAAACCTAAAACCTTGGTTGAGTAACTGAAAGCCCTCGCATGGACATAAGCGGGGTCCTTCAGAGATCCTTGTTTCTCATCATCATTCACCAAACAGAGCCAAATTCCTGTATGCGGCTTCACGGCTCGGGCTTGTTTTGATCTGCTCACAGCGACCGAGGTGAGGGGAAGTGAGGTCCTCAGATGTCTATGGCTGCTCATGCCCAAAGTTTGAATTTCATTAAAGAGCCATGTGCTCCCTGGGCTGGCGGGAACAAAGCCGGAGCCCGACTCAATGGTAATCCTGCCTGCTAGTGCTAGGGTCGGAGGTCAGGCGGCGCCCGCAGATGAATCCTGTGGTCGGTGGCAGAGGCTATGATGGAGAGAGGAGAAGACAGTTATCCAGGGAGAATATAATGAGCAGGATTGGAGGAGAGAGCTGCGGGAAAACTTCAATACAAGAAGAGAAGAAGTCCAAAGCAGAATGGAGTCGCTCAGTGAGCCACATACAGTATCTATCAAATATATTCAGGCAAGGGTTCACATTTACATGCTGGCCTTATTAAGCCAGGACATTCTTGAAAATGTTCTTAAAATATATACGGCCATTCCATCCTCAAATGTGTGGTACTTTAAAGTGGATGTGACATTTTTAATAAAGTTATTATTCTTCCCCCTAAATACAATCAATATGTTTGCTCAAAAAACACAGCCATGTAAGAAGTTTTAGCCTGCATTTAAAAATGTTGGTACAGATATGCTTCAGATGTAGCCTTCTTCCAGGTTGGTTAGCTTGAAACCATTTTGCACCAAAACCTACCCCACCTGACCAATCATAACAGAGAATCTACAATGGGCTGGGCTTTATGTGATGTTGGATTCTCTGTTCTTTATCTGTTTAGTTGTTTTTTAAAATTGCACTGGCCCAGAAACAGTATAGTCTGCATATGGTGGCCCTGCCCTAAATTCTGATGGAATATCTCTGTATGGGTCCATTTGTTCCTTCTGCTGGAAATCCAACTTGACTTGATCAATATGTACCCGATTAATTAGTTTTAATTAATTAATTTGTTTAAAAGTGGAAAAAATATTTAGGATGCTGGCCAGGTCATAGAAAACAAATCCCGCAGCCCTCCCACTGATACATGTGCATGTGGTCACGAGGGGGCTTAAAACCCATATTTCCTGCTTGCAGTGATTTATTAGGGGCCAAGCACCGAAGGTGCTGAGGCACCTATTGTTTTCGTTCCGGTTCTTTTTTATTATTATTCTTCTTCTTCCGCCATGGAAGTCTATGGCAGGCCATAGAAGCGTTTGCGGGAAAATGATGAAAGTTGGCACACTCATTAAGGACAGTCCAATCATTGATCCTAGCAAATTTGAAGTGTCTAATTCAATATCTCTAGCGCCACCAACTGTTCAAAGTTGGACTTATGTTTATGCTAATAACTTTTGAACGGTAAGGCCTAGAATTAAAATTCTTTTTTCCTCTGATTCCTTAGCTCAAGCCGATTCGATTGCATCCTATGACGTCATTTTCCGCCATGATAGTTTTTCCGCCATTTTGAATTTTCTAAAAAACGTACTTTTGCGAACTCCTCCTAGGCCGTAGCCCCAATTTTCATGAAACTTGAACCAGATCATCTTCAGACCATGCTGACAAAAAGTTATATAAAGAAAGTTGATTCATTAAACTGTTGTCGAATACGCGCAAATGAAAATGAGTTAGTGTGCACAAAAATAAAAGTCAGGCTATATCTCTGCAATGCTTTAATATATTCTAAGCAAACTTAGTATGTGTTATGGCAACCATGACTTGTAGATGCCTGCAGAGTTTTGGCACAGCGCCACCTAGTGGTCTAGAGATACAAAAATGTGACATTTTTTAAATATTACTTCAGATTGCTTTAGCCAAAAATCATAAACCCGGTCTCTTTAGATTCGTGGCATCATGCCGAGCTGTAGCATAGCCAATTTTCCCATGTTAACTATTTTGGGAGTCGGCCATCTTGAATTTTGTCCAAAAGTGCTATATTTTTTAAATGCATTGCCAAATCATTACGAAACTTTGCATGTGTCTTCGGGACCAAGCCCTGAAGGTACGCAAAAGTTTTGGGGCAGCGCCACCTTGTGGTCAAAAGTTATAACCAAATTGACAAATATGCTAATAACTTTTGATTTCCTTAAGCTATTGTAAAACAAATGGTCTTCATGTGTTCACTGGGTCAAGCCGAGAGCATAGATAACAAATATGTACTATTCGCCAAACTTCCTGTTTGCCATGTTGTTTTTCTTTAAAAACTACTTTTACGAACTCCTCCCACACCGTTTGTCCAATTTTGACCAAAATTGAATCATAACATCTTCAGACCATGCTGACAAAAAGTTATATAAAGAAAGTTGATTAGTCAAACCGTTTTCGAATACCGTGCAAATGAAATTGACTTAATGCACTCAAAAATCAAAGTCAGGCTATATCTCTGCAATGCTTTAACATATTCTAACCAAACTTACTAGGTGTTATGTCAACCATGACTCGAGGCTGCCTGCCAAGTTTTGGGGCAGCGCCACCTAGTGGTCCAGAGATACAAAAATGTGACATTTTTTTAATTCTTACTTCAGAATGCTTTAGCCAAAAATCACAAAACTGATCTCTTTAGATTCGTGGCATCATGCCGAGCCGTAGCATAGCCAATTTTCCCGTACCAACTCTTCTGGGAGTCGGCCATTTTGAATTAAAAAAAAACATACTTTTGCCAACTCCTACTAGGCCGGAGCCCCAATTTTCATATAAAATGAACCACATCATCTTTAGACTATGCTGACTAAAAGTTATTAGAATTACATTGATTGGTCAAACCGTTTTTGAATACCGCGCAAATCAAATCGACTTAATGGGCAAAAAAATTAATATCAGGCTATATCTCTGCAATGCTTTAAAATATACTAACCAAACTTAGTACGTGTTATGGCAACCATGACTTGAGGCTGCCTGCAGAGTTTGAGCACTCTAGTTGTTTCACACATCAGTTTGGTTACAGCGCTGCCTCTGGGTCGAACGTGATAAACCATTCAATCAAAGTGCTAAAGACCATATTGATGATTTTTTCAGACATTTAGACTGATGTCTTATTGAAATGTCTTTAGATGCTTACTGCCGTTGGTCTGATGCTGCCGGCTATGTCGGCATGAGGTTTAATGCCGGCCTTGTGCTTGGCCCCGTCATTGCTGCTTGCAGCTATATTTTTATCTTGTTTCCTTTACTATACTGCACAACTGCCTCATAAATATTTCAAGTTAAAAACAGCAAGAAGCACTGACAAACTTCTTTCCCTTCTCCCAATTTACCTCAGCCACATGTCAGCGCACTGTCACCGTCTTCAGACAGATGAATGCAATATTAATCCTCCCAGTCGCCTTTTCTGCCTAGACGCCATGACTCCGATTTTTTTTTTTCCTAGCGCTTGGCCCAAGTCCAACTGAGCTGTCACGGCGTGGTATGGTCTTAGCCCCCGCGCGCTGACGTGGAGGCACTTGTGCGTGGCATCTGCCAAACGGCACTGGCCCCGTCAGGCTCTTCGGCTGTCTGTCACTGAGTAATTGGCACACTGTGAGCCGACGCATCCAGGTGGCAGCTACCTCAGGACCCCCATGGGGCCCGTTTAGGCGGTGGTCCTGACGCGCGTATATATTATAGGCAATATCCTGTCCGCCTTCGCAAAGTTTAAGTGCGGAATAAAACATAATTGGCCGTCTGGAGCTGAGGTAACGGTATGCATTTGTTGTACAGACTGAAAACTTTCTGTAAAGTAATGGTGGCATGTTTGTTTGTTTAACAGATGGCATTTGTTCTCTGCTCCCACTAACCTCCCACAGAACGCCAGACTCCGAATTCAGAGGCATATGCGCTACAGCAGGGGTGTTAGTCACGGTGCAGTAGCCAAATCCCAAACAGGTTGTAAACGCAGGTCTGAGTCTCTAGTCCCTCGGTCGACATCCGCGTTGCCCCGCTCAAACCCGACTTCGCAGTTGTAGAGACATTTGCTGGAGGCTGCTCCGAGGGCTGCTTACCTGTCAGACATGAGCCCGAGTTAGTCACTGTGACAAGGGGATTGTCATACGGAATGTCGGACGCTCCCACTGCCCTGAGCGCTCGCCGCTGTTCAGCGCCGGTGCCATCCGAGCAGAGAAAATATTCAGCGTTGTGGGCTAAACTGCAGGGAGACAGTTACCACACAAGTCTGAAACAGAGCCACATATGTAGCTGTCTCATGTAGGTTTGAATAAACAATCAAAACAGAACATCGAGACATTGTTAAAAAAATATATATATAGTCTATAAATGTTTGTATTGGTGTATTTCACCAATACAGAAAATTTAATAAAAATTATTTAAAAAAAACTTGCTGTGCATATTGTTGTTTAGAATGTCAAACTTTTAACAGTTTTTTTATAAACACAGTTTGATTTCTAAAGGGATGATGTAAGAATAAAATAACGTACTGTGGAACGATAAAAACACTTCAAGCTGTAATGTAGGCAGAGCTAAAGAGGAAGGTTTTGAGCTTCCCCTTGAACATTCTTAAAGTTAAAACTAGTTTTACTTCATCTTGGAGGTAGTTCTAGATTTTTTTCATGAAACTTAAACACAGTTTCACCATGTTTCGTTCTAACTCTGGGCAAAGTAAGTGAAAAAGAAAGAAACAACAAAGAAATCCTGAAAGTGAAGCCGAATGGAGAGTGGCGTAAGGGGTCAGAGCCGCTACCGAGAGCTAGATAAACTGCGTCTGTAGTAAAGTACACTGTGGGTCTGGAGCAGCTGCTGCCACTCAGTCCCAAATCTGTCCTGCGGTTGGCCTCAGAGCAGAGGGGGGTTGCACCTTTGAAAGCCTTCCCTCCTGCCCCAATCTGAGCCGCCCCAGCCCCGGTCTGTGAGGTCCAGACTTGCTGGTCTAATGAGGTACCAATGTTTAAAAGGATTCTCCATGTAAGTCTCCAGCGGGGCGCAGCTGCTCTACACTCACCCTGATCACTTCTGATCAGGGTGAGTATGGCCTGATAACTTATTTTATTAAAGCAGTAGCAGTTTTCCTCATATTATTTTTGACTGTACTATGTCCATGTGAGGTAAAAGTCAAACATGTATGCCAAGTTGTTTTCATCTTTTCAGTGTCTAAAATCACTGACTGGGATCCTACTGGGATTATTATTTTTTATTTTATTTTATTACAGAAAATATTTTGACTGTGCACTCTTGACATTCTGTTTGAACCATGCAGCTGGTTACTGACTTTTTACAGTCAGTCCTTTTAGCTGGACGACGCACAAGAATAACAATCATGCCAGTACACAAATCAGTAAAAGTGTGATTACTGCTGCTTTTACTCTCAGGGAATGTTGACCCCAACCCTGGTCCAGAACTGTAATGTTTGAGCATTACTGATGTTTTTTTAAAAAAAAAAAAATGCTAAGTGTGGCCTTGGAATTGCTCACAATGTCAAGTCTTCTCTCTAAATTAGGTTTGTAAAAATCTGAAAAATGGGTGACAAAATAAATCACCCATAATGACTTTACTATCCGAGATTACAATGTTTTCTGCATTTATGTAAGGAACACTTTTTTTTTTTATAACTTTTTTAATTACTTTTTTTTTTTATTTAATAACTGTACTCTTACTAGTAAAAGTACATTTTTTTATGCTTTTGAAATTAGACCTTTTTATGAGGGCCATTTTATCACAATTAAGCAATTAACGGTTGTCTGCTTAGTCGGGGCAGTCCTTAATTCCCATTTATGAAGTGCCTACTTATGAAGCATGAGTCTGTCCAGAGCGGGATGTGTGAGGATAATGTTGACACTGCTGATTAAAAAAAAATAAAAAACTGTATGGGCCCTTTTTAAATTTTAATCATAGGATATCCATGGTTAAAGCAACATAACCCGCATTTTGATTGGGTGGGAGAAAAGGTATTATAGCTGTAACTCGCTCTGTCATTTTATCTGTTTCCTGTTCGCTCCTCCTCCAGCAAGAGCAGCCATTTCGCTTCCTGAGCAGTCAGACCTGTCCCTTGTTCTCAGTCAATACCTTGACCTTCAGGAAGTATTCAGCAAGTTTCCTTCTAATGTTGACCAAAGACTCCATCCCTGTGCCTTCTTTTCCCGAACTACTCTATTGGAGACCGTGAACTATTGGCTGTGAAACTGGCATTCCCTGGAGAAAGCTGAACAGCCTTTTGTTGGCTGGACAGATCACTAATACTTGGACTTCATCAAGACATTTAAGTGTCTTAACTCCCAGCAGGCTTGTTTGGGTCTTGTTTTTTGACAGATTTGAGTTTACACTCGCCTATCACCTATCTACTGTGCTCTGTTTTTGGATTCTCTGCTAGAATAGAAATGTGACACCTAGTTTGGAGATGGCGTAGGACAGAGTCTGTGCACTGTCAGTATCTGTAGCTACAAAAGCTGCAGCAACCGCTAAGGCCAAAGATGTATATGGTATGTGTGCGCAAACTACAACATGCATATCAATGCTAGATCACAGTTGTGTTCATCTAAGCCAGCCTTTCTCAAAGAGTGGTCCGTGGACCACTGGTGGTCTGTGAGCGCTTTCTAATGGTCTGCAAGGTGACATGGACCATGACAACATCCGTTTTTGAATTGACAGTTTCTCAAAGTGTCTGCATTTGATGTTTAATTTTTATTTTTTTTTGTACTGAGGTATGAGAAGTACCAGAAACAAGAGTGCGTACAGATACTATTACAGGTCCGTGTACCAGTTAGCCTCATCGCTACACCGAGCACTGCTGGTCTGGAGCCACTGCTGACCTTTAGTCTCACTGGAGCCACAGACAATCTGTCTTGTGGTTTGAGCAGAGGAGTCCTGTTCATCAGAAAATGCAGTGAAGTCCCTATGCACAAAACTCTTTTTTTTTCCAGCTGACCCTCTGCTCTTCTGTGCTCTGAACGCATTCCCTCCTGCCCCATTCTAAGCTTCCCCAGCCCCAGTGTCTGCAGTCCAGTCTTTTAAAAAAGTTTACTGCACTAATCCTCACAGTAGGTCTCCAGTGGGGAGCAGCTGCTCTTTTAGCTGGGCTACATATCACAATATTAAATATCCAGTCACATTTTCTGTTTTAGTTTATTTAGTTTAGCTTAATATGAAATCAAATAATGTCTGGTTTTGCACTTTCCAATGTTTATTTTCAAAACATAACGAAAATGGGGTTATTTCTGGATTTTCAATTTCCTGTTTTCTGATTGCTAATCGAGAAACTTCTGTTTTCCAATTTTGGTTTTCTCCCATCAAGACGAAAATCTGTTGGCTTCTACATAGGACCATTACGTTGGTAAAGCTGTCAATTTTGCTTGAAATTTGAACTGTAAAAGATGGCATATATGATTTTGGGTGCTAGTTAGAGTTAGGTGGTCTGTGAGTTTTTATCTTATGGGTTAAGTGGTCCTTGGTCTAAAAAAGTTTGAGAAAATTTTAAAGAAAAGTTTAAGCAAATGACACACGTTCGTTCACAAGTAAAAGAAGAAAAACTAAAAATTTCTAGGTACTATGTATGTGTATGAGACAAAGTAAATACACCCCACTGCTATCTGTTTGCATCTTGCTTTTTTTTTTTTTAATGGTTGACTCCAAAAACCCTGCTCCCTCTCATGGTGTAAACTTTAAGTTTCTAAAAACTGTTCTGCTTGTTTACCTTTTTGTTAGAAATTATTTCTATTACTTGAAAGAGTCACTGTCGATCACTCTTACCCTTTCCTGTCTATGTACTGTCTAGCAAATAAAGACAAAAGTCTTATTTTTGATGTATTTTTCAAGGCATCTGGAATAAGCACATGATGTATATAATGTCCATATTTTTGTTCTATGAAATGCTCTTAGACATATTTGATTTGCAGGACTAGCTTTAGATTAGGCATTATTTTAGCTTTCTAACACAGTGTGAGACTGCTTCTGTGCACATTAAATCTCCAGATAAATTGTTGTGAGCTCAGCCCGGAGATTGCTTTGATTTACGACGTAATTACAGACCTTTTTCTGCAGCGTTGATATGGCCTGCCAGTTTGGGCGACCCGCTCCTGTGTACACCTCCATAACAATGAAGCTGTCAAATCCCCGAGCCGGACGGACCGGTCTGATGTTACTGCTGGCATGATGTGTGCACTGGCATATCTCATGTAGCAACCACAAGTCATATAGAGGCATGTTGGATTACAGCGCAGTCTCCAGGATGTCTGCGCATCCCGGGCCCAGAGAGTAATCAGATAACATAATGTAGTCAGAGGAGAGAGGCAGGGCGCTCAGTGTTCAGACAAGAGTGCATCAGGGGTAGGAGGATCCATCACACTCAACACGAGGATGAAGATGGGTGAGGCTTAGACAGGGGTGGTCCACTGCAACCTTCAGGCTTCATCATGGCTGATGTCTACCTGCTGGTATTGTTCATAGTGAAGACCCACTTCACTATCAATGTGATTGGTTCTCTCACACCTTTCAGGACAATCTAAGGACAGGGGATGTTTTTTTGTTTAGTCTGCTTAAGCTTGTTGCTGACATGCTGCTTGTGATGCTTGTCAATTACACAAAAAGCATGTGTAAAGCATGTGTAAAGCATTCTGGGAAACATAGCAATACAACATTGATTAAGACTCTAATGTTGTATTGATTGGTCGCCGAAACAGGCTACAAATGCATGAAATAGCTTTGACACTAAGTGTTTGTGTTCTAGCTGGTTTGCGGTAAAATAGTCTGATTTAACAGGAAGTCACACGTATTATTTGCTTTGATTAGGAAGTTTTATGACGACAAAAGACACCCAAGTTCCAGAGAGTGATAGGATTTCTTCTGTATGGGTTAGGAAAGACATTGTTTGAACAGCAAATGCCTCTGGGGAAAAGAAAAATGGATTTTGGGAAAATAGTGTGATGTAATTTGATTTGTTTTTATTTCACCAAGAACATATACAGGTACAGAGGGTTAAGTAAATAATGTTTGCTCTGCTGATTTACCTGGCTTCACAGACCCATTGCTACTTTAATATTGTTTCAATTTTCTTCAGTTGTCTGTAACAAACATGCACATATGCCAAGATATACGCAGAACCTACCTTTGTACATACAGATCACCAAATGAAAGTTCAGTGTATGGATATGCAGGGACATTTCGCAGCCATAAATTAGATTATATATCCACAGAGGTATGCAGCAGGGCCTGGACGAGCCTTTCTGAAGCCAAAACCCAATTTAATCTGAAGCGCTCCCTATTGCTCTGGGGCCAGTGAGGCTATTGAGTAAATGTATATGTTTGCATAATGTACAGTGTTGTCTGTTGGTGCTTTATGTGTTTGTAATATGTTTTATGATGACACAGACAAAGGTCAAGTGATGGAACAAATGCAAAAGCTTCCAATAAAATGTTTTGATACAGACATACATAAATCCAGCATCAAAAGAGGCAGCAGCAATAATATTTGTCACAGGGGTCATTGTTTTTATTGTTTTTTTATTGTTTATGCATCAAGCTTTAGAAGACGAATAAGCATTTAGCACATTTAAGTTGATCTTTCTTCATCTTAATGTGCCTTTTGTATTCCCTCCTCTTGGTAAAGGATAATAAACAAGTTGCTTGCTGTTAGTGTAATATATGCGAGGTTCTGCAGCTGGGTCTGTGAACTCAAGCGTCAGCAGTATAGGAATGCTTTATTTTCCCAGTCCAGCAGTTTGCCACGGTATTCCTATTTATTCATCCTAATGAGATGTTTATAAAAGCCAGGTTTGGAGAGAAGAAAGCTGCATCTTAGTCTGGCCAGAAGCCCAAATGTGAAGTCTTGTTTCAAATATTTTTGCTGTTCGGTTTGCACAACGGAAACGGGATAAGGAGCTGTTGCATTTTTATAAGGTTCATGAAATGAAAACAATCCACATAAACATCTGCAAATGGAGGTTGTAGTATTCTTGCCAGGCCAACAGGAAGCAGTGCATCTGAGAAAAGCCATGCCAGTGCTGAACTGAATGAAATGGAATGCATGACAATTAGTTTTGTGTTAGACTTGACACCCATTTGATCAAAGTAAAGCACTGGCACAATTAGTGCACATTCTTATGGAACACCATTTCCCACCATGCACTCAGCACACTTGTGAGATCAAAGTAGAGACAGTTTTGGAGCCAGGTGGCTACAGAAACTGTTCTTTAATCAGCCCCACTACACCACAGTTACATTTAAAGTCCTGATTTTAATCTTTGCTGTGTCAAAATGTGAGTCCTCTTCCAAGACCAAGTCTGGTCTTCAGTACTACTGTGATACCAGTTAAAATCAATCAAAGGAAATAATTAGAATTTGCTTAATTACATGTAACTGTACTGACTTTTCTCTTCTATCAATGCTTGTTTAGACATGACACCTCTTTAGCTCTGGTCCTCTGCCTTGCTGTAGCGGAGTGTCCAGTTGGTCTGATAAGCCAACTGAGCAGATCCCAGTGCGAGTGACTGGAGAGCCTGTGCTGTGTGATTTAGAGGGTCTCAGCACCACCAGAGGGCCAGGAGCAGATGTTCTCATGAAAAATGCAGGCAGTAAGAAAGGCTGGCCAGAGGTTTGGAGCACTCAGTCCTCTCATTTGTAAGTTCCAATGTCTACACAGCCTTAAAGCGACTACAGAAATGAATCATTACAACAGCGTGTTACTCACTGAGGTATTATTAGAAGAACAGGGAGCGTGGCTTCAAGATTAAATTTGAACTGAGCTTTGTGGTGCACTTGATTGACGTAACATCATGAATGAAAAATGTCTGGCCTTGGACACAAGTTGAATGGCAGGGAGTGTCTCAGTTAGAGTTGTATTTTCAAAAAGCTGAGCTGACACTTGCTTATTTCATTTAAGCTAAATTTATTTAGAATTAAAACACAGTGGGTCAACTTATTCTACATCATTTATGCAACTCATTTAGCAGGACTCATGCTCTGTGAACCTGGAGCAGGATGTGGGAGGGACACAGTGGGACTGTCACATGCTCCTGTTGTAAAACTCAAGATGGAAGCTTGTGACAGAAAGTAAGACCAGCGTTACGCTCCTGTGACACGGTAAGCGTTTTTAAAATGAAGCATTAGATCAACACATAAGAAAAGTGTATGGAGCAGTTATTATTGTGTGGGTTGTTTTCTTTCTCTCTTTTTCTTTACAGAGTTTGGCTTTAGAAACAAATTCCACTGGTGGAACGATAACATGCTTCTGTGACAGTTCTCCTCATCTCCTAGTCTGCAGTGATGTTTCCTCCTGAACCTAACTAAGCTAAAGCCAAACACTTAAGAAAAGCTGCTAAAAGTGAATTACAAACCTTGTTACCTAAAGGTAATATACCTATAAAGAAAAATAAAATGTAAAATATATTTCTTTATAGATATTGTAGCTATAGATAACTCTTAGTTAAGGGCAGTGGCCCCTCTCTGAGGCCAGAGCTTAGATATACAAGTTAAAAGTTAAAAAGATCCGTAATTAGTGTGGCTGTGTGCGCTGCTTAATAAATCACTTTGCTCCATTTTTTTACACGTCTTATTCATTTAACACATGTGCAAACCTTTGATAAATCAGGCACAAATATGCTGCATCTCTTTAGTAAAACTGATTTTGCAATGGCACCATGCTTTAGTACATCTGGCCCTTAGTTTTCTCATGTGTAGATGACAAAATGCTGTTGGGCTTTTTAAGTTATTCAACAGCAATGTATTCCATCTCACAAATCAAAGCCAAAGTAGGCATATGTCAACCATTTTTATACATGTTCTGTTTATTCTCATCCTCTCGACTACAGAAAGTCTACCAGCAGAGGCTCCAGTCCACTGATGTGTCATAGGAACAGAAGCCATCAGACCTGGTGCAAACCCACAGTTAGACAGTTAATCCCTGTTTTTTACATGTTATCAGCACAGTCTGGTCTGGAAGACCAAACTGTCGGAGAGTTCAAGGGGTTTGTGTGATGCCATAGGCCGTTCTGGTTTTCATCAAACAGTGTGGGAAAGTTCTGAGAGACTGAAGGGAAACTTCTAAACCAAATATTTTTATGTAACATTTCCAGCAATAGACATGCTATATTATATTTGCAGATAAAGCAATAGGTGTTAAACAAACACTTAACAGTTGTGAGAAAATAATGCTTCAACTAAAACTTCATTGTGTGCTCTCTCTCCGTACACGTGCACATGCTACATGACTGTACTTGTGTAGAAGGAGAGGTTATTGATAGCCCTCACCTGTGAGACTGACCCCATTACTGGCCTTCGACACCAACACCCCTGTTGCTCAGCTCTCTCCATTCTACTGCAGCCTCCATTACATTTAACACACTGCTGTAACGCACTGTTGTCCACAGTCCTCACTAAAGCCATCGGTCACAAGCACATATCACTTACATGGAGAAAAAGCTCAAGTTTTCAAATGTAAAAGTCAACAACATCCTCACACAAAAGTCTTAACTTTGGTAGTATTCCACATACGCTGCATACCATCCAGATAGCTCTGTACAGTGGTTATAGGTAAGGAATTCAACGCATGTGTCCTACTGTAAACTCACTGCTTCTGTCAGAGTTACAGTATATTAGGATGGAGGTTGAGGTGTGCAGTACATTCAAAATGGTGGAATGTGGATTATTAACACATTAATCATTCTGTCTAAGCTGGCGAAATGTGCCAAGGAAGGTCTAAAATTGTGGGAAAACTAAAGCCCGTTAGAAAATCTGTTTTCAGATTAATATTAAGTGACTTGAGCGAAATTAGTTTGCTTAGTTAGTGTCTGATTTCTGACTCAAGAGAATAGATTAATTACATGTAGACACCCTGCAGTAATGTTCCTGTTAAGATGTACTTTTGTGCAGGAGTTCTGTGATTACTGACTGTGTGTGTGTGTGTGTGTGTGTGTGTGTGTGTGTGTGTGTGTGTGTGTGTGTGTGTGTGTGTGTGTGTGTGTGTGTTTGTGTGTGTGTGTGTGTGTGCACAGCCTGAGTTACGGCAAGTTAGAAACTTTTCTACAACTTGTATTTTGGCATGGTTGAAGAAACAAGTTCCTACAGTAAAGCGTTTTGTTGACAACCTTCTTGTCCATATTTTCACTGCTTTCAGCTGCACGCTACAAACATTGCACTTTTTATGTATTGCTTAATGTCTGTTTAAAGCTGTACAGAACCAGCTGCAAAGAACACGTGCATGTGTGTCTTTATTTTATTTGCCATCTTTAGTTAAACAATTGTTAAATACAACCCCTGAATGGCTTTATCAGTGCACACCAGTGTTCACACTATGTATTGCAGGAGCAGTGATGGGTTGATTGCTGCTGCTCTCAAATGATTAACAGTAGCTTATGTCTGCTAATTTATGTGTTTTAGGATGCACCCTATGATAAGACCAGCAGATAACACCAAGGGGAATAGTCAGAATAACAAACGCTTTCAGATTGATTACATTATACATTATGCAAGTTACCAACTGATCCAAACTGTCAAGGATGTCAGAACATTTGCCTCCAGACTTTCTCCTAACTCCTCTTCCTCTTGCATTCACACTTGCAAATAAAGTCTGGAGGACTCTGACTGGCATTTAATTTGTGAGGCTGCTTACAAGATGAAGCTTGCGGACAAATGAGTCATGTGGCAAAACAGTTTAATGTGCTAATATCAAACTAAAGTTAAGTACAAACACTTGCAGAGAGTATGAGGCTTCAGTGCTTCATAGTCTCTGCTCACATCCCCTGACACCCAGCATTTTTACTAGGGACATCACCGGGTGACAAAGTTGGGGTGGGGTGTTCACACTTGCTTAACTGGCATTGACAGTTACGGGCATGTTTTAGGTTTGCAGATGTAGAGGCCGTTTTACCGTTCCGAATATGAATATCATGTCAAAACTGTGGTTACTCACAGATGATAAATCTATGTATTTATTTGAAGAACCTGCTCTTTGTAAATGCTTTCTATGGAAGCCCTCACACAGGCCATCTGGAGAGCCAGGTTACACACATTGGGGTAAAGTTCAGAGGACAGTGTATAATGTGGGACAAGGGTTTCAGTAAACTCCACTCAACTATTGATCAATGCAATTTGCTTTTTTTGCAGGGTCACAAGAGGTCTCTGAAGGGAGCTGATGATTTCAGAAGTGCTTCTGGATTCATGTGAGACCTCTCCCGCTTTGGCAGATAGTGGTTTACAATGAAAACACATGTGCATCATTAAACCGGGCCTGAGAGTCGAGCATGATCATACAAACTCACACACACTGACGCATATACACTCTTCTCTACACACAGATTTATGAATCATTACGGTTTGTACCAACAATCTCGATAATGCTCTATAATGATTTAGCACAGTAATATGAGATGGAAACACTGCCAGGCATTTTACATAACTCACTTTTCCCTCTTAAATAAGGCACTGATGTCACTTTGTAGATTATCGGGGAGGGAGGCGCTTCATTATGCTCGGCTATAGCTCTTGTGTCTGTCTGTGGAATGCTCTATAGTCCATAAAACAAACACGACAGATTGTATTGTTAAAGAAACATTGTTTGCAACATTTGAATCTGGGCAGAATTTCAACATAAAAAGAGCAATAACCTGTGTGTTACTAGGATTTATGTATCCCTCGATGGCGTGCTTCTTCCACGCTCAGGACTGCCAGGTAGTAAATTAGGAAAAGCCTTTTGGCAACAACTGCAGACTCGACCCACACACACATGGTATTGTACTCCCAACTTTACTCACAGGCTCGGTTACACGGAGTAAACTCTGCGCTCAAGTATCTGCTGATGATCTGAAAAGATGTAACCAGATTCCCAGCTCCACCCTCCCCCGCATTTTATTCTTCGACTTTTAAATGAGTTTCTCACAACACGTAGTGGAATTGCTTTTTAAAGGGAACTGCATGCCACTTAAAGGGGGTTAGATTCACACAATGGAAAAACACTCATTCTTCACACATGAACGCGAGCTTGGGAAAAGACTCCCTTATAAAACATAATGGCAAAGAGAGACTTGTGACACTGGATACTGACGTCAGAGGGGGGTAAGTACCACTGAACCAGGTCTGGACGGCATGTGGGTCAACTGCAGCTTGTGGTCCATTCTGATAAGCTAACCATAATTAATCCATCCATCAGAAATTATATTCAATTAAAATCTCACTCTAATTCTACCTCCTTCACCAAACACTTACCTTAACTAGTCTGGACTTGGTTTAAGACTGGACTGTTGGACTGGATTTTCGAACTGTTCCTTGGTATCTATTGCAACGTATCATACACTGGTCTTGGTCTAGACTCAAACTCAAACTTGGTCTTGGTCAATATGGGCTTGACTACAACACTAGTCTACACCACTCATCAACATTAATTAATGACAATTGAAAATACAGCGAAAATTCTTCTTTCAGCTTTGACAACTTTTTTTTTAATTTTTCAATGTATTTCATTACAAAGTATAAGTATATTTTCAGTCCATGTAAAGAGCGCAGTGTTTTGTGTCACATTCTCACACACAGTTATATTTATAGCCTACACATATGCACAGACTAATTTCCAGTATTACTATGCTTTATTGATGGAGAGACAGGGCTGCATATCTAATGGCATTAGGGGGTAGAGAGAGGAGGCTGCTGGGTATGATCCATTTATATGCATGCTAATAACGCATCGAGTCTGGGACAGGCAGAAGATTTCTCTATAATGGACCATCCATCATTAAGATGCGACTTTCCCGTCAGAAAAGCTGCATCATTACTCTGCAGACGGCACAGGCCCACAAACTTTCATCACCTCTGCACATGTTTGTGATCTCACTGGAAAGTCTGCAAACATTAACAACGCCATGTTCAGGAAGCTCTCTTTGAGTCCAGACCTGTCTTTCAGTAATAAAGCGTGGAGACAGGTTTGTGTGCTGCCCGCTGTGAAAACACCAACCTGGAAATGCACAGACAACTGTCCACTTGTCCTCAAATAAGATGGAGCTACACTTTAGTGACTTTGGGTGCACATTTGATGGAGTTTGGGAATTTTCAAACTGCTTGTCCCATGTCCCAACAAAACATCTGTACAGACTCTTATTACCAGGTTTTACATAAACCTAGGTTTACGCAAAGCATAAATTGTGATATTCATACTCAAAGAGAACGGTTACTAAATGTTTCAAATTTTTATTGAAAAACAAAAATATTAGCAACAACCATTTTCTGTGTTTTGACAGGGTCGACATCGTACAGCTCAAGCTTTACTAGGAACCTACTAAACTGTAGGCCATTGGAGCAGCTCTTTGAATTCTGCTACTCTTTAGATTTATTATTGGCAACACATTCATGTTTTAAAGGTCTGTTTCAAATACACTTGTTAACTGACGTCTCACTCTGGACACAGCACAGTTGAAACACAAGCCTCTGTACTGGTTACTGAACCAGACTGGACAGTACTGACCTGGCATGACCTGACCTGTACTGTACCACTTAGTGAAAACAAGGTTTAACATAGTTGGGGAAATGCAATTGAGTCTGTGGCTCAACCTATTTATAAAAACTGGGTATATATCTATGCACATTGACACATGCTTTAGCCAATCACAGCTCAGAACTAACCCGGGTTTGACTTGTAACTGTTGACAGTGATCATTTGCCCTGGTTTTGAAAGATGGAAATATGGTCAAACTAAAATGCACAGTAAATGTCACCCAGGTGTGGGTAGGGTGGTGTAGGGGACGGGATTGAGGTGAGGCTAGTGCCTTTCCAGTGGCTTCTTGTCAATGCCCAGTTTTCAGTGCCTCTTCTGTTTTATTAATATGCAACAGAAGGGCATTTAGGAGAGTCATTATGTGCTTGGCTCTGGAGTGAGGAAAGGTGATGACATGAACTAGACCCTCCCCAGTGACCAGGCTTTATGCCATGCTCACTTTCTGTGCCCTTGTCCCATGTCTGCTCCACATCAGGGGTTCTTCACCTTAAATAACTTTAAGCCCAGCTCAGAGGCAATCATTTCTTTTTTGTATTCAGGGCTGACCCACTATAGGTTTGAGGTTAGACTGGTGATGCCTGACCTTCAGTTATTTTTCATATTAATTTTTTTTGCAATAGTTTGCAATAGTAACATCAAGGAGTCAAACCATCTACAAATGTGAGTTGACTGGAAAAAAATAAATGTTTTGAAAACAGACTAGGCAGGTCCAAGTTGACAACTACAACATTCTAGTGTTTTGTGAATGAGGTAAAAATACTCTACAGTTCTTTCCAGTATAATGTCCCTGTCCTTTAAACCAGACAACTCCCAATTAACTACATACTTATAAAACTGCTTTCGAACATTCACCAGACATGGTTTGATTTTGGAATGAACAATATTACATAGGTCTTAAATTGCCAAATGACCCACTGGTGGTATTATAATACAATCAATAACTAATACTAATACTAATATTGTAGCGCCTGTCTTGCAAATACATTTGAATATTTTTGGGTCTGTCTCCTTTTAGGCTTTGACTCATGTGTTTAACCAGTTTTAGTAAAGATTTTACACCAAGTTCTAACAGCTAAACATTCCACTTGTTATTGTAATTAAACAAAATTTACCTGTAAATGCACTAAATTGTGTGCAGCGTTTAACTAGTCTTTAACTAGTTTGCAGGAAGCATGTTTGTACCTAGCACTCCTGCCTCTGTGAGAAGTCTGCATGTCCTCAATGTGTTACTGTGGGTTCACTCCGGGTACTCCAGCTTCCTCCTACCGAACAAACACATGAATGTATAGGTTAACTGGCAAATCAAAAGTGTCCCTAGTGAATGAATGTGAGAGTGAAGACTTGCATATACCAAATTTTTGTCTCAAAATGAATAACTCAGAGAAGTTAAATCCCTGTACAAACAAAAAGAAGATTTGGACTGAACGAAGTTTCGATCATCTAGTCTTTAGCAGGCCTATTGAGAGCCTTGTGTCAGTGAGCAGATCCCTCACAGCAGCAGTGAAGCTACAGCTATGTTTGGCTGTCTCTGCACCTGATACAGTCCTTCTGTTTAAAAGTATGACTCACTGTCTAAGGAAGCACCATAAAACTTTAAAAATTTCATACTTCATTGGCAAATTAATCAGTTCTCAAACTTCCTCCAGAGTCAGTTTAAAGTTCAACTTAGATCACAGTTCATTGAAATTTTAACCTTGTTGGTACAACTGGGCCATAATGTCTTCAACAATTAAACAGTAGCGTCAGCCAATAACTTTTATACTTTGCATATTATTTTTGGTCATGTGTAAAAATGCACACATCCTTTTTGTAAGAAAAGACCGACTCAAAGTACTTTAAAAATAAAGTGGATGGAAATCCCATTAGACATTATTCTTTGTACTGGCAGTATTCAGAGTTTGTCCAGTGGAGTGTGCAGCTGAACTCTGGGCTTAGGGCACCGTCTTACCTGTAGTGAACTCCACCGTCAGACCCACATATGGCAGAGTCTGAGTGAGGACACGGGGCAGCTGGCCGGCATTAAATTGGATTGGTGGGTTCCCGCTGCTGGAGGGGACTTAATGCCATATTAAAGGAATCTCCTACAGTCCGGCACCAGGGGCACTACATGGACTCCGGCCAAGCAAAGCAGCCTGGTGCCAGCCACACCCCTGGAGGACTGCATCTGCTCCGACTCCAGACCCAGGCCCCATTAGGTCCAGCGTGACATATCAGACCATGAGCCATATGCCGGTCCAGACACACACACCAGGCCTGGGATTAGCATGGACCCACTCCGTGCTCTGAATTTAGTTTTAGAGATGATATCATATGACAAAATTAGTCTTTATTAATTATAATCATATAGCACTAAGAATTAAGCCCAGTATTACACAAGAACTTAACCAGCTCTAAAGCTAGAACCAAATTAGGGCTAAACTGGTGTTGTTTGTGGATGAAGATTTATGAGCATGTGTAAAATAAACACCATGTGTCAGGAGGTTCAGCTATGAGATAGTGAGCCCTTCCCTTTGCTGTAGAATTTATGTTCTGCATTTTTTGAGGCAACACTTAAACATTCTGTAATATACAGTATACCTGTTAGGTTCTGGCACCGCACCTATTATTCTAGTCCCGCTTTAACCTTTTTTTTCTCTTTTCCATAGGAGGAGCTTGTTTTGGCAGCTTTTGGTTGCCTATATAAAGGCCGTATGAAGATGATGCTTGCTCTCTCTGACTCGCTGCTTCTCTGGTCTCGTTCGCTCACGAGTTCTCGTGAGCTGTCAACAATACACAAAGCATTTGTGAAAACTCAGCAAATTTTTACAGTTTATTGTGCAATTAAATGTAGAACCTAGAAGAACATATGTAATACATGGACCTGATTTGGACACCATTTAAGTTCAGACATTTTAATACTTTTAAGACCTTGGATGTTCCCTGTTAATGTTTTTTTTTGTGGGAGGTTTATAGATAAATAACTACTATTTTAACACAATAGGGGTTTCTAGCCTTTGAGGCCCTCTGCAAATGAGAGCTATGTAGCTATGCTGCTGAAAACCCCACACCAATCAGACGTCCTCTCTTATTTTCACGCTTGACTTTCCATCTCGTGTTAGTTACGTCTTTTACGTCATGTCGTCATCCGCAGAAGTTGTAAAAGTAAAAAGGTTGTTTTGAAAAATCTACTTTTTCTTATAGTAACAAAGGGCAACAGCGTGACGATTGCATTTTCCTGACCAGTGTTCTTGTGTAAAACAAACCCTTATACAGTGAATAATCTAGAGGCAGAGTACAGTAACTGAGTTCAAAAGTTAGTGAGATACTGCATATTTTCTTTGTTGGCCAGTAAAGTATGTGTGATTCCACTCTGAGTGCTCCCACAAAGTTGTCATGGGACGACTGTAGCATACACATCTGCAGCATACACACAAGGTATTGAATGGGAACGGCAGTTGATGTCTGTCTCAATATTACAATTTTATATGAAATTGTGTGCACTTTTTGTTTCAGAAAATATAAACATTAACAATAAAAAAGTAAAAATTTATTTAGACATAAAATCATCTGAAATCAGCATAAAAAATATTAATAATAATAATTAATTAATTATTTAAATTATATTATTAATGTTAATAAAAGTTTCATAGAAATGGATTGATTTCAGTACAGGTCCTTTTGGCCCGCTTGTGGAAGTGAGGGATCAAGGGTTAAACTAAACTTTGCTTTGAGCATTTGAGGTGGTAACATTGCTGCCAATCAAAAATTCAAGAGGCAGCACAGTGGTGCCGTGGTTAACACTGTGTGGAGTTAGCGTGTTCTCCCCGTGCTCGGGTGGGTTTCCTTTAAAGACTCTGGTTTCCCCCACTAACATCAAAAACAGGCTGGGCGCACACTGGTGGCGTCTGCCGACAGTAAATTTAATAATAAAGAGATAAATTAAAAAAAACTGGACTGCACTGGACCAAAGAACTGTAGCGACTGCAATAGCAAGGTGGAAACTGAAGCTCACAAACCTGATGATGACAGAATTGTGTGTGTACAGTTCTTTGTGATGTGTGTGTGTGGTGTGTTTTTGATAAAACACACCAATTTCACACCAAAATGTGAAATTAATCAAACAAAATGAACCAAGCCACAGTGTTAACTCCTACATGGCCCTAAACCCTAAATGAACATATCTCTCCTTATGAACATCAGTACTTTATATGACATGTAGGACAAACCCATATAGCTTGTTTGCACAGAAGCTTCCATTTTTTGATTTATGGCCGAGCGTAAACAGCACACACCACAGTGTCAGTCCAGACTAAGCCGTGAATCGGTGATCGCCTCCCTTTGCTGTGGAATTTATGAGCAGCGTTATTCAATCTGGTGGAGCGCCGTAGGAGTGTGTTTTTGCTCTCTCGGTCTGGGCCACTCCGTGCGGCGCTGCAGATTGCGGGGGCAGATGCTACTTTATACGCCAGGCTTCATTTTTATCACCGCCGTGTAGTATCCAGCGCTGACATAAAGCTAGCAGTGCAGTCATGCCTGAAGAAAGTGAGAGAGGGCCGCTGGTGGGATCATTTCCCTTTTGTAGAGCTGTGTATTTGCACATAAATGAAGCGAGCCAGTCTGCTGCCAAAACAAATATGGAGGTGATTAAAAGTGTTGTGTGAAAGGGTGTTAGAGGCTGTTGTCTTGCCGTGTAGGAGCAGAGAGGTGTGGGGAGTGGAATAGTAAATGTTTAGACTTGAATAGAAGCAATATTGCTAAGAGAAAAACATTCTGAACTTAGAGTAAGTAAAAGTTTCCAATAAGGCTTCATTATAACATTTTTATACACAGGTTATAATTAGTTAACATTGCACTTAGGACTATATAACACATAAACCATTTTCTAGCAATTTTACTACTTACTCTATTTACATATAGTATAGAAAATTGTATAGTTAAAATTATATAAGTAAATTTTAATGTATTTTTTTACATTGCCTACTTCTGTTAAAAGATTAAATCCCGTTGCGGAAGGGATTTAATAGAAAAGTGTGTGTGTGTGTGTGTGTGTGTATGTGTGTTTGTGTACTATGGCAGAAAGTTAAAGTGAGACATTTGTACTTGAACTGTGGAATATTGCCAAAAATGAAGATGAACTTGGTTTGTATATTCAGGGATTGCAAGACTAATTAATTAGAAACACATCATAAACAAGACCAGATTCTGTACAAAAAAAGGAAATTTAAGTAGTACTGTAGTGTATCATACGTGAGCGGTCGTCCTATAACCAGAAGGTTGGCGGTTCGATTCCCGCTCTCCCCACAGTTCATACTGTTGTTGTGTCCTTGGGCAAGACACTTAACCCATCTTGCCTCCAGTGGCAGAGCTCTGGTGTATGAATGTGTGAGAATGTTGGAACAACAGATGTTAGCCTAAAGCTACAATCTGGCATGTTAGCATTCATGTGGCTGTGTATCATGTATGTTCATCAACATGCACTGTCCCGATCAAATTAATAATAATAATAATAATAATAATAATAATACATATCAGACTGGTACATTTGTATCAGGGATAGAGGGGAATTATTTGATAAAAGTGGATAAGGAAATAGTGAATGTGAAATAAAAACTTACCCTTAAAAGACATTTAAATGGATAAACTGACAAATGAAATATCAAAGTTACAAAATGTGTGATTTAAAAATCTGATGTAATAAACTAGGGATGCACTGTAATGGAAATTCATTGCCCGTTCTTGCATCAAAGCATTTTTGACAGCTACGTAAATCTGGTGGAAAATATAGATATAGTTTTAAATATGTGAACACAAAATTAAACATTTTGATTCAGGTCATTATTGGTCTCTTACAAATTAACAAACTGACTTCTGACAATGTTAATAAGTTACTTCTTTAGACAATTGTTTTCTTGCACACACAAACCAATTTAAGAGGATGACATACCGCGATGAGCAAAATAAGGTTTTCACCGGACAAGAGTGTCGTGATCCGTGAAGTCCAGCGCAGCTTTTCTCTACATCTCTCGCCTCATCAGTCTCACCTGTCTCACCTGTGCGTCACAACAAGAAGGTCCTGTGTTTGATTCCCATCCAGGGCAGGGCCTTTCTGTGTGGCCTTTGCATGTTCTCCTAGTTTCTGTGTAGGTTACCTCTGGGTACTCTAGATTTTCCTACCACCAAAAACTTGTACAGTAGTCCTCCCATGGAGCCAGGACTCCCCTGTAGAAGACATTTATAATCTCAGTGGAAGTTTCCTGGATAAATAAAAGGTTAAATAAATTGAAAAGCTACTCTGTATTTAAGCAGCCACAATCCACCTCTTCTCTTCCAGATTGTTCATCAGCATTTACCTAAACTACCTTTTGTCATTTGAATATTTCAGAAGACTTCAACCATTGTTCCACAGACCCATCTTGCAGCCTGATATTTGCCTCGTGAGTACCTACCTGATTTTTCTGTGTTGGCTCCAGATTTTATTTGTGTGTGTGTGATGCCTCACACAACAGCATAGGCAGAGATCTGATGGAGTTCAAACCTATGCAGAACAGCAGTGGGGACAGAGCATCTCCTTGGTATTTGCAACATTTGATGCAATTGGCCTCAAAGGGTGATATACCACAGCTTCATTAAGTTTACAATGAATGCTCTTAGAGTCCCGTTGATGTTGTACATCTCCAAGCATTCCTTGATCCATGTGTGGGGCATTGAGTCATAGGCTTTCTTGTATTTAATCCTGGCGATGCACAGATTGGTCTGCCTGGTTTTGCCATCTCGAACAACCGTTTTATCAACCAGCTATTTTTTTTGCTGGCCTGAATCATGTCAGGGCCTGGACCCTGTACTCTGCAGTTGGATTAGGAGGTTATCGAGGTAAGTTCAGGGTTTTCGGTATCAAGAAGCTGGTTCACTTTCTATCAAGGTAGGTCACCGTGGAGCTGGTTTAGTTTGCAGGTAGACGATAGAAACATGGACAGTGTCCAATCAGGAACGAGAAATAAGATGTTGGTGTCCAGGAGGAAGAGTAAGACACAAAATGGAAACAGATAAAAGTGTGTCTGCCCAAGTGCTGGCTGGAGCAGAAATGTACAGCACTAGCGACACTGTAAAGTCATGTCATATTGTAAATTAGTCTTTGATGTTTAAACACCTGACATTGACATTGTCGAATGACATTGTGTTCACAATGGGTTTTATTGTCAGTTTTGTTGAGATTAACGGATTAATAAACTAAAATAGAGTGATATTTACTTTAATGTAACTCACTCCTGAAAGAAACTCTGGGTTAACAGAACCAGTAGCCCATTTCTCATCAAGGTGCTCTGATTCCCCAACACTTATTTGAACTTGTGTGCAAGTGAAATTGCTATATATATATATATTAATACATACAATATACTATATGCAAATACTGCCAGAACATTGTCTGAAAAAAGTATAGGTAGGCTTTACAAATTTTACTGATGAGTCATAGTTTTTACTTTTTGTGACATAATTGTGAATTAAAGGTCAAAATTCTGACTTTAATATGCATAATTATGACCTGCTGTGATAGAAACAAACTAACTGCTCAGGATGCAGATAGGTCTTTATATTTCTATATATGTGAACAGCTTCAGTTAAAACAAGGTCCTCCCAAAAATAAAACTACTAAATTATTGCATATGGTTGTACATGTTAACTTTGTCTGGTCTGAACCAACATGCAATAATGTATATATCTATATGTCTCTCCTGGTCCCTGGAGACTCTAAATGATAACGGCTGTAGTCTTGCAAAAGTTTGTTTGCCTTGTTAGTCTGTCTCTAGTTGTTTCCTTACAAAGCTAATTAACTCGTTGACCTTGGGGACCCTTTGTCCTATATCCCACTATCAGCCCCTAACCACACTCACACACATCCACGCTCATCTGTCTCCCCACACCTAAAGCTGGCTCCTCGGCCCGGCAGCTCTCCATTTCTCTTTGTTATTTGTAAATTGATGGAAAGGCCAGTGATTGTCTGTGGAGTCCCAAGGTGCCTTTCCTCGGGCTTCCTCCGGATTCTTCCTGCTCTACAAGTGATTACGATAAATCAATCCGAGGGGTCAAACACTTGGCTGGGGCAGTGTCATCTCCACCACAGGCTGCTGCTGCTGGGGGTATAAGATGGGATAAGGGGTGTTACAGTTGACCCCGGTGACCTCCCTGCACCGCTCTTGTTTCTAAGCCGAGACCTTCATTAAGGGACAAATCCAATCCCGGAGTAAAAAAAAAAAGTGTTGGAGTGCCTTGTTTTTCATCACATCTCTTTCTAAAGCTGGACACCAAGAGAATTTTGTCACGTTTTTAAGTTCTGCCATTTACAGCAACACATACAAAACAAATAACTGCATTATTCTGACTCAAATTGGACCTCTGGACTTTAAAAAGGCACACACCTGATGCATTGTACTAAACGTAATACTATTTAGACTACAGCAACACATGTAGGTGTCTGATGCCATCTCACATCTTCATCTAGAGTGGTACTCAGTCAAAAGGTTTAATGGCTTTAGATTTATTTTGATGTTTTTTGACAAGACAAAGAGCACTAGGTTCAAAAGAAACTCCACTATACAGTTGCTTACACTGGAACTGGTTGACCAGTACAGGTTAGGTAAGGTATCCCCAAAAAAGCACCTCTGGGAAGTCTTTAACCTTTGTGTCCAGTGTCAAGTGTTCCCTTATTGTGCACACAGTAAACAGGTAGGTGAAAAGCCTTTCAAAAAGACAATTAATAAAGTGTCATTATATTTACAACCAGGAAAAATAATACACAGCCTCTAAGGCTTCAGCCCATTTCTCTGATTTACCCTACCCCTTAGTCCTCCAAAAGAAGTTTTAAGTATGGCCTAGAGGATTTTAGACTACCCTTAAGAATTGGGACACCAGACCTGTAGGGGCATAGGTATGTATTATAAGATAAGGTCTATAAAATGTATCAAAACAGACAGCAATGTTATCCATTAGCTATTAAACATCTTAAAAAGGCTCTACAAATAAGAGACTGTGACCTGTCGATGTGATGTGATTCATCCAAATGAGTATTGGGACTACTTTGGTTCTCATGAAAAACAAGCAAAACAAGGGCTATGGGGTAGAATTGGGATTGGGTCTAAACCATCTCTGCCATCAACAGCAAGATCAGGCACCACCAATTAGCAGTCAGGTTCTTCTGGCACCAGATGTGCAGCCATTCCTTCTATAAGGGGCGCAGTTTGCCCCAAAAAGAGCGGTCCACTTTCCATTTTGAAGTGGGTGCAGTTCTGTGAATGAAATGCTCAGAAAGCTGCACCTCTACTGTACTCTTTAGATTCATTAATAACAACATATCCAAGTTTTGAAAGTCCACTTCAAATACGATTTTTCTCTCAGATAGAAACACAACTTTTTTTGCTCTGTAGCAGATGTCTCGCTCTCACATTTTATTATGAATTCATGCATGAGTTTACAAATTTGTGGATAAATTCATGCAAAAATCTATGAATTCATTGCATGCATGACTCACGCATTAGTACATGCATAGGGTTAAGGTTAGGGTTAGGATGAAAATATGTTGAAAACATGATCATTCCTGGTGATTCATTAGAATTGAATGCATGTACTAATGCATGAGTCCTGCATGAATTAATGCATGAATTAATGATAAAATGTACCCACTACTCTAAAGTGTTACCCAAGGTTCTTCAGGAGAAACTGAACCAAACTGTGCCATATGTTTACAATCTTCCACACTCTATGACCCGGTGGCCTAGATTCTCCAGTCTGACAGAGAACAGCATAGAGGAGCAATAACACCATTCTCCAGGTCTGTTCAGCAAATAACACCAGAGATCTAATCAGTGGCTGAGAGGGAAAGCAGGGCCAGATCGATTTTAGCCTGTATGCTCCTCTGCTCTGAAGGTGAATGCGGGGCTCGCTACACAAATTGGACTAATTGAGGTGAGGAGCACATAAGGAAACAAGGCGCTTATGAAGACTGTGTCAAGAGTGAGGCTGGTATGTGAAATTCATCAGCTCAAAGAAAACAAGCTGTCAAAGGGAGCTAAAGGTAAGCAAAATAAAGGTGGTATAAGTCACATTGGTGCTGATAATATAGACCTTCATTTGTTTAAGAGATAAGAACAGTTCCTTCACAGGTTTAATATACTGAATATTTGTCAGTCTGCCACCTTCTGTGGTCAGAGTCCAGTGTTAGTCTGCTGTTTTTGGCTCCCATTATAATTCTATAAGGAGCACCTGTTTAAAAGATGGAGGTTTTGTATACTTATGATAGTGTTCCAAGTCGTCAATGTTTGCAAGAGTTTTATGAGTTGTTACACTCCTCAAAGTGGAGCCTTTGTTACGAGCTTGGATACGATTTGGATATTGACCAATTTTGTATCCTGGGTGAAAACCCCCAGAGAAGATAATGGGGGGATGATTATTAGGGCTCACACATTACGACCAAAATGGGTTACATTAACAAATCAGAGCCTGAATAAATAAGTTCAGATAATGAAAGTAGCTTGATGGGTGCTAGTGAAAGCTTGTGTACACTCTTATTTATGCAGCTCAGTGAGATGAAGTAAATAATATTTTTTTAGATTGATGTCCTGCCCTGTCATTGGCAACAGTGCCAGGTAAAGAGGTATAAAAGTAGAACAAACATTGTGACACTTTGCATCACTTCTTCAGTCCATTTCTCTTTCTCCCTGTTGTATCATTGATTTATGTTTTGGTCGAATGTGACTATTAAAAAGGGGGCCCTCCTATGCTCAAAGCTCGGGACACACATACAGTGAAACTGATCCATCTCATCAGCGCAGACAACAAATTAAAAACACTCACCCAAGAGACACGGCTATTCAATAAATTGGCCTTATTTTCGAGGTGAAAATGGTGCATTCTCTGCACAAACCAATCAATCTGAGTAAATGACCCTGCTATTCACAAATCTGTCATGGCCCCCAATTGGTTCACCCGATCGGACAGTCGGCTCAGATCTTGTCCGAGACCTCATTCCATCTGGGGTCTCTCTCGGGGGAAGCTCTTCCAAGGCCTGGCTTTAATTAATAAGTTTTGTAGTAACGCTGAAAACAACAGGAGGTGTTAACCCTGTTAGCAGAGTGGCATGTTATAGCATTAGTCTCGTCTGAAGGGAGCCAGAGGAAGGGGGGAATTAAAAGATCTCTGCCGTAGATTGGTTCACAAAGCACCAGGAAGGAGATCTGAGTCCAAATGAAATGATTGTATCAGATAGAAATCAATAGCAATCCATGCCTTCCTTAATCTTGCGCTAGCTCCTGGATCATACCCATGTGCAAGCAATCTCTCAGCCATCATTACCACGAGCGGATCGATGGCGACGCCAGAGCCCGCGGTTAAGTTTCAAGCTATGCAGCAGAAGTATGGAGACAGAGGTGGAGACAAGATGAGCCAAACACAGTTTTTGCAGGTAATTAAACAAAAAGAAACATTTGCTTAAGTACAGAAAGTTGTTGTGACATAATGCTAAAGCCACAAATAACCTGAAAAATGTACTTTCTCTTGAGACAGCAGTGACCTGGGTATACTTTGTGATCGCTGAATTCTTACTTCAGTAAGAAAAGGGAGAGGAGCTACAGTGCCTCCTTTCTTATCTGTCTCTAGCAAAGGAATCTCTTAAGTTTCTTACTGAAAGGAAAGGAACTTAGCATCCCATAATGGAATGGGACCTTTGCCCGAATACATCAAAAGAGGCTGATTGAAGAGTTTGCAATGAGTTTCAAGTTACTTTGCAACATAAACAAATCAAACAGGAAGTGAACATAGAGTAAACACAAAACATGACATTAGGATGGAATTAGAGTATATAAAGATGCCAATGCAAACATCCTTGATATCTGTTGCTTTTACACTTAAAAGCAACATGAGCAACAAAGAATAAAATTTAAATAATTATGACAACATTGCTGAAGCATCAGCAATGTCAGTCTGACTTGAGTGATTGCTGGCGATGTGAGCGAACATGTGATTGGATCACTTTTGGTGTGAATCTAGGAATTTATTTAAAATAAAAAATGCAGTATTAAACATCTTAAAGAGTGTTTTATATCATGTTTTGAGTTATTGCTCTTTAAAGCCCAGTTGCACCAATCCTTTCAATTTAAAATAGTACAAAACTGAGTTTGACAAAACTTAAACAGAGATGCCCAGACTTCCCTCTCTCTAGACAATTCCTCCAGCTCTTCTGTAGGAATACTGAGGCATTCTAAGACCAGCCGAGAGACATAGTCCCTCCAGTGTGTCCTAGGTCTCCCCCGGGCCTCCTCTGGGAAGAGTTTTGAGCCCATATAGTAAGAAGAGAAAAATAACAATAATATGGTCTATAATATTTAGATTTAGAGTATGTGTTAAATGTAGGTCTATTCTCTTGTGATTCTCCTCTCACTGTGCTCCAGAGGAGAGAGCAAACCTGACAGAAGTGAAATGCACTGAGATGTGAAGCTGTCTAAAGATGATTTACTATAGGTTTTTAATGATTATGTAGTTATTATAGTTTAAATACTTTAGGCTCTCTAGCTTTAATGTTGTTATAAATGACAGAGAGCAACAGTCTGCTGGTTCAACTTTACTGATAGACAGTAGTTTGTGTCATAAAGGCAGAGCAGAGGAGGGAGGGACACTTGAAAACAGCAATAAATAAGGTGAATAAACGTTGTTACTTCATCTTCTACCTCCACTGCACTGTGACCTTTCCATGTCCCCTCTGCACTGGCGTGAGCACGCAGCTTTTCATGAGCACGCTCAGCTGTGAGTAAGTGCGTAAGTAAGACAGAGCCGTGAGAAGGGGCTGAGGCTGTGCAGCGCTTTTGAACTCAACAACACAGACTGTTTAAATGTAGTGTAATAAAAGTAAAGAAGCGACAAAGTCATACGCTGCTCATGGGTGGGGCCGAGCTCACTAAACAGAGCGGAAACCCAGCAATTAACACTTATCTTAAATGTAAAATCCCACCGGCCAAAGTGGCTAGTGGAAATTACTGTGTTCTCCTGCCACAGCTGAAATCCACCCGTATTTGGTGTGTTAGCGGGTGTTTGTGTCAAGCCCGGGGTGTGGGTATGTCATAGAAAAAAATGCAATAAATAAAGTACAACAACTCACAGGATACATGATATTCTCACAACAAAAATCTTCTTGCCACTTTAAGTTTACCAGGGATTAACAACCAACAAAAGTCCTGGGAATGTTAAAATTATGTCTTATCTGTCTCTTCTTGAATGTGAATGTTGAGATGTGGTGAAAGCAGTCCAAGAATAGTTTGATAAATCAGCAAACATCAGTGTGAGTGTCTATGGTTTTTCCAGTGACAGATCCAGGATTTAGTGTTTGACAAACACGCTGTGGTTAAAGGTAATTAACAAAAGAAAACAGTACAAAACAAGCCAAAGAAAAAATTGCATTCTGCCAAATCGCAGTATCTTTTGTTGTGTTATTATCTGACAGTCAGGGATTTAAGTTAAGCACGGAGAATATTCCGCTCGGAGAAATGGACGATGGAGCTTGGAAGTGTGTTTTATGGTTGTAATCATAACAGGTGCACATCGTCTATCAAGGCATAGTAAAATTTTACAAAGTGCTTTTCTTGTCTGCAGACGTCATCTCGTCTGTCCTGCTGGCAGCGTCTCTGGGGGATGTGCGTGAGGAAAAACAGGCCTGAGTTATTACGGGAGGATTTGTTTGTGCAGTGAATGTATTCAAATGATGTAAAATACAAAAGATATGAGGGTAAACCAGAACAATATTTCAACTCCAAACAACACCTGCAAAAAGAACTGGAACAATTTCACAAATGTATTACTTCTTTGTAACAGAATGTGGAGAAATGAAACATCAAAGTTTCATGTTTAGTTTTATGTTCACATTTCAGATGAGTGTATTTTAAGATGAAAGCAGAAAGCAGTAGCTCATTAACCTCAAAGAAATCTGTCCAATAAAATCAGGCACTGACATCAAACGCACATAGAGGTGGGTGATATGGCAAAAATGTCATATCTTAAACTAAGGACTACAACTGTATTCTGCTGTTTCTAGTGAAACAAATACAGCTGTTTAATGAATATGTTGCCTATTACTGGCAACTTTAAACTGTTTATCATTAACAATAATAATTTAGCTTTTTTTTGTGGCATACTTACTGATGAAATGTTGCTTGTTGACTGTTGCTCCATGAAACAAATCTTTTATGCATTTCATTTATCTTTATTAACATTGACAAAGCGCAAGCAGATATTCTCTTAATGAATTAAGAGAATATCTGAAATAATGAGTCTAATTTAGTAATGGCAGATAAGTTAGACGTTTCAAACAGAGTAATGGAGTAAAGTCAGACAGAACTGTCCTTAGACTGTGATTAAGAGGTCGTTTACACAACAATGCGTTTTTACGGAATCACACAGATACTGTTGTGGATTGGCCTCTTGGTTACATGAGGCCAGCGTTCTAACTCCATGAAAACACAAACTTTTAAATCTGGCTGAGGAGGTGTCTCACTGTCTAAACTGTGAAGCTGGAGTTCTCTCTGAAAATGGTGACATTTAGACACAAGCATGTGCAGCCAATGGATGCGTTCAAGATGAGCCAGGCTCGGCTAACTCCATCTTGTATTGCGCCAAGCCAACCACTTGAGTCGAACCATGGGCTCACCGGCCTCTTGTGACCAATGATGTGGCAGCACAAACAGGAAGAGGCGGCTTTTAATTTGACAAATGTAACTAGCGTCCACTTCTTCTCTTTGTTAAAGAGAAAATGATGACAAATGATGACTCCAGCCCATAATAGTCCTATGCATTTATTATCATCTGTGACACTGCTCAGGAACAGAAAAGCTTACACTTAGAGCACAGTTGACACCAATTTAATTAACTGTCTGGACACAGAGCTCCATTTGCATTTTATGAATAAAAGGCTCTATCTTTGCAATTTTCCATTGACAATGAAGAAGTATGATTAAAGATAAAGGTTTTGAGACAAACCTCTCGACGTTTCATCCAAAAGGCCAATTCTAAGTTGAATAGGTAAGAGAGATGAGTTTATATTTTATACGGTGATTGGTTTTATATCCCATGGTTTTAGGGAGTGTTCACACCAAAAGTGAAAAAATTGCTTAAATGAGCTCAGCTCTTTTTATTTGTGTTGCCAGTCCTCAGTCAAGTTGCTGCCAGGGGGCAGGAGCTTCGAGTTGCTACAAGAGCCAATCCTCTTTGGTGATGTCACTCCTCATTGGTTTAAAGTTGAAATCAACTAACTAGCATGCATAGGAAATATACGGTCGGGTCGCTTTTGAATTCACCCTGACATACATGGTACAGTGAGAGTGTTGGCGTTATACTCATGTAAACCATTAGCATTACTGCTTCCTTCAGGTGTTAATGTCCTTTTACAAAGAAACTGTTTAGGTTTTGGGTTCAACACACTGTTGGACTAAATGGAGGACAGATTGTGTCCCACCTTCTCTGTTTAAAGAAGGCTTTTCAAATTTTGCAAAGATGGCTTCCTTTTCTTTCAAGCCATAGATAGAAACACAGAAAGCAGAAAACTAAGCTCTCTCACCTCTTGAATTTACACTTGACAAAGTTCCTTGGATGAGCCTCCAAACCTACATCCAGATGCCTTCTTTGAAACCTTCTCTTGAATTTGGATGACTGAGAACCTCCACAGACCTCTAAGTGTGTCATTAACAGCCAGCAACTAGGGGAAACCGACATCTCTTAGGTTTTGAGAAGCTTGTGTTAAAAAGGAAATGTGTTGCTACTGAAACAACAAGAAAAGGTTTCAAAGATGGCAGGTTTGAAGGTTAAACATGGGTTATTAACAGAAAGTTCAGGTAATTAACATTATGCAGTTCTGCATTAGTCACAGTTAAAAATTCCTATTTACCGTTTTGATCGATGTTTTCTTGGGTGAGGTCTAAAAGCTGCGGCACATTCACTTCAAACCATTCCGACATTAAAAGCCATAACGCGCTGCTCACATTTTGGAACATCGTTTTGAAGAATTGGGAGCAGCAGAGAATTTAGTAATTGGCAAGATTAATAACATTTACAGCGCCGCGATGCAAATCTGCCTTCGCCCGAGCTGCATGAATAATTAAGCGCCAACAATCACTTTGAATAATTCATTTCTAAATATTCTTCAGTGTGTGTTTTTTATTTTTTATTTTTTTTACGACCAGAGGGCAAGCAGAGTTTTGTGACAGCAGAAATGTGCCGGTGTAATTATGTCTGCGGCCCCGTCTTAATTGCTGCGAGAAGTTCCTTGGTGCCAACAGCAAACGGGGTAAACAATCCCACTCATATCCCCACACTATTCTCCATACTTCCTGTGACTGGAATATTGATGCTAATGGAATTAATTACCTGATGTGTGTGTGTGTTTTTCCCCACAACCCTCTGGTCTGTTGAGGTGGGGGTTGGAGTTAGTCAAAGGAAGACTTTGACGAAGGTTGGAAATTAAAAAGGGAGCTTTAAGAAAGAGATAAGTTGATGTGTGGCGCAGAGAGGGGGGCCCGCCAGACCTCCAGGACCTACAAGGAATACCAGCGCTCCTGATTAAAATCACCGCTATCATTAAAGCAGAGCCCAACTGGCAGCGTTTAATTGAAGGGTTTTAAACAGACTGTGACTGGACTGCAAAACACAGGAGTCGGGAGCCACAGGCGCCTTTCCCCCCACTCTGCTCCTTCAGCTGCTCACACCACACCAGTTAATGATGGATTTTCCTGCTGTTTAAGGCCACCATATTAATGATAAATACACCAATTAATCATAGAAGAAAATGCTCAATGACTTTAGTCTTTAGGCCTACATCGCACATCAAACTTATTTACTACATGCACACTTTTATCTAAAACCTTTGACAAATTTCCAGTATTGACCGAGTAATAGTTCCATCCAAAAAATTTTAAGCATTACGAAAGCAGTGATGAATATCTAATTAACTCAGATAGCAGTGAGCACTTTTAGACACCTTTTACAGCTGAAATCCATTTTGTCCTGCTGAAGTCAATGCAATTCCACCCTAAGTACTGTTGTAATGTAAAAAAAAAATGCCATAGGTCTGACTGGATAAAATGACCTGGTAAAAAAAATGGTTACAGGCCATTGGTCTTCCACCTGTTCCCTCCTGGGCCCTGTACTAAAAAGTTTGATTGGGAATAAGCAAGGAAACTTCTGGATTAACGCTGAGTTTTCTGTAATATGAAGCTGGTTCACCTTTTGTCAAGTGTCACAAACTCTGGCTTTATGAGCTTAGGACAAAGGAGAGACCACACAGAATCAAGATTTACTTAAACCAATTTAAATTTACAGTAATAATAAATGCCAGTGTGTGAAGTGTCTGCAGTGTTGAGTGTGCATGAAGTGTATGTATGTGAACAAAATAATAACTTTACAAAAGTCTTTGAAGGTTCTCAGTCATCCAGAACATCTTGAAGAAAAGGTTTGAGTAAAAGCATCTGGACTAAGTTTTTAAGGTGAAGACATTTCTTCTCTAATTCCAAGAGACTTTATCAATTCTGAGTTCAACTGTAAGAGAGCTGAGCTTATATCTCTAGAGGGAGGAGTTTCCCTTGAAACCAAACCTGATGGGCCAGGTTGATCTGTTCTCACCGTCGTTAGTCATGAATGGGAGGTGTGACTCCAAATGTGAGAGTTAAGGCTCAGAAGAGTCGTTGGTGATACTGCTCCATTCAGGTGCAGGGTCAATGACACTAACGACTCTGCACCTGAATGGAGCGGTGTCACCAACGACTCTTCTGAGCCTTAACGACACATTTGGAGACAATACGAACTCCATGGTAACATATCCCCGACCTATCAATGTGATTGGTCATTTATTTCTGACACTGAGTAACCCAACATTAATGGAACAGGTGTTTGACCTGCTTTGTGATGCTACTTGTCCAGACTGTGATTAAAAGTAAAGTATAGTGTTGTGGGACACTGCCACTAACAAGTCACTAACAGAGTTACTCATGTGGTGTGGTAAAATGGTTGATAGCTATCTAAGCACAAAGGAAAAAGTCCAGGTCAGGAGGTCATCTTGGTCTCTGTATTTTGCAAAACCAATTACCTGCTGCACATGTGCAATACTTCTGGGGAAGAGCTTGACCCTACTGCAGTTTTTTAGGGCCCTGACTGGCTTTTCTTTTAAGGGCAAACACTGCCCCAACACAGCACCCCTGTCTGAGGCGTCAAGTGCAAAAGGCCAAAGGAGATTAACCTTGAATAAATACAGACAAAAAACTAAACACCAAACATCAATCATGATAATGGCAAAACCTGCATCAGAAGAATTATTTTTACTTTGTTTATTAGGCTTTTTTTATATTTCAGCCGACTCTCTCTTTATTCCTATTCCATGCATTCTGAGTGTGTACAGTGGATGGCCTTTATAATAGTAACCCAGTGTGTTTTGCTCATGGCCTTGATGGTGAGTGGCACTGGGCTGCAGGCTCTGATGCTCTCTCTAATAGGCACAGACTTAATTAGTATGGGACCCCCCCCCCGTAAGCACTGATAACCCCTGGTATGGAAAGCCTGCTAGCACAAACACCCGCGCTACAGATTCACTATAGATTCATGCCTTAACCAATTTTGATGTGTGATAATGCTTCAAAGTCTCTTCCGTTCTTATCCCTGTATCTCTCTCTCTCTTGTTGCCTCGCAGCCTGCCGAGTGATGTGTCATTTTATAATCCCGGGCCGGCCCGAATTACATATCCCCTTCATTAATTAAAGTTGCTATTGGCAGCACCTGAGATAAAACAGATTATAAGAGCTGTGAGTGAAAACACAGGCAGAAAAACACCAGTGTCAGCACTTCTGCGAGTGTGGAGCTGTGTGTTGGAGGACTTACACAGTGTTTTTTTTTTTAGATTGTGGTAGCAGTGAAGCAGTCAGTTTACTTTGTGGCTTAACATTTATCCGTTCAGAGCTGGTCTCTCTGTAACGAGATTAGTGTTTAGGGTTAATGGACGCGGTTTACATGCTCGGGTAGCCTGACAGGTGCTGTACAGAATGTAAGGGTCACTGGAAATAAAAGCCAGCATCAGCACTTCCTACTCACACATTTGTAATTGATTGCCTCAAAGACTAATCTGTTAGAATCGGTTTTAACCTTTCGCAGGCCACATTTCATTCTTTAGCAGTATTTTGGCAGGCAGGGATTCTACAGAGTTAAGTGTGAAAATGGCCAGGTTTTGTGTGGTTTTATAAAAGATTTCCAGTTTCCAATTTATCCCAGACTCTAAACATGGACACTTATAGTTGTGCTCATAACTTTACAAACGCTGGCAAAAATATTTTGGCCAGGAAAATAATCTGAAAACACAGACAATGGTTAAAGACTTTACAATAAAACAAGAAACAAGATAAAATACATAAAAAGACAAACTAAGCCAGACCAAGAGGGACCTGAAAAATGTGGCATTTGTGCACAATCCCAACCTGAACACAAAAAATGGATATCCAGCACGCCAAACAAAGTTTGAATGCGATCCAAAAATTTTGTATGGCATAGCTACAACCAGTTAATCCAAGAAACCAACACAAGTTTCAAATGAGTTTCCAAAGTTGTTGGCTGCACAAATGCAAAATGTAAGATGTGTTTGGAATAGAGTGCGATAAAGCTGGTGTGTGTAGTGACCACTTGGGCACCACTTCTGCAAAAAAATCGAGTTGAACTGCTCAATTGTAAGACAACATTTGGATCATTTGAGTCTTTGTTCAAGACTGGAAATAAATAAAATAAAATAAAAGCTCCTAACCTACTGCATTAGGCTCTTCTCTTACTGCATCAGATCTGATTAATGAAGAGCAAAGATTAGAGAAAGTGAGCAGAAATGAGTGGATTGGTATTAAGAGGGTGCAAATGCATGTTGGCTGTTTGTATGCGTACCATGTAGAGCCATTGTGGAGTAACCTCACAAATAAATAAATCACTGACATTGGACAAATGAGGCCAGTAGACATTTGCTGTTGGAGCATGTGAAGCTAAAGAGACTAGGACTCCTCTAATGGCACGGATTTAAGAGCTTCTCACTTTGTCTCAAGATGTGGCGCTAAAATGTGACTTTGCAAATTATGCCATGCAGCTCTTAATTTGTATATTAAAAGTTGCCGGGAAAAAAAATGCAGTTTAAAACCAGGGTCAGTAAGATCAAAACTGTTATCAGATCTGACAGAGCACACAATGCATCCAATGCCGAGTGCTTTATCTGCAGCTATTAAACTTCCCGGAATGTCATATGACAAGCCGGTGTAGACCCAAGGTGAGTCTGATCTTTTTCAGATCAGTTCCAACTAAAACCTGCACAAAACCAAGTAAATCTTGTTCACATCCAACCAAAACCTATTTAAATCTAACTAAAGCTTGTTCAAATCCAACTAAAGCTTGTTCAAATCCATCTAAAAACTTGTTAAAATCCATATAAAAGCATTTTATTATAATTACACTATAAATGTAACATCCTGTATATATTGAATAATGCATGAACAGAATTGTTTCTATTCCACAGAAAAAAGTTAATTTTAATGAGATTAGCAAAACTTTAACAAACTATTACCAAACGATTGAGTTGTCACTTAATGGTTAATTTTGGCGTGGAGTGACAACTTAACCGCCTGGTAAAGCTTTTTCTTTTATTATTAGATCCTTATAATAAGTTTTTGTGTTGCATCAAGTTAAACAACTCTGAATGAATGCAGAATGTGCTGTACCAAATGGTTGAGCAGACTATTAAAGGGAAAAGCCAGTTCTCTGTGGTCGTCAGTCAGTCATGTGGCCGGACCTGTGTCACTGTATCACTGTGCACTTAAGCAAATAGACACACCAGACACACTTTCCATAAAAAAACATAATATTGTCCTCCGATGACTGGGTCAGAATTTATTCTCTTCTTATTCTCTGAGTCAATCCTCCACACAGCCTTTTACTCTATGTCCGCTGCATTAGGGGAAATCACCGGGAGAAGTTTACTTTGTGCTAATCTTATAAATGGTCTGCTCCGGTGCCCCGCGATGCAGACATGCAATAAAGCACTTACATAAAGCTCTCCACAGAGACGGTCTTTAAAACAGCTGACATGCTCAAACTTAGGTTATCGGCTCGGTCGCATGCTGCTGATTTCCACCAGGAATGCTTTATTTGGATCCTTTATTACATGTCCTGTCCCAAAGTCTTGAAGGGTGCTTTTAATATGTGAACCCTCTGCTCTGTTGCATGTGAAACAAGTACAGAGGTTTATGAGTATAGACTCTTCTAACAACTGTTTGTTGGAAGGTTATCATAGCAGTAGTCATATATATGCAACATGTAACTTCACTTAATTCATTTTGAACTGATAATATGCACTGAAAATAAAGAGCCTCATCCACAACTACCACAAACACTTCAAGCTGTCATTGATGTTAAAGGTGGCCATACGCAGTATTAAGAACTGGGCTAAATAAACCTTTGATCAGGATCATTTGGGCAGTTTCTGTTGTCACTATGATTTAAAAAGAGTAAGTTGTTTGAGAATAAATGGCTTCACCCAACCACTAACTATGAGTGAAAGAAAAGTTTTTGTGTTTCTCTGGAAAAAAAAAAAAAAAAATCCCAAATTCTGCCAGGATATGTAAAATCATGAGCACAACTGTATATCACTGGACTATCAAGTTTATTAAGAGTTGGCTCAAAGGGAACTGAGTATGAAGAGGTGGTACAATTCAATGTCTCTCATAAAGGATAGAATAAAGAAGAAGTGCTGAGGACGTGTTCCTCACATCAATACTCTTCACAGACATAAACCGCAGTCTGTTGATTTTATCAACTGCAGTTTTATACAATAAAAGCAGCGCCATGTTGTTCACATTTGTAATGGTAAAACAGTCGCTACAGCTTCAAACCTACAATATGTTCACTACTGCCAAATCACTGGACACAACAAGCCGGTAAGGCCAGAGTTCGGATGCAAATACTTTGCTTGGTGCAGGTCAAAACTGATTTGGGAAACTGAGTTTGTAAACAAATCTTGCAACAATCCAGCTGGAGCACAAGGTTAAGCTAAGGTACAATAGCAAGCAAGAACCATATCTCTGGAGTCAGAAAGAGGACACTTGAGGTCAGTGGAAAGGTAGGTAGGAATTTAAGTTCTAACAATGTTACTTGAGTCAATAAACATAATGCCTTTGAGGTGTGCTGACTATAAATGCAAAATGTTCCCATTTTATCCAGGCTCCCAGTGCAAAGTGTGTCCTGACGGAACAGTCGCAGTGATCACCACTGTTTTGTTGCAACCTCTATTCTGTTTATTTTATTTTTTTTATATATAGCACTACTGTAGTAAACTATTTACCAGTGTTACAGCTGGAACACCACTGGAGGCAAGGTAGATTAAGTATGTTGCCCAAGGACACAACGACAGTATGTGGGGGAGAGGGATGTTATGATGTTTTGGGATGTTTCGAGCGGGAATCGAACTGCCCACCCAACCAGTCAAAGGACAGCCGCTCTACCACTGAGCTACTACCGCACTTTTCCAATCCAATCTTCATGTTCACTATTCTTTCATGCTCAGGACTTCTTCTCACATATTCCTACAGCCTCACACCTATTTCCATCTTCTTTACTCAATTTCCTTTCTCCACATTTGCCACAGAAGGCTCCACTCCGGGCCGCTCCATATAATGCTCATCATTCACCTCCGCCGAGCCATTCTTTTACTGAATGGGATCATAATAGGGCCCGGCTTTTCCTTTTAATAGCCAAAGTGACAATGGCATGGATGTGCGTTTGCCTGTGTATTCCTGACGGCGTCTCGACACCTCTGAGGCTGCGTGGATGAGCGCGGCAGATGTGGCCACTGAAGCAGAACTGTCTGAGTGCGCAAGAAAAAAACTGAAAAAGACTTGGCCATTAATGAGATAGTGACAAAAACTTGCACTCTCCAATTAAAGCAAGTGAAAGGAATCCATTTATACGAGAGGCCCGCAGACAGATTAGAAATGACAGGGATACCTCAGAGAAGCGCGTTATAGTGGTCTGATGTGTGGAGCAGATGTAAAGCAGTAGGAGATTACTGGCAGAGGCTCACAAAGAAGCTCGGTCCTACACAAAAAGGGCTCAGAGAATGATGCAGTAATGCACTGTAGATCATAAATGGAGTGTTCACATTTTTGGCCAGAGTCTGTAATGACATTTAAAACGAAATATGGATTAAAATAATGATGATACAATCATTTTGTGTTAGTTACTGAATCAATGCCAATCTTGATGTTAATTAGACCAAACAAAAATTTTACATTTTACACTGTACATTATTTTGTGAAGACGTAGCCTGGTAGGGCGCAACCAGGGTCCCACCCCGGAGCCAGGGGTCTTACGCCACTTTTAAATCATGTCTTTAAGCATCTCGTTGACGTACAACAGCGAAACTATGTACACACATATCACTGCTACAGTACCTCTGTAGCAATGATATTAACGCCAACACTACTTCCTCTGATCTTGTCAAAATAAAAGCCTTGTCATTTGACAGCAGTTATAAGCCTTTTTATTTTGTTAGAGGCAGAAAAGTACAACGCATTATAGTTTCACAGATTCTCTGAACTATTTAAAGTCAATTCCCTACAACTGCATCTGCCGGTGAATAGTAAATCAAATTAAGTAACAGATCAGACCTTAACTGTCCAGTTTTTATTTTGTCTATGATTCAGAATGATTAATTTGAGTATGTAATATTTGATCTTCTAGTGTTGTGCTTGGCTCCTGGAACAGAGCACAGTATTAATGGGCTAATTTAAATAATAATTTGATTTATTTACATATGAACAGAAATCAATAATAATCAATATATATATATATATATATATATATATATATATATATATATATATATATATATATATATATATATATATATATATATATATATATATATATATATATATATATATATATATGTATGTAAGTTAAAGTTTTTTTGCTGATTACTACCTGAAATGGCAATGAGGTCTTATTTTGAGATTTTCTTTACATTTACATTTATTAATTTATCAGACACTTTTATCCAAAATGACTTACATGAAGCTTCCATTCACCAGTGTTAAATTTTTTGTTGATGCTTTAATTTAAAGCAACATACATAAAAGTTCTATTAACCAGTGTTACAGCTGGAAAACCCCTGGAGAAAAGGTGGGTTAAGTGTCTTGCCCAAGGACACAACAACAGTATGAATTGTGGTTAGAGCAGGAATTGATCTGCCTACTTTCAGGTTGAAGGACAACTGCTCTACCACTGAGCCACTGCGCAGGTCTGACTTGTTCATAGTTCTGTAGTGATTGACAAAAGCATAGCCAGTGGTGGATTAATAACAACAACCTTTATATGGACCCTCTTTACATACTGTATATGTGACACTAGAGAAATTGTAATTATTGCCTTAATCCAGCTGAAACCAAACTTTTAAAATGTTTCGAGTCTTGTCTGATTTACATTAGACCAGTTTAAAACAACACAAAGCAGACCCTGTCACAATTTTGACAAAGGCATATCAAAGAAAAAAATAAATTCCTTGATGTATTGTGTATCTTGAATACAAGCTGTTTTGACAATTTGTCTTTCTTTCAATCCTAGAATACAACCATACCTGGCCCCAAGAATGAGAGCCTTAACCGTTTTCTAAGGATTGCAGCAATAACTAATGATCCTATCTGTCATGGGTCTGGGGTCATGTCTTTGTGGTATGGAAATCACTATGTTGAGCAAATCACTGCACAGAAGCCCCAAAGGTCTTGAACCCGGGCTCTGCTAGCATCATTAATGATTACTATTAATGCTTTGCGCTCGATCATAAGTCATTATCACCTAAGGATATGGAGTATGGCGTAGGTGTAGCATTTCACATTACCCCTGACCTCAGCAGATCACCGGGAGCGGCTTACATGTATATGGTCAGTCTTGTTATCTGCTACATACAGGGGGCTTGTTAAAATGTGTAAAAAAAAACACAGATGCATTTTGTAGGTACATGGGTGGTAAGTCCTGCTCCCCTCGTGTAGGCTGGACTTGGACCCTGTGCAGTCAGCATTGATTGACCTGGCTCCCTGGACTCTGACCCCCTCCAGCAACCAGCCGGTAATTGATCCTGTAGTACTGTTGTGGAATCCCATGGTGTACCGAGTCTGTGTTGGTGAGTGTTCATCTTCTTTTCCTTCGTTCAGACTACCAGCAGTGCTTTGTGAACCGCTTTGTTGTATCCAGATTGCATCCAAAGGCCACATGCATGTGCACTGTACTGTTACCATTCTGGGAAGATTGATAACAAACCTTGTTCCTTCATCATCCAGGTTATTAACATTGATTGTTTATATAGTGGATATAATCCGCCCAATGGCCCCCTATTTACTGATATTGTTGTTACGATTCAGGGATAAAATGGCGGTTACATCCGGGATTTTGGGATTTTTCTCTTTACTAGAATAGTTTATAGATAGTCCCCTGACTTGTCCATCCATTTATGACCACCAGGTACCCATCCTCTGATGGCTACTTCCAGCAGGATAATGAACCATGTCACAAAGCTCGAATCATTTCAAATTGGTTTCTTGAACATGACGACGAGTTCACTGTAATAAAATGGCCCCCACAGTCACCAGATCTCAACCCAATAGAGCATCTTTGGAATGTGGTGGAACGGGAGCTTCGTGCCCTGGATGTGCACCCCACAAATCTCCATCAACAGCAAGATGCGATCCTATCAATATGGGCCAACATTTCTAAAGAATGCTTTCAGCACCTTGTTGAATCAATGCCACATAGAATTAAGGCAATTCTGAAGGCAAAAGGAGGTCAAAAACAGTATTACTATGGTGTTCCTAATAATCCTTTAGGTGAGTGTTAATGAAAAGAAAACATCTATGTAAAAATAGTAATTTATATTTATTTAAATATATTATGGAAAAATGTGTGAAGAAACTTTTTGATTATAAATATTAGTTCATCTACAATTTCATACATCAGTATTAATTAATCAGACACACAAAACAAAATCATGTGCAAAATTCCTATTTCCTAAACAGCAATGATGTGCGATAAGTTTTAAGTGCTATGCACTTAAAGTGCACAGTTCAAACTGTTGCTGTGTCCTTGGGCAAAACACATAACCCACCTTGTCCCCAGTGGTGTTCCAGCTGTAACACTGGTGAATTGAAGCTTAATGTAAGTTGCTTTGGGTAAAAGCATCAGCTAAAAGAATAAATGTGAATGTTATCCATAAACATAAAGCATTTAAAGCCAATAATGTGAGTATAGTGACATGAACTTAACCAGTATTTAAATCACACTAAAACAATTGAGTGATATAAATACAATTTTTAGGCTATTCTTTAAATTACTATTATGCTATTTATGCTATATATATATTTTTAATAATATAGTACATAATGTTGTCTTATAATATATTCAAAATGCCTATACTTTCATTAACCTATAGATGCTTGCTCTGCATGTTGCTGGGTGTTTACCTAACGTTCTGTGCCTCCATTCTAACCAAGAATACCTGTTTTTAAATTCCAGGATCTGTCATCTAAAGAAAAGGCCCTTTTTGTTTTGTTTTTTACAATACAGACTTAATTTTGTTAATAAGTTAAACTACAAACATATGCTACATGTTGCTCTCAAATAGCCTTATTCTTAGCTATGTTCAGGGCTTGACATTTTTGCTTATTGGCCACTGTTGTTTTTTTAAGCAATTAGCCATTTAAGACTTTATTTTTTATTTATCCAGGAAAGTCCCACTGAAATTACAAATCTCTTTTGCAGGGGGGTCCTGCAGGGAGAATTGTGACCAGTGAAATTATAAAAAAGATTGCAGTGGCCAATGGAGAATGTGGGGATGGGGGTTAAATTTTTTAGTAGGCGCACTGGCGAAGGTTTCAACAATTTAATGTTATTAATGTCAAGCCCTGGTTATGCTTATGTCTTTTAAGACTGTCTAGTAGGCTTAACTTGATTTTATTTGCGACAACTAGTGATTGCCGACTTTGTACATTTAAACTTGTTAGCACTTACCAGGAGACACCATCGTGGGAGATACATAGACGTTGGGCTCATTTTTGCTATGGACGTTTCAGCAGTTTTCTCAGACGTAGCAGCATTTTACATCACTCGTTTTGCACAGTTTGTCGCAAACGTTTTTCCTCCAGTCGAGTAAAGTGCTCCTCTTTACCCGACCAGGGTGGGGTGAGGTAATCGGGGGCAGGTGAAAAGTTGTACACAGAAATTAAATCTGACGGCATACACCAGCAATTGGCAGCAAATACTGCTTTTGGCATATACAGTTACGCATCAGTGTGCATTTTTAGAGGCATACGGCGTATGCCTGCGTATCACATACACCACACTACTGCCACACTTGTCTGAGTCCAAACTGCGCTCACAGCATTGGGAGTGTGCATTAACTCAGGTTTTCTGCGTTGTGTTTGTGCCCTGAACCTCAAAGATTGGCAGAGAGTTCATGGAGCACCCAAACAATTTGCATATTGACCTATCTTTAATGTGATTTGACTTGTGCCTCACACACTTATGAAAATATTTCATACAAATATCTTCACCATCCATAAATCCATACATGGATGGTGATACATGGACCATGTGGTCACACAACATTTATTTTTGTAGCACATTAAGTCAGAACTGAGCAGCTGAAGTCTGAAGTTACTGTTATTTTATCAGTGATACAGTTGTCTTGTTTAGGTTTTCCAAATCACCACCCAAATCTTTTCATAAGCATAGTTAAAGATTCTAAATAAAAACTTAAGAACTTGAACTATTCAAATAATAAAAAAAAAGTTACATCCCTTGTCCTTTTCAAAAAAGGGGCACCAATTTCTAATCTTGCCTAGAGTGCCAAAACTACCAGAGCTCTGCCTCCTTCACTACATCTATTAACCTTCTTGTTGGTCTTCCTCACGGTCCAACCAAATAAATGTACTTTTGCTTGGGAGCCAAGCACTTCCACATGAATGTGCATGGAAAGAGACCCAATCAATCTGTGGCTTCAATCACAGCCTCTGTAGTCTCTGCCATTCAAACTGCTGTGGGTCGGTCCTACCTCGGCAAAATTACAAGCTCCATTTGCCAGGCTAATTAATGGTTTGCGGCATTCAGGAAAATTTATTGCCGCAAACCTAGAGCTTGCCAAATCAAACAGGATATATTCCTCAGATAAGCATGAGCCCTGCGTGTAACCTGACACCTCCAAAAACAAACTTATTACGGGGAGTGTGTTTATGCACTCCTCTTCCTCTCTGCGTTCCGGTCCCTTCTTGGTCCACTGTCTTGACTGACAGATACTTGACTGTTACACTTCACAGTCTCTGCAGCGATGGTTGTTAAGAGGGAAAAGCCAGACTTAAAACCCATTCCTTTAGACCACAATTTGTTGCATGCGGGTGGTCAGTTGTTTTTAGATGCAGATGTTGAAATGTGAGGCCACGAGAGGACAAAACAGGATGATATAAGAAGCTTAACCCTACCCGCAAAAACACACAGTTGCTGTGGTTTGTGCAAGACTAAAAACCAACGGGGACGAATTTAAAATCAACACATTGGTAGTTATTTTTAGGCCTGATTGATGACCATATGTCCCACCAAAAGCACTGTGTCTGCACCTACTTTGTCTGTAGACTGTCTGTGTGTCAATCACAGAATTGCCACAGCGATGGCAATATTAACCAAAATATAATGACTGAAACTCTGCCCAGTGACTGAGCGTTCCTCTCACGAAGCACCAATAGCCTGCTCTCTGTTTTCCCCAGAGCAGTTACAGAGGTGTCCAGCGGCGTCACAGGGGTAACTCTGTCAGCGTCTTGCATCATGCAAATGACATTGTGTGTGCAGTCACCGGCAGTGTCCTTGGTGGCCCTTTTTCAGTCTGCTAAAGCTGGACAGGCGATAAAAAACATCCAGACTGCAACGTATAATCGGATATGGAGATCTGTTTGTTTTAAGCCACAGTCATGAATTTAGTATTGTTTTTGTTAAAAATTTAAATCACAGGTTGTACCAGAATTTGTATTATGATTTCTTATTTTTCAAACATGCAACACTTCTGCTAGTCAATATTATGTCTTGCTACACTGAACTTGTTCATTTAGTTCATGCCTTAAACAGCTTTTACTCTTGCATTTAGTTTGGCAGTTTAATCTCGTAAAGCTTATCGTAACAGCAATTACATGTGAAAAAAATAACCTTAGGATGACATCAAGGTTTTATAATTAGAATTTTTAATTTTAATGATCAGGCCCACAGCAGGAGTTTGTCCAATCACAGCTCGCTTCAATAAAAAAAGGAACACGCCCATTGGTTAACACTAATGTGAACAAAATACATCCTATTATACAGCAAAACAATTTAAAAAGGAAGAAGAGAAAAGAGCGTCAAAATAAATGTTGATAAATGTTGGCAATGAGTCGACTCAATGCTTTGCATCAAGAGATATTCACTGGATCGCTACAGTCCAACGGTTAACTCAAAGCTACAAGTTTTAGGTAAGCTCTAAATTTCGATTTAATGTAATGTATTAGTGTTTTGCGTTGGATAACTTGTCCGGTTATAACTTTAAAAAAAATAAATAAAGAAGCAGAAAGTGTTTCTACACGGCAAAAGCCAAATCATGTACAGCTTTAATGTCCTTTTAATGCACCTTCCACAAAATATTTATCCTGTGTTTCCCACACACTGAAGAAACTTTGGCGGCCTACCAAACAATGGTAAGAGAGGTTTATATTTTACAGTCTGCAGCATTGACTTGGGCCTTTCTGATATAAAAGTTTGCTGAAAAGTTCTATGTGCAGACTTACACAGGGTTAGAGTTATGGTTAAAGACATGCACACAGTCAGATAACCTTCCTCTCAGTGCTCTAACCATGGTATGAGTGAAGAAAGAGATCACTAAACCAATTTTTCTAGCAAGTATATGTGGTGAAAGTCCATTGTTCTAAAATGTCGCCAACTCGATTGAGTTTTCAGGTGTGCAGTACAGAGAACAAGACTGCACTCATGGTAGCCCCTACAAACATTTAATTGTTTAAAACTATTAACAAAAACAAAACAAAGACTGTGCTGTACCGTCTGATTGAATTTTTTTCATTACTACCGTTTGAAGCCAGAGCCAGTGTCCCATCCCCGATTCATTCAACCTTTAAAAATCTGGCTGTTCCCCTCACAATGTCATGAAAGATAGGCTTGAAGTTAAACGTCCATTTGACTGATCGTGAGCTAAATCCAACCGATGATTAGATCTCACAGAATCTCTCTCAATTGTCTTTCTTCTATTACTTGTAGTTTTGTTACTAGACCTTTGTGTCTTAAGATTAATGTATTGATTTTGGCACGTTCAGGTAAACCTCGCTGAGTCTTTCCAGTAAAAGCAGACCTTTGTGCTTCCATTACATTCCACTCTTTCTATAACTTAGTTTCGAGGAAAATCAAATCTTCATGCTCAGGCTCCGTGTCTCTGAGGTAGAATAGATTGCCTCCAAGTTGCACAAGACGAGTAACCCTCCCCTCGCAAATGTGGCAATGACCTACGTCTGAAGAGAAAGCAAGCGAAACAGGGAGAGATTGGCAGAGAGTGAAAAAAAAACTAAGACTGAGGGTAAGAATAAGAAGAAACAGAAAAGTCTTTCATGTTTCTTGGCTGGTGCAGTAAGTCTAACGCTCTTGGGAATGGCTTTTTGTTGTAGGAGAATCAGTGCATCAGTCAAAGGCTGCTGTAAATGAGACACAGAGGGATGCAAACATGTTGCTAATTGATCGATGACTTGTTGGAGGAATTAAAAAAGATGGGCTTTGCTTCATTTGGAAATGTGGGAAATTTCCAAACGCTGCTTTTGGAGAATATCGCCACAGGCCACCATTCCTCACCAACACAAAAGAAATTCAGTGTGTAGTGTGCTGTGATGTCGTCACTGCAGTCTCCAAGAAATATTGTTTCTATGATTTAAGAATTTTTAAGGATTCATTGTCTAATAACAGTAGCTTGTTTATCTATTAAAAGTTTATTTGATAACTTCATTTATTATGCCATATACCACAGAATTTTATAGCTGAGGATAATTTCCAACAAGACTTTACATAGCCTAAAACACTTGACAGAGATCAATTATGGTATTATAATATTGGCAATTATGGTGTGCTACAAGATCAGCAGATTCTGTAGACATCTTTAAAAAACGCTTGATAACATATCTCTTTTGTCAACACCTGACTGACAAACACTGAATCTTCCTTTCTATCAATTCCTTCTTAAAAAAAAAAAAAAAAAAAAATCTTTCCTATCCTTAGCTTTGTATGCGGTGCTAGGTTTTAACTGACTAGTTTTTGGTGCACTTATGCTTTTTGTTACCTTGTGTTGTTGAAATTGCTTCCATTGTTTTCCTCAGTTGTAAGTCGCTTTGGATAAAAGCGTCTGCTAAATGACTAAATGTAAATGTAAATTTATATAGTGCTCATTTCTACCCTTCTCAGGCATCCAAAGTGCTTTACATGATGCTTTCGCCCCATTCACACACATTCACCCCTGGGGCAGACAGAGAGGGAGGCTGTCACACACACAGTGCTCACAGCCTCCTCCAACCACCACCGAACACACCTCTACAATCAAATTCATACACTAGAGCTGTGGCACAAGGAGGGTTAAGTGTCTTGCCCAAGGACACAACAACAGTATGAACCAGGGAGAGTGGAAATCGCACTGGTAAAAACTAATGCCTAGATGGAAAGGCTAGTACAAGGATGTCTGGAGGACATATATCTACTGCCTCAACAGCAGGTAAATCTTTAACACTAGCAGCACTGCACCTACAAACTGGCCGATTAGAATGCTAATGAGTAATAGTAATAATAATGGATTAGATTTGTATAGTGCTTTCCAAGGCACTTAATGTGCTCACAGAGTCCATTATTCATTTACTCCACATTCACACTGGTGGTGGTAAGCTACTCTTGTAGCCACAGCTGCCCTGGGGCAGACTGACACCATATTGTGCCTACACCCTCTCTGACTACCAACAAACATACTCACACATTCAAACACCAATGCCACAGACACTGGAGGCAGCAAGGGCGAAGTGTCTTTCCCAAGGATTTAGTATAGCTAAAATAAAATCAAGAAGCCTGACACTCTATGACTTTTCCTAATTATTTGTTTTTTCTGTAGTTTCCCTCTGGGGTTCTAAAATTAGACACATAATGATTAGTGGGAATTTGATTCACATTAGAGCAGCGTGCCTCTGGCCGTTAGCCATATTGTTGCGTTGTTACAATGGTGCGGGAGCTTCAATTCCTTTGATTTTAACTTGTTTCCCTATCCACTTTGTGTTTTTTTGAGTGAAGGAGAAGGAGTTTAACAGTGTTGCCATGTTAGCACCACTGATTTGAAGGATTTTTAGCCTAAGGAAGGAATTCCTATTCTTTGGAGGAAGCTTTGGCCTTACTTCTGGAGGTTGATAAGGGAGTGTTCAGCTGAAAATTCTCTCTTCTTCATTCAGTTAAGAATTACGTGTGTATCTATGTCTTAAACAGCATCTCTAGAAGAATATAGTTATTCCTCTAGCTCTATGCCATAGCCAGTGCTTCAAGCCTTCTCTTCTTGGAGTTTAGAAAGCTGAAAAACAGCCCCGGACAACTCTTCTTTCAGTGACCTCCAAGAATTGCTGCACAGGAGCATTTAATCACTTCTTTAATTTACTTAAATCCAACACAGCTTTATGTTTGTTTGTTTTTCCCGGCGCTGGTCAGAGCTGGCTGCTGGTTGCAACAGCTCTTACTGTTTTTATTTTTTTTTCTAGTTTTACCCTAGATCTAGATTTAGCTATTTGCCTTTTGTATCTATTGTGTTCATACAGTATTTTTTATAAGTACAGCACTTTTCTAAATTTATAGCTTTTGTCTGGATTTACGGCTCAGTTTTTCAAAAATTTCTAGAATATGATGAATGACGGGGCGTGTGTGCATTGTTTACAGCAGGGAACAGCTGCTGGTGCTACAGTTGTGCTCATATCCTGGCAGATTTTGTGATTGTTTGGCCATCTTTCTGAGTTGTTCGAGGCAATGTTTCCTGACTCACAAATAGCCAAATCTTTCACCTTTAAAAAGGACAAAACCAGCTACATTTTAAAGTTTGGACTAATACTTTAAAAATAAATTGATTTCTTCAGTTAACAATGCAGGACCCTTTGTTTTGATATTTGATAAACTAAAAATGAACAAATGTCATATTTTGGGAGGCTGTTTGTGTCCTGTCCCGTTATCTTGGACCATGGGACATTCAAAGACTGAAGATCTACTGCAATTATGAATTATTCTTGGATTTGTATTTATTTATAGGTGCATATTTTTAGTACTTTATTTCAAATGTAGAATATGTGATCAATACATAAAGTGTTTCCTCAGTAAATCTTTTAGACGGTGCTTTTAAAATCTACTTTTTGATGATGATAATGTCAGTAACATTATTTCAGTTTATTTTTGCCTGTACACCATTTCTGTATTTATATTTTGTGTGCACCTGTTAGACATGAAACATCTCCTTTCCATTAGTATGGATGGCCCAAATGCTCCTCAGCTGTCTCTTTTCTGAACCCTTGTGCTTCTTTTGTTTTTGCCTCTTCACTCTCCGACACTGGTCTTAAACTGATCCCTGTAATTCCGTCTATATCATCCAAGCAGGCCACATAAAAATAAGGCTTTTTTTACCGGGGCACAAGTCATACTCTCCTCCGAGGGTGGCCATTAGTGCAGCAGAAACTGGACCGGCTTTAACTTGTCAGCCGGCTTCAAAGGCGGCTGTGTGGGCCTCTCGGAAGCTGATGGAGAATTATTGATTGTGTGTTCAGATATCTGGAGGCGCTGCTGTATAACACCGGGCTTTAAACCAAGCCCTAATGCTCAGGCCGTGCATAATTTATAGGGTTCCCATCAAAAGGTAGTAGCAATGCAAACCGAAGAGGTCTCCAGGAGCTCTTTTGTTGGAAGTTTTTACACATCGACAAGCTCAAAGCCTGTGATTCTTACAACAATAGGCCAGAAGAAATAAAAACAACTGCTGTGTGATCTGTAGATGCCCACTAAAGGTTTAATGAAACATTTTAAATACATGGTCTATTGCTTTTTGCGATTAATCTCCCTTTGTGTATGTAAGTAATACAAACATGTTATGGCCAAAAGTATTTTATGTTCCGTGCATTGCCTCTTGAATGTAAACGCAACCCGCATTAGTTGACTAATGAAAGGACCATTCAGATATCGATCCGTCTGTCCGCATTGACCAGCCCTGCTCCCAGCTATGCTTCCCTCCATGTTTGAGACATTTATTTAGATAAAGCGCCGCATTTGCTTGTAATTACGAAACCCGGCTGAAAAATGAAGGTTCCTTATGGCAATATTAAAACAGTCCGGGGTTGTTAGTGCTGTCTGCGGTAGGAAAAAGTTAAGCGCTGTCAGATTACATGATGTACTTCCATATTAAAGATTCCGGAGGTGTGGAGGTCATTGGCTGGAAGTTTAATTTCTGCTCAAGTACAAATCTATCAAAAGTTTGAAAGTTTAGAAACTTAGAAAAAAGGGCAATCTTGAATTGATTTCTCTTTGCTGTCTTTGTCAATTTGGCGTTGCCATCTTATGTATGTAGTGTCTGAAAAATGCCTTTCTACTAAAGTTGAGTTGGGTCAGAATGGCACAGTCTGGTTCAGTAACCCATAACCAGGCTTGTGTTTCCACTGTGATGTGTCCAGAGAGCAGTGTCTGCTATGTGAACAGAAAAAGGTTGTGTTAGTTCTGTTAGATATTCCTACATTTTAGGAACTCACTACTTAATATTTCTGCTTGTCCTGCTGCTAATTCCCAAACCGAGTGCCGTACAAAGCTGACTCTTATCTTAAACTGAAACAGTAGTTGTTATTAAACACACGCTTGTTATAGAAAAATGCTTTTATTTCGAAATCAAAAGCAGACCACTCTGATGGAACCAAAAGCCAAGGCTTTGACTTGTCAAGCACCACTAGCAGTGCTTGATAATGTTGTGCTGGTGTTGTGCCGGATATTAAGTCCATGGGTCCATCCTGGCAAGCATGAAAGCATGAAAAAAACAGTTTAAAGGCTGTCTATTTCTGCAGTACATTTTACTTTCATCTTCCTCTTATCCAAGGCTGGGTCTTTTCAATGTGGAGGAGCAGCAGCTCTACTCCGAGCTCCACGCCCTATCTGTAAGGGAGTGTCCAGCCACCCTGTGGAGTAAACTAATGCATTCATTTAAAATAGTTCACATTTGCTATCAATCTCTGTTTGTTTAGCAAAATGGCCAAAAATATTATAGAGTATATAGTTTTGAGATATCATGGTTTATTGACATGCGGATCAAGAAAATAAATGAATAACGATTTATCAAGAATGACACATACTGTAGAAACCTTCTAAAGGGACATTTTATAAATAATCCCCCACATACACATATAGTATGTGGGGGTATATAAGTGTAACTGTAGCTGCACAAGAGTTCTGTGTCATCTTTTAACAGATGTTCTATCGCTGGACACTGGAAACCTAATTGAAAATGTCTTTGTGCCCTCATGCCTCAGGCTAGAACCTGGAGATGAATGCACGGTGAGAGTTTTAACAGTATTTCCCCAGGATTTTTGTTGCGTCTTTCCTCCATTGCTCATTACATCCCGTCGTGAATCTGGCACCGTGGGGGGGTGGCGCTTTGACAGTGCCCGTCCTCATTACTGCCGAGCACGCACCTGTGAGATGAGATGCATCCCGATACCCGCGGCTCATTCTCACCCCATTACCAGCAGCGGGTGGTGGCCGTGATCTGATTACGGCGAGACAAAACAAGTCGGGAAGGAACGCCAGAGTGGGAAATGAAGCGGGTAGTTAGAGCCGCGTGTCAGACGGCGAAACAAAAGACAGGAAGCGGCAAGATATGATGAAGGGGGTGTCGGGTGATGACAGAAACACTTGTGAGCGCGTAAGCCAGCAGCCGAAGGCCCTAATGATGGAGGTCACCATCTCTACGAGGGCCCCCACTGGGATCAATACCACCTGATGAGGAGTCTGACTCTTCTCTGATCCACATCAAAATGGAATATGTTTTTCCTCCCGGTTTAATCAATGGAACTAGAAGGAAACTGATTGGGCAAAATTGCGGGGGCATTTATTGATTAATCAAGCAGAAAAACGAGGGGAGCATATCAGGGGTTGGGCCCTCAACATGTGAGGCGACTATGTGCTGCTTTTGATTGGCTGAAGGAATTGATATCATAGAATAATCATAAAAAAGTTAGAGGGGCATGAAAAATTGAAAGCAGCACTTGCACATCCCGAATGAAAACACAGCGGCATCAATTTTGAATAGTGCGCAGTGGGAAGACTCCTGCAGTAAGTGGAATGGAATTTCAACTCTTCAAAATCTTGTCTGCATTATGTTCCTCTGGATAACCTTTTCAACATAGAGTCATTGGGTCTTTGTAAACCAGATGTGTTAAAACTAAATTTTGGAACTAGAAGTTAAGGGACCACAAAACATTTGCAGTGGATGAGAGAGCATAGTTTTGCTGATATACTAAGTTCCTCCCATACACTTTATAATGTCTCATAACACATCTATGAACAAACTATGAACACACTCACTGGTAACAAAGTGCAATTCATATTTTATTTGTTTTATATTTATTTTTTATTTTGTGTAATTTCATTTAATTTTATATTATTAGCATTTTTAATTATGTATGGCCTTTTAAGTAATGTGTGAGGACCTCCACTAATATTTCTGAAAGAACTACAATTCAAATTAAAGTATTAAATAGCCCACACAAAAAACTGTTAATGTGATGAATGAACGTTATTGTGGTGCTTTTTATGTTGTTATTATGATTTATGTATAAATTACATGAATTTGTTTGAGCAAAATCTGGAGGATACATAAGATGACTCCCATTTTAAAGCAGCCCTGCATAACTGTTAGCCAGTAGAGGACGTAGAGCTCTTTCTGTGCAACTGGACTGTAACCACCGCCATCAATGTTTACAAGTGGAGACTATCCAAGCAGCAAGAATGGAAGAAAGAAAATGTAGTACAAATATTACTCTGGTCCAGTGTATTGGCTTATTTTCTTTATTGTATGCGTTGTTTGACCGAGAGTGTCACTTTCTCAATATGAACAGGAACAGGAAAGTTCCATTAGAGGTTTGTGTCCAGCTGAGGGTACTGTGTCAGTGAGATAGGCAGGCTTCTACTGATCTCATGTCAAAGAACAATCAACATGAATTTAGGGGACCCCAGGAGACCCCATCATTTTCATTGTTGTCAAATTAATATATTTTGATACCAAAAAGCCATAATATCTATGAAATGCATAAAGGTTGATTTTTAAAACTTTCTTATTTGTGTGTTTCTTACGACTTCACCATCACATTTCCAACACTTTAGTGACTGTTAACAGATGTGACAGATTATGATATAACATTTAAGTTATAAACCAGGCATACAACATATACAAATATATAAAAAGTAATACCAAACTGGCCAAAACCAAAATAGCATACATAGAGTGACTTACTGTAGGACATAATTGCAGTTAATGATTTTGCTACATCAAGTGCTATGTTGGTGTATTTACCAAAATGTTGGGTTGTCTGATAAACATCGTATGTGAAATTGAAAGCATGACAGAAAGCGAAAAGAAATTGACTTCACAATTTTCTAACTTAGAGACCCATGTGGTTTCCCCGGAAGCAGGCTGACAAAGCCTCTCTATAGATTCTGCTATCTTTCCCCCAGCATCGTGCTGCGCTCAGATTGTTTTGCATGGGGAAAATGGGCTTGTGAACGATGGAATGTCACAGTGGGGTCTTGTGAAGGACAAGAATTGTGAGTGTATAATCTGTGGTCTCTGTATAGCGCTGAACCCCCAGGGAGACTTGGATCAGGCCACTTGATTCAGTCTTTTAGTTCCACCACGGTGCACTATACCATACGGTGGTACAAAAGCCCTCTCCCCCTGGAAGGAGATGGAAATAACACTGGTAGTGGAGGTACTGAGGGAGCCAGGTCCGCCAATGTGTTCCACATTAGGAAGCTTTCATGTTCCGCACCCTCCCAGCACATTTCCTGCATTGTGAAAAAAAATGGGAGAGAAAGCAAATGTCAAAATCACCATCACACGTTTCTGCCTTGCTGTACACTGAGGTACATAAGATACAACAAATGACTATATGACAATATTGTAAAATTGCATATATTGTATGTATTACTAGGAGTATTGCATTTTTACCACAATTTCTTCATACTGTAAATGTTGTAGAAGCTCAAAAGCTCAAAAGTAAAGTTGATTCCTACAAGGTCAAATGCGTAACAAGAAACAACCCTCAGAAGGTTGTGTCATTGACAGTAAAATTCATCTTTAAGATGTTAATCATGCAACATTAATGATCACTTGTGCACTTGCAATGGATCACAGTCACCCAGTTTATTTATTTTTGCAGTTAACATTTCCACACATTCTATAACCAGGAGAAAAGAGAAATGAATAAATGATGGATGGATGGAAGGAAGAAAGAGCATTTGTCATTAATACTGTCTTGTCCATGCTGGAAGTGGATTTCATGTGGGTCATACAAAAGAAGGCATGTAGGGGTTAGAATAAATATGCTGTTTGCAGAACCAGAATAACACAGCAGCACAGTTTCTGTCAAAACAGATAAGTTCAATTGCCAAACTGGATATGAAACAACCCCAAAATGCAAACCACGTACTACTTTGGGAAACCGTGACCTTTGGTTCCATCAGTATGGTCTACATTCCAAAAGGATAGATGAGCCTTTTGTGTTTGAATGTTTCTTAAATGAAGCATGTCTAAAACATGGTAAAAAAATGTTTATTATTAACTGCTGTTTCTGGTTTTAGACAGAACCACCAACACGTATAGAGCTACACATATGAAACAAAATATTGCATTTATTGAAATTGATCCATAAAATGTGGGAAATGGATGCTGCTCTCTGAATTATAATGCTCAGAAAGATGTGAATATACTAAAAACAGTCCATAGTGTCCAAAAGGTAGTCCAAAAGAAATGCACACCACCAACATTCTACACCCCAGGATCTACTGTCTACTTTATATTGATCATTTGCAACAGCTCTCTGGACACAGCACATTGGAAAGACAAACCTCATTAGAGACTTTATTTTACTTATTTGTGTGGATATTTATCTATTTATTTAAATTCTTTTCCAGTGTTGATTGATTTCACTTGTTGCTCATCTTGGCTGATGTGACCTGTGAAAAGCCCTGATAAAGACCTTGTTAGCTGAAACCCAGTGGCTTTTTAAAACTGTGATTTGGCCACTAAAAATAAAGCTGAAGTTTTGGTGTGTTTTTACATGTTTGTATGTTTATTCATTCTTTTGTCAAATCAATCTGTCACAATTGCTGTCAATGTAATTTGCTACAAAACACTGTCTGCATTAATTATTTCCTACAATATGACACTGAAAAACATAATGCATCGGCCCTTAATTTTAAGTGGGGCCAGTGGTGGAGATAATTGTGCTATGAAGGAGGCAGAAGTGGTAAAAATCAGTGAAGCCTACTGAGGTCAACACAATGTCAGAGAGGAGGCACACTTAGCGACTGGCGAACACTGGGCACTTAAGGAGACGTTAGCGTTCTGGGGGCTACGAGCAGCTCTTGATGAGTGTGTGGATGGCGTGTTGACCCCTGGGGTGGCCTCACTTTGCTCTTGATTGCCCGTCTCTGGTCAGCGGGGAGGCCGTTTTTCTGCTCCTCTGTCAGAACAGACACCAGGCCACGTTAGCGGGAGTCCACCGGGTCTGGTAGTTTTGACCCGTTACCGTCCTGTTTACATACTAATGAGAAAATCCGTCCTCCAGCTGAAGTGTAACTGTCTTTATGCGGTAATCTATAAAAACAGAGCGATTCCTGCGTGGCCTGCATGTTAAATTCTTGGCGTGTTTATGGACGCTACGGGCAAAAGTTGAGGCTAATCGATGAGCAGCTCGGACAGAATCAATTGATGCTTCTTGCTCATTTTAACTCAACATCTGTGAACTTTGAGGATTCTAACATACTCAAATATGCTCCAGTGCTATTAGTGAATCCCTTTGCCGAGTGTTGGCTGTTGTCCAGGAGCAAAATATGTCGAATTGTAGCCTGAGGAATGGGGTTATGTCAGGTTTATAGCTTAACATGTACCAGCCTGTGCCATACACGACTCTTACATTTAAATGCCTGTAGTGTTAAAATATGCAATTAAACATTTGACAGCTGACACTCAATGTTAAAAGTCATTAGGAATAATTGCAGTGGTGGTTTTTAGGATTAGCATTCGTTGAGAGATGGAGAGAAACTATTGACTAGAAGGCTGTTCAGCTGTCTGTAATGTGTCCAGAACAAGCCCAGTCTCAGAGGAAAGAGGGAGCTCAAATCCTACTTTGCTTTGCTTGTTATGAAAGATATGCCTGAAGACACTATGGAAAAGCCTTTTTTTGCCTTTTGACATCAATGTGGGCCAGGCATGTATGACCTTCTAAACAAAACAAAACTGACTTTACTTTTGTAACATATGATGCCAATTTTACATTTAAAACGCAATTGTTTTTCCAAACAAGGGTTTCAGAGCAATGTCAAACAAGTGGTGATAATATATTAATACAGCCTTCTTTCCAACTTGTTGGATGTTTAATTCTAATCATATTAGATTAATAGCCTTTTTATATGAAAAACTAAAAAGGTTTGATCTGCAAAGTCAAGGTGTAACTTGCTTGTACAAGGTTCTATAATTGTAAGACCTATCAAGTTCATTTTTTTTTCTTATTGTGGCCTCCTCGCCTTCAGTGGACAGTTTTTTTTTTTTTAGATAAGTTAGCACATTGGGTAATGTCTGTGTCTAGCAGGCAACCTCTTGCTAACATTGGAGGGAAGTGCTACCTTTTTACACTTATTTGAATATTGTTTTAATAATAATGTTAATAAAGTAGTTTAAAAAAAACGTACGTATGTTTTTATCTTATGCAATCTTTCACATTTTGGCTCTGTTTTCAATTCTCCTTTAAAACCCCAAATGTCAAAAAAACAATCCAAATGCAAATCAAATGATTTATTCATTCTTCTTCTACCACTTATTGTTTTTACTGTTTTAGAGGCCGGCTAATTTTGTGCATTTAATGGTCACAAAATTTTGAGGGTTGCGTGAAGCACCATACCTTGGTCCCTTTTCCTAAAGTATCCCGTTAAAGTCTCATGGCAGTGAAACCAAAGCCTTGTATGAGTTTAGACTATTAAACAATCGACAGTGTTCTCGGTGTCCTGTGAGGATGATGCGCTGGTGTAAACATCAGAGTCAGGAACAGCCCTCCGGTCAGCTTTTTTATACCAATGCGAACAGGTGTGAACTCTGCCTCTCTGCTTTCAAACCATTGTTCCCGAGTAATAGGAGCTTCCGCTACAGGCTGCCGTGACTGTTCCCCTTGAACTATACCCGAACGCCACCGCATTTTGAATATTATCCTGTCTGAAATTTTACATCACAGGGAGGCACTTGCAAGGCAAAGCGGAGGATTGCATCAGCGTTCTGAGGAGAGTTAGCTTTAAATTGGGCCACCGCATTGCACCGATCTATCATGGGTCGAGCAGTGAGGTCAGGGGAAGGGATGAGGCGTTTAGAGGGGCGCAGAATGGAGGTCAGAGGGAAAGTGGGAAGGGAGTTTGGGATGGGAACGGTGATGGAAAAATGCATACCTGAGTACTGTATGAGGAGGGGAGACGCTAAGCACACAGGCTCCCACCGCTGGGGATAAAAGTAGGGCACACGGCAAACACTGTTCATGATTTAATAGAGAGAAGATTGAGAAAGATGGTTTGAAATGTATGTTAAATTAGGGCAAAGTAATAAAAAGAGTGTGCAGGTAAAAAGTGGATTTGAATATGATTGGTCTGTGCTGCAACACTACTCAGTCTTATTTAGAGTGATTCAAAACTTTACATTTTGCTGTGATGGATGGAAATGACAGGGTTTTGATAAATACACAATGGAGGCTTAAAATTTGCAGAAAGGAGCAAAAAGGAATACTTTTGGAGCACAGAAAAGTGGACTGTAGAGAGGAAGTTAAGTGCATCAGGACTTATAAAGTTCTGTAGCAACTGCAGCAGGTTCACACTGCATTTTCTGAAGCACGAGACTCCTTCGAACCTGTCCACTCTATCAGCTCTCTAAACAACACAAGGTAGCAAAAAGCACAAGGTCGCACCAAAAACTAGTCTGTTAAAAAAAACAGCACAGTTTTTTACAAAGAGAAGGAATAGATAGACAGAAGCAGAATTTAGTGTTTGTCAGTCAAGTGTTGACGGAAGAGATGTTGTGTTTTCAAGCGTTTTTTACATATTGAGATATTTTGAAGTCAGCCTTTTCTACTATGTTGAAGACACCTGTTTGGGAAATGAAGTACATGTTGAAAACCTACCGGTGACACCTTGCATCATTGTGCATGGTATGTTGATACAGATTTACTGATATCAATGAACAAAAAATTACATAAAATGCACTACACTCAGTTAAGTGTATAATCAATCAGGAAAAGGAGTGAATGTGACCATGCTTCCCATGCTTTGTAGTTTACCAGCTCAGAGACATTGTCTTTCTATTCAAATAAAACACCTTTGTATGACCATGTTTTTTGATTGATGTGATGTTCATTTACCGTGGATTGACATTCTTCAGGGCTGTACTAAACTGATAATACATTTTTAGTTTTGTTTCCCTGTGCTCCTTGTAGGGCCCTCCTGCTATGTGGCAAAAAATGTATATGCTCAGCATTGACCGCCATGTGGTCAATGACCACAAGCTTGATGTTTGGCAGTTTTTTCTGCCTTAACATTCATTATACTGGGATCAATAGGTAAAAAAAAAAAAAAAAAGATTTTCTTAAAACAGTGCATCATGAATATGCGTTTACATAATTATTTTTTTTTCCACCCTGAAAAGGGTTTAAAGGTTGAGTACAAAAAAAACAAAAAGCAACTTAATGTGAATCCCAGAGTCGTCACACTAATTGCTGATCTTTCGGATCATGAAAGGAGAGAGATATGTTAACAAAGGATGGGACGCAAACAACTTAATGGACAAAACCCACTTCCCTAATTTCACCAGGGCTACATATACATTTTTGGTGTGTGTGTTCAGGTAACGCAGGAAAATGTAATTAAGACCTGCTTAAATGGATAATATATTTTTGTTTTTTGCTTTGTATCTAAATCAGTTGGCTTCACAGTGTTGTTATAGGGATATTGTTGTTTGATTTTGACATACTGATAAAAATGACAGAAATATTCCTAGAGCCAGTGTTTGTTTGTTTTTCTACAAGTGACTTTTTTCTGTATCGCTTTGGCTCATTTTGTGAAAAGGTTACATTTCTCTAAACAGAAGGGCAGTTGTTCAGTGGTTTTAACAAAATGCTTCACAATGTTTGCTTAACTTCAAAAAAATACTTAATACTTAATATAATACTAAATATAAAAAATCTGTAAGGTCAAGCTAAGGTCAAATTGAGAAATAGATTGTAAATTTACATTCAGTTAAAACACATTCAGTTATAAACACATCCAGTGACATTTTTATAACAAAAACTATTCATTCAATGTCTAATGTTCCTTTTCTTCCTCTTGGGGTAGCAAAAAATTATATATTTTTTTAAATTAAGCCTTTTTCCTGGTGAGACTCAAAACTATATAAATTTTAATCTGTTATTACTGCTGTAATTCATTCTTTCATACTGCATTTATTCACCTTACAGCTGTCATATTGTTCACCTTAATACAAATCCTTGTCATTACTAGTCAAGCTGTACATGGCAACCGATCTGGCAGCAAACAAGGAGTTCTGAAAACACGCAGACTTGTAATTCCAAGATCATGTGTTTTATTTAAATCAGAAACCAAGAATTTTTCTGTGCTGGCAGGTCAAACAAATACTTGACTCGTGCCTTCATAATTTATGCATCTTATGCACTTAGTATTTGTCTGTAACCTAATGCATTGTATTGGTGCATTATATTTTTCAGGCAATAGAAAGCAAGACCTTCATGATGCTTTGGTGAAATTCATCATCAAGGATTCTCAACCAATCTCTGTTGTGGAGGATGTTGGCTTTAAAAGATCTTGTTGACAAAATGGACCCCTCATACAATTTATCAACAACTAAGACCCTGAAAAATATGGTTGTTGCTAAGTATGAGGAAGAGAAAAAGAAGGCCAAAGCTGTGTGACCAACTTTAGAACAAGCACAACAGAAAAAGAGAGGTTGAGCCAAATGCAGCAGCGTTTGGGACGCAATGTTAAGAAGCTCAAACTGGAGGTGGACACACCTCTAAACAACCAGAAATATGAAAGCACAGGAGAATGCATTAAGGTATGTTGCAGTTCGATTTACTTAGTCAGAACATGATACTAGACTGAACAATGAAATCAACCTACCACACGTTTATGCATTCAGACAATATGATTTTCCTGTCATTTCAGCTGCTGGCTGCCATTAAAGTGGCATCTATGGCGCTGTCTGAGGAGAAAACAGTTTCGGGATTGAAGGTCATCCCGTTTACCGTGTATTATTGTATAATTGTATACACAACTTACTACCCCGTGGCACAACACCTAGCACATAACCTCTTTAGATGCATGGGAGAGAGACTCCAGAACAAAGAAAAGTTCCCTAGCAGTCGCTACACTCCTGGGTCCACGCTGGAAAACATTTGGATTTACCAGTCAGAGCGTGACAGCTGGTGTCAAAGAACGCCTGATTACAGAATGTACAAAAATTAACTTTCTTACAGGTACTTCTTTTTTAATTGATTATGAGCCACAAATGCGAAGCAAATGCGATTGTGGAAGTAAAACGCTACCTTGCTGGTCCTCTCCTGGTGGGGACCCACTCGTTTACTGGACCACCCACAAAACTGTTGTCCAAACTTGTAAAGTAGCATTTCCTGTGTACCCCAGCCTCATCTGTGCCATGTAAACGTTTTTTGTAAACGTCCGTCATAAACAGACATATTAATGTCCGTTTATGACGGACTCTGCTGCATTTCACAATGTGGTGTTAGTTATACTGGCCTTTGTAGGTGGCGAGATTGCAAGTGGATGCAGCTCGTGTAGATTTGAGGCACCAACACCTGTTTGAGGGAGTGGCCATGGATGAAGAGGGTGTGGCTGGGGCTGCTGGACAACCAGCACTGTTGATTCTGGAGGCCTCAATTCAGATTTTATTCACCTCGGCAACACATGGCTGAAATCTGATTGGATAAAATCTACAGCATAAACAAACACTACTTGAAGCAGCGCAACCAAGAGACAAGTTGTGAACTGAAGAAAATAGACCACTGGGAATAATTTAAACATTTCAATTTAGACAAAATAACTAATAAAAGTGATTCTAATATTGTTTAGTTCTGCAGAGAAGGCCTCGCTGGTCCCTTACAGTTCACCACTGCGAGATATATTTTGTATATCAACATATGAATTAACATATTAAAATTAAAATACTATTTTTAGTCCATATTGCTCAGCCATAAAACATATAAAGTCAGCGAGAGATTCTATAACATTGAGTAGGGGAGTATATTTGTAGGAGTGAACTGAAATGCTCACATATTAAAGAGTTGAATATGACCAATTGGCTCACACATGGATATCCTTGCACTTGTTTATTACCCATTTTCAGACTTCAGTGGAGTGCTTGCCAGAGGCACTTCCTCTTAGCTCTAAGCATGTGTATGCGTTTGTGCATACAAGGGCATGGGGTTGAGGGGCTGTGCATCTGTTTGATAGAGCTAACCTTGTAATAGAATCTCTGCCTTTTGTAGCGAGACTTCCTTCGGGGTAACCCAGGGGTCAGTGGATGGCAGGTGGCTTTGAGATTTACCAGCTCCATGTGCCTCTAACAAATATTTTTTTTGAAATAATACCATTCTGCCAATGCTCTTTGGAACGCTGCACTCCTGTAACTAAACCGATCTATTTTCTTCTCAAGTAAACTTCAAAACCTTCTCACAAAACTGAAGAATGCAGTAATTAAAAACTCCCAACGCCTTTAAGACAATTTAGAAATTCCATCTGCACTGTTTAATATTTCACGCCTAAGTATTTATGTGCATATGGAGTAGAATCTGCCAGGAGACAATGCATACATGCAAATACATAATAATAATTGTCTCTAGGCAAGCTCTACACTATTTTAAATTAGCTGAGTCCTCCACAGATCCCTGCAACATGTTTCATAAACCATTTCTAAGTACTTTGGGAGAACTGTAAATGAGGGGAGGAGGTACACCTTCAGGGGCACTCACTCTGCACCGTGCATGACCTTCTCAAATTACTGATAATGATACATCCCTCATAACCCCTACACAAGTTAGAATGCAGAGAATTTTTAATAACTGTACAGCCATGTCACTATATATTATATAATATAATAGTGAAATGTTAAGTGTGGGAGACATGAGCGCCGGCATATGAAGAGTTTTTATAGCCACAGCACCTACCTGAGCGTGATTAAGAGCAGTGCACGAGGATGTATCCAGCAGAGAGGATTACTCATGGCGACAGAGTGCTGAACTGGTAGCTCCTGATCTTGACACTGTTCTTAAGCTGAGGCTTGGATAACAAAAGCTCACTATAAACTCAGCCAGTTTGATAATAGGTAAAAACATTATTCATGTCTAAGACATGACCTAGAACACTGATGACACAAATGAAACCATAATGTTAATGGCCAAAATAGGATAAAATTTGAATTAAAGGTCTAAAAATACTTAATTCATAAAAATAAAAAAAAGCCTAAGTCTATTGCAAATAAAGACCAAAGCATGGTCAATCAGACTTCTTTGGCCCATTTTTGGGAAACACTGCTCAGGCCTGCCCAAACTAGGTCACAGACCTGAGTTGGACCACCATCCATCCATCTAAACAAGGGCAGCAGTCAAAGTGCTGCTTAGACACCTCCTCCAGCTCTTCTCTTGAGAAAAATAGACCCCTCCAAGTGTCCTGGTTTGGACCTGTAGTAAAAAACACCTTCCCAAAGAAGTTATCCAGAGAAAGCCACCCTTTTTACCAACTGAGGACCATAGCCTCGGAGGTGGAGATTCTGATCCCGGCAGCTTCCCACTCAGCTGCTAACCTTCCCAGCAAATGTTTGCAGTCTTGGTTTGATAAGGCCAACTTTATGATGATATCCTGTGTCTCCCATGTATACCCCTGAAAGAGTGACTTGTCAAGGTATATAGAATATCTATCTACCTATCAACTAATGAGGTTCCTAATAACAAACAAACCACAATAAGGACAGTCCTCTCTGGGTCCAACAGGCACCATAAACTTCACACCACAGTGAAATAAGGGCAACTTAATGACTCGTTTAACTTTGACTAAATAATTTGAATTTGAATATCACATTGCACTTCAACAGGACAATTACTCAAAATACAACATTCCGAACCTTTTATTGAGATAGCCCATGATAAATATTAACATTTTAACTATCAAAGACAAATATTTTATAATCGGGGTCAAAGATATACTCTCCTAATTTGAATAGTTTCCTTGCAGGTCTTTGAGGTCATATCCTTGAGCCCATTCCACCATACCCTCAGGTCTTGGAGAATGAGTGTTGGCATGTAAAGACTTTTACAGTCACTGTACCTACATCAGTGTGATGAAGAGCCGTTGTTCAACTCAAACATGATTCTGTGTCTAATAGGCAGGATTAATCATGTCCCGCCACACAACTACAGCGCCCGCTCCATCTCGGCCCGCAGGAGACATCAGACCACTCTCCACTTCCTGCCGACTGTTTCCCCGGAGAGACTGAGATGGGTTCGAGAGCGGAGACTGGCCTCTGGTAGTGCAACTCTCTGTGGAGTCCATATTGATTACACCTGCCAGCGGCGGCTACAGGAGCGCTGTACTCTGACAGCTGGCAGCGCAGGCCAAGATGGATAACTGTTCCGGCCTTCTCCCAGCCAGAGATTTTACAGACGCTGTTCAAGAGGATATAGATTTTTCACTTTATTCTTGTTTTCGGGCTTCTTCGGCATGATGGTTTACAAGTTTTTGTTTTCCAGTTTTTGAGGTTAAGTCACAAAAACACAACACAAGATAAATTCAGATGGTATCATTTGAAAGTAGTTAAATGCCATGATACTACACAACTGTCTTGACCTTGTCTTAGTCACATCGGATTCTACATTAAACCTTGGCCACTCATAACCTTTCTGCCTGACTCTGAACCACTGAATCTATATGGTCTCAAAAATAAGTTAATGTGACAAAAAGACAAAACAGTTATACTTGATTAAGTCCGAGTTTACAGCAGAAAAGAGAATCAAAGTATCAAGTCCACAGCGCAGTACTAATGTGGATTTTAAGGTGCATTACGGAAGTTTCAGTGGTTTAAATGAAAAATCTTTTAACCCATACATGCATTAGCAACTGCCTTTACAGGCAATTAAATGAGAAAGTTTCTGGAACCAGCACTGGTTAACAATTCTCTAAATGGTTTAGCACCAGAATATATTTCTGAAATGCTAGTAGCTTATGAGCCTTCTCGGACTCTGAGAACATCTGGGACGGGCCTTCTGCTCGTGCCCAGAGTTAGAACTAAACAGGGTGAAGCAGCGTTTAAGTTTCAAGCAGCAAAAACATGGAACAACCTCAACTTTAACAATGTTTAAGGGGAGGTTAAAAACCTTCCTTTTTAGCTCTGCCTACACTACAACTTAAAATGTTTTTATCTGCACTCTTCTTCTTTTATAATGCTTTTAATTTTTCTTATGTCTCTAAATCTAAATCTTGTAAATTGTCTTTTATTTCTGTAAAGCACTTTGAGTTACCCGGTGTATGAAGTGTGCTATATAAATAAAATTGCCTCATTTGAAAAACTATACAGTGGTTTCCAAATGAAGCAGAACTGTGCTGCTTTTTTAAATGAATGTATGTATTTGATATTTGACAAATTCTTTTGTCCAAGACAGTAACCTCTGCAAAGAAGGGACCAGACTCAAGAGAACATCCTCTGAACATGGAGCTGGAGCTACAGCATGTGTTTAGAGACCTTCTTAGAGGCATTACAGCAGTCACAAACAACAACATATATGCCCTGTTGTGTAGCTTGTCAGCACACCTCCTGTCTCTGAATGCCCTGCTGTCCGATTCACCTTGAACCCCAGAGTCCCGCTGATCTCTCGTGGGGAGACGAGGAGTTGAGGAAAGACCGAACACACAGTACTTCCACTTTTTCCCTGAATCTACAACTAACCCACTCCTCTGTCTGCTTTCTCCTCTCCTTTATATATGTGTTCACATTCTCTTCCACGTCTCTCTGCACACTTTCTCTGAATAAACACAGAAACTTGTCAGCGGAAAACAAGTTGTAAAGTACGGGAAATTAGCTTTTCCTTCAAGCAAGATCCTTTTTATTCCTGGCTCTGTAAAAGTACGAAGATGTATCATAGGCTACAGCTCTGGGTAGCTAGGCTGCCCCAATAAATTTGTCATCTGTTGTTGTTTTGGACTTCATCTGTTGTTGTTTTGGACTTCTTCGTCTATGGTCCACCTCCGCTCACTACGTCATAACCCCGTTAAAATATTGTAATAATAAAATTGATAGTTTATTATTTATTAGGACAAAATGAAATCTGTAAATGGTTTATTATTCTCCCGGTTAGTTTAATCTGAAGTGAAAGTTTTCGTTGTTTACTGACGCTTTCACGTCCTATCAGCTTAATACCGTAATACTTGTATAAGCGAGCAACAGAAAACAGAGTGAGGGCTGGTTTTAGCACAGTCAAAATAAGCACTCTCAAGAGCTGCCTTCTTCAGTTGTATAATTGGGACGCTCTCAGTGGAAACAGGACATGCTGGCAGTAGTTTTGTCCAAGGGTGATGCTTGCTAAGGCAAGCTCCTGATTAGTTAACCCAGCGCAAACATTTGCCATAGTTCACATTTTTCAATGCAAATGGGGTGTTGGACGTTGCCATTAGCCCGGTGTTTCCGCTGCCTGAGGGCTAGAACTGACTGTTTGAAGAAGAGTTTTTACCCATTGCTCAACTCTGGCAGAAGTAGGGCTTAAACATCTTTGTTTACAAGTAGAGACTATCCAAGTGGAAAATTTAAAAGAAAAATTATGTCTTCTGAAACGGTAGGTATTTTTACTGTACTTTGTTCAAATAGGACCCTGCTAGGGTCCAGTGTATTGGCTTCTTTTCGATGTTTAGATGGGTTGTGTGGTAGAGTGTGTCAACCACGTAATCTGATGCGATCTTATTTTATCTTATCTTATCTTATAGCGGTGGACTGACAAAATTTTATTCAGTCTTTAGCACATATACAACCGTGCCCATCTGTCCCTGACCTTCACACACTCACACACAGACTCTAAGAGGTCTTAGAGGGAGACAATTTGTGTCAAACTAGTTTGAAAGGCACCAATGCAAACGCACACACATACTGCTCCTCACAATAGTACACAACAGCTAATCAGCAACAAGAATGCTCACGCTCATCACCGACAAATACTGTTTTATACACAGAAATAGACTGTGCTCAACAGCCACCATCACCACTGACCTCATTTTATTATTATTAATATAATTAAAATATTGTAATAATAAAATTGATAGTTTATTATTTATTAGGACAAAATGAAATCTGTAAATGGTTTATTATTCTCCCGGTTAGTTTAATCTGAAGTGAAAGTTTTCGTTGTTTACTGACGCTTTCATGTTCTATCAGCTTAATACCGTAATACTTGTATAAGCGAGCAACAGAAAACAGAGTGAGGGCTGGTTTTAGCACACTCAAATCAAGCACTCTCAAGAGCTGCCTTCTTCAGTTGTATAATCGGGACGCTCTCAGTGGAAACAGAGGACATGCTGGCAGTAGTTTTGTCCAAGGGTGATGCTTACTTGTTAACACATGCACCACATGTACATGAGCCCGGTGACGCTAGCACTTAGCTGCTCATTTAGCTGCAGGTTAATTACTGTAATTTACTCCATATATTTAAACTCACTGAAGCTTGTAGATGCATTACAGGATTATGATGACAGAGTCCATAAGATGAAGTGATTTTTGCACAAATCCAGGTTCACTAGTTGACTTGTTGGTAGGAAAAAGCATATAGAAAACGTTCCCACTTTGATTTGCATTTCTGATTATTCAAGTTTTGAAGAAACTCCTTTACTTATAACCTCTTCAGAGGTTCACCAAAACAAATGGTTTTAAACTAGTTGTATCTAATTCTACTGTTAAAGCAGCTGCAATAACAATGCCTAACCAATAAGAGCAGCTCTACCTCCACAAAACTAAATTTGACTGGACAACTATACTTTCATATGCAGCCTCTTGGATCAATTTTTAATAAGCACCAAGATGACCTGTAAAGTTAAAGCAAAATACAGGGACAATTGTTGACAATTATTGTTTTTAAATGTCTTATTAGACTGGCTCCTACTTACTTGTCAGAATTCATTTTCATTTTTCCATTCATTTTCCTCCCAGAACAATGAGGTCAACACATTTAAAAACCTTAGGCAAAAGGGCCTTTGCTGCAGCCTGCCCCTTTATAGTAGAACTGCCCAGTCCCTCAATATTTTTAAGTCTTCTCTAAAAACACATATGTTTGCACAGGCTTTAAACACAGTACGAGCTCAACTTTGACCATTGTTATTTTTGATTTTATTATATTTGTTTTTTGGTGGATTTATTTATTTATGTTTTAGTGCTTTTTATCTACCCTTTATGTCTCGTGAGGTTTGTTTTTATTCTATTGTTCTTTATTATAGTTTAAGTGCACTATACTGAGACTTTAAAGCACTTTGGGCCGAAACAGTTGTTTTAAATGTGCTATATAAATAAAGTTGACCTTGACCTGATGTTCAGGACATTAACCCTTTCATGTCTGTTGCAATTTACAGACGCCTTAAGTAATGTTATAAAAAATACAATAGAATAGAAAACCTCTCCTAGAATCTAGAGGAAATATAGTGATTTATTTTCTTCTATATTTTGTCATGGATAATTAAAATATTACTACATTGGTGAAACATGTTCTTTTATCATTTACATCCTTGGGCAAAATGCACATTTTATTAGGACATTTTTAAGTCTATCCAATATAAATATCAAATATAACCAAGTGTCCAAACCAAATTATAGCCTGTTTTTAGTGTCTGTGTAACTGTAGCTCCGCTTCTCCGACCCGCTCTGCATAATGTACTCTCCACATGGATGACCAGGGCCTTTATTTATAGTTTTCTAATCAGACACGGACAACAGTGGAAGTGCTTCACAGTGAGTGCGCCTGGGACTACTCAAACCGTTTTTACTCTTATATAAGCCCCTGGGGAGCGCTGGCTAAACTCAGAGTGACTCGTGGGAGAGTCAGGAGCTAAAGCCTGACTGATTCCTCCTCCCTGACCGGCTCATATTCCAGACACTACAGCGGGCTACCGGGTATGTACTGTTGATTATGGAGATGAGTAGGCTATAAACGCAATATTTTTTAAGGTGTTGTGAGAAGACTCTAAAGCAGGCAGCAGGAGCGCCACAGTGAGCGGGCTAAATGGCTGTACAGGGGATTCATGTGGCTTAGTCGGGATAAGTAACACTGGTTTCTCTCATTTGTGTCTCTCAGCGTTTCATCTTTATCTGTTTTCACACCCAAAGGCCTTATTCACAATCCAATAGTCCTCACACTACAGTCTGGCGGTGGGCTACACAAATTGAAACGTAAGCCATGCCAAATCCCCAGTCATCTGATTTTACACAAAATACACTTGTGAATTTACTCTCACACATCTAAGCCCGGTACACCGAGCATTATAATGAAATATATATCCTATATATGCAGTTTAAGAGTAGTACTACTCAAGTTGGGAAACATTTGTTCTACTTAATCATTCATATTCAGAAGTCTAGACAGTAGAGGGCTAGGGGACCGTGGGATTAGAGGCATGAGTAAGGCCCAATCCCAATTCTCAAATTTATCCCTACCCCTTGGCCCTCCAAAGGAAAGGGTAAGGGGTAGGGCTAAGATTATAGGCTACCCAGAAGAATTGGGACACACACCTGTAGGGACATAAATGTATAATAACATAATAATATAAGTAGAGTTGCAACAAACAATATTTTTTCTTTTGCTTAATCAAAAAAAAAAAATCATTTAATCTAATAATTTTTTTGTATAAACAATATTTTTTTTGGATTAATATTTAGTTTCTTGAATTAAGTGTTATATTGTTAAAAAGGGTAAACATCCTTTATTAAGCACATGAAATGCATTAAGGGCATGTCAAAATAATTTTTAACTTTCTGTTAAATTTGAAAAAGAGAGCGCCTGAGGCGGAGTACACCCTTGACAGTGGCCAGTTAGTCGCAGAGCTAACATGTAGAGACAGACAGTGTCATACAACCATTCACTCTCACATTGATTTACTAGGGACACTTTAGAGTTGCCAATTAAGTCTCTAAACTTCTGGAACAAAGTCATTTGGCGTGAAGAAACCAAAAATTTGCCCAGGTTTGATACAGTGGACCATGAAATCACAAAGATCACAAAGATTAGAGGAATGGATAGGCATCTCTGGAACTGCCGTTTTTTCAAGGTGAAGACCTATAATGACCTGGATGACTGAGAACCTTCACAGACATGTTGCTACCAACTTCAGTGTAGTAAAAAGTACAGTGACAATTATGTCAGTGAAACTAAACAACAGCTTCACAAGAGGATGTATCAGCACAGAAGAGCCAATCCTTTGAAACCTGAATCAAAAAGCTTCACCCTAGAACAACAACCACATCACCTGAATGGAGTAGCTAACAACTATGAGACCAGAACAGCCTGGTCCTGTCATGGGTGTACTCTGGACTAAGACTGGTTGTAGGACTCACTGTGCAGACCTCAAGACGGGGGCAGGTTCAAAACTGTTTATTAACAAAAAGGCAAGTGTGCAAAAAACCAATCATATAAACCAAAAACAAGAACAAAGTCCAAACACAAAACTAGTCCACGTAAGATTTTCCCAAAGGCCACATGGCAGAACAGACTTAAACGGACTCTAGCCAAGAACAAACTTATGCTAATAAACCCCGGTACAGTTACACTCCAAAGACTATGACCTGACATAAGGTTACAATCCGACAAAGGACAGGGGAAAACACACAGATTATATAGGTAACACAATGAGACACAGGTGAAGCACATTAGGTCGGAGCAGGTAATCCCAAAGGAGGGAAAGACACAAGGACAGGAAGTCAAACTAACAAACCAACAGAAGTAAGACATTTCACAATAATACACAGGAACTTAAATACACTACTTGGACAGACTAGTTTGGGACATGACAGGTCCATCAGGTTTGGTTTCAGGGGAAACACCTCCCTTTAGAGATATAACTCTCTTACCAGTTGAACTCAGAACTGATAAAGTCTCTTGGAATTAGAGACAAAATGTCTTGAAAACTGAGTCCAGATGCTTTTGCTTTAACATTTTTGTCAAGATAAACCTGGATGATTGAGAACCTTCACAGATATGTTTCTAAATCTTGTAAATTGTCTTTTCATTTCTGTAATGCACTTTGAGTTACGAGTGTACGAATTGTGCTATAAATAAAATTGCGTTGCCTTGCCTTCTGCCAAAGCAAAACAAACTTCATCATGCACATTCTAAATGTTCTGCTGTGGTTTCTGCCATCTTGTGGTCTGGAGCATTTGTAGTGTTGCCATTTGGAGGTATTTTGACAAACGCTTTTGTGTAGAGTGAGATATTCTGGAGGAACAAGCGGAGGAAATATCCTTTTAAAGAAATCTAATTTAACAGAAAGTGTATTCTTAGTTAGCTTTAGTCTCTCTTTTCCCTCTTTATTTCCTTAATCCTGTGCATTCTAATTTCTCTGTTTGTATTTTCTATAGTTGCATTCATCAAAGGCTGCCAGCACCCATGACACTTTAAAAAAGTCAGGATCTGGTTACTTCATTTTTCTTTATGCATCATTCTGGCCGGGTGTTTAAATATCTCTTCGCAATCTGAGAGCTCTATCTGTTTTGACCCGGTCATTTTTCTTGTGGTAAAACCATGAGAGATCCTGTCATAGCAGCTTCAATTCAGGTATTTTTGGAGACAGTCAGACACTCAGCCGTCGAGGAAGCTGCCTCTCAGTCGTCGGATGAATCCTGATGAAGTAGGAGACATGTCTCAGTATTAATGGCACTGAAACAAAAATAAATCCTTTCAATAGAAAAAGACATACACAGCTGCGTGGAACTCAGCGATGTTGGCTTTGATTTATTCCTCGAGGGAAGACGGCTAGTGTTTGTGCGATAGGAGGGGAAAAACATGACACAAAGAATATTTTGTTTGCCACATGAAAACTTAAGAGGGCAGCTACGTTATAAATAGAAGGCTCCGAACAACAGAATTAGTTGCTCAGGTTTGCAAAGATTCTTCTCAAAGTTGCATCCTGCCTTATTGCCACCAAGCCAAACTGGTCAGACTTTGTCAAACATAGTGTGCTGAGCTGAATGGTTACTAAACTTAGTGCTAAACAATGAAGAATGTTGATTAGAGAAAAATAAACAAAAAATCAGATTTGAAATAGAAACCCAAGACATTTTTACTAACAAAGGTTCACTTGCTTTCGTGGAAACATTCCAATTCAGCAATTTTTTTTAATCAATCATATATCTACTGTATATAGGCATGGCAGTGATCAAGACAGTGGTATATTTGCTATCTTGTGCCTGATGCAGCTACCTCCTGCCCGTCTGCGACTCTGCATGCGCTGTGAGGGGTGGTGGTTAAAAAAGCGAGGCGTGGCATGACAGTCAACAGCAGTGTGTTTGTTCCTTAAAGCCCTTTGCAGCTGAATATAGGAGCAGGACCTCGACTGATGCAGACAGCATTAAATTCAATCAGGACGAATTTTGCAAAGCACAATTTTGCAAAGCACAATTTTGCAAAGCACAATTGTATTATTATTATTATTACTATTAAAGAGCACATGCTCTGGTATAAAAAAAAATAATAAGAAATCCATTTTATAAAATAAAAAATAAAAATATACAGTTTATGACTAAGGCTTAAACATTTAGCTTAAAAAGGGAGAAAGTGGGGCTTTAGAAACAGAACACAGCCTGATCAGGAGCTTGAACTGAGATTGGCACAGCTTTCCACATGTAACCATGCTCCAGAGCTTGTTTTGATACTTATGAAAAACTAATGCATGATTGTGGAAGCAGCAGCTCATTTTTTCTTAAGCAACAACATCCAGCCAGAAACAACTCTAACCTGGTGAACTAACAAAATCCATATGGCTACAGAATTACCACTCATTGGAAACAATGGAATAGGATACCGGAAAGTCACCGTTTAGGAGGCTTTTTCTCTTATCTCCACTTGGCTTCACTGTGGAAACAAGCGCTGAAATAAGGGCTGCTCCAAACTGTACTAGTCCATAATGAACTGAAGTGTACTGTACCGCTTATTTCCTCTGCTCTGGTTGTCATGTCTTTTTGTTTTTGGCATATTTTTGCTTGTCTGCAGCTGTCAAAACACTTCCCAAGTCTCAATCATTCCCCCTGCCTTGTGTGACGACTCACCACTCACTGCTGCCAGCTCCTCTCCCTGACAGGATATGATGATTTATCACAAGTTCTCCAACAGTAAACAGACAATAACAGTTTTGTCACACTCGGTCGACTTCTAACTGGTTTTGGGGAGTGTGTGAGGGAGTGCCGGGGGGGTCTTATGGGGCCTGATGCATCGCTTTTAATGAGATCTCACAGCGGTGTTTAAATATTTAACCATTCCTGGTGAAGCCTCCCCAACAGCCGCCAGGCAAACGTGGGGAGGTTTCATGCAATCATCACAGACTCTGCTGCACCTGTCCCGTGAAAACGGCCCAGATACAGCCCGGCTGAATGTCTAATGGCGTTGTGAACGCTGCATATTACCTTCCCACTCAAGTGTTCACAGCCATGACAACTGAGTCGGTGATGAAACGCTGCTGAATTATACATCTGTATTTGAAAAGGATTGTTTAAGAACTTTTCACCAAATAAAGTTATTGTGCACAAAAGATTCAAAATACGTTTGTGTGGAGCTGGTGGGGTGCACTTTGTAAAAATAATCTACAGCAATATAATTTAATTAGTAATTATAACCATTAAAAAAGAAGTAAGTAAAAATGGTTGTTTGAACTAAAGCAATACATCAGGTATTTTAGTGAAGTTTCTGTCGCCAAAAGGGTTCTAAAGTGCCTCCAATATGTGTATGTTGGTCTGTGGTTCCATCAGAGTGGTCCACTTTCTAAAAGGTGGAGTCTGCACTGCAGTCTGTTGATTGAAGATACACAATACTTCCCAACATTATTATTATTAAGCTCATGGGGAAATTCATTGTTGGGAGGCACCACCAGGGGGGCAGTTTTTTTATTTTATTATTTATTATTTATTTTATCTACCCTATCTACTTTTAACCATTATAATCAAATCACCATAGAACACAAAACAGGACAAACACAAGATAACCACAATGATTCACAAATAATAGAAAAACCGATAAGGATCCACATTTAATTCTCCTTAATTAATGCTTTATTTTTAAATCAAATTATTTAATTAAATAATTGCAAATTGTTTTAAATTAACATTTGTTGTATTTGCAGTTTAGTTTTACTTTTAGCATATTTGTTAAGAATTATAAATGCATTAGCTAAAACATTCTGCCTGTTCCTGGTGCTGATTCTCTGTGTAAGTAGACATTGTCCAAACTGGAATAGACATGTTCCCTGTATTTTCTGCAGCAAGTGATTCAATGTTTACAAGCGATGTAGACCAACAGCCAATGGGATACTTCTATTTGAGCCTGTGATTCGCCAAAGCTTTTGGTTTGTGCTGAACATTCTCATCTAACGCCTTGATAATAAAGCCCAGGTGACATCCTACAACCTTTTTGACAGATGGCAGTATGTCCATTTTCTTCCATTTTCCTCAAATACCAAATTTTCTTTATTGCACTGCCTCTGTTTAAAGTGCTCTAGTGGTGGTGAAGCACAATCTATTTGATCCAAAGCATTAATCCTTTTCCTGCCTCTTACCTTGAATGAAGAGACTCCTGTCACCAGCCCTGCACAGTCTAACCATTACTCAGGCAACATCTTTTAATCTGCTTACTGCACATGCTGCCTTACGTGCTGTATTTGGGTATTTGGAAACCCTCTTTGTGCATCAGGGGAGGGATCTGAGCATCAAACACTGTTCTTGCACCTTTCCTCCCACAGCCCAGCCTATCCTACGACCCCATCATATCCTTGTTTATAAGTCAGACCACAAAAACCCACCATCATACCCAGTCACAAACAAGATCTGAATTTGTATTTTCTAACTTTTCCACATTTTTTGAACAGAAACGTATAAAGACCTTGCTGTTGGCAGATTTTCAAATCTGATGCAGGCCTGTTCTTGCCATGACGGCTGCTGCCAAGTGAGGCCCCGAGGGGTTTCTGCCAAAGGGACCCAGACTGCAAGCACCTCACCCACGCACCACTTCTTTATAACACACATCCAACTAAGACAAACACCTTCCCCTGTGCCCTCCTCCCAACCTGCACCAGCCCATGCCCCCCTCCGCTCCACTCATTATTAATGATCTGAGGGACAGCTTTCATTTGATCTATTACTTAGGATGGGATGGCGGGCGCTGTGCTGCTGCATCCCTGCTGGATCTTTAATTATTTCATGGAGGGCTTTCCTGCTCGGCTCTGCTCCGTCTCTGTTGTGCAGATGAAATATTGAAGTTGAGGAGTGTAGTGCAAAGTGGCCCCATGCAGGGTGAGGCCCGGCTTTGTGCTCTTCTGCAGGTGTACACTGTATTTATGTGTATGTGTGTACATACTGTATGTGTCCAAAGTTCAGACTTTTATCTGCCGACTTCAGCACAGTTCACAGAGTAGAAGCAGACTGTGTTGGTTATTAAGTTTGAGTGGGGGTTCAGCTTTATAGGTTGGAACTTTGAGCGAAGCTGTGTTATTAATCAGAATGTGGACAATGTTTTAAATAGTTAACAGTGTGCTAATGACGCCACATTCCAGTAAAGATTATAGGGGACTTTTAACTGGAGTGGTACGGGTCAGGCTGGTTTGGGTCAGTACAGGTACGTTTCCATAGTCAACAAGTTTAAAGCTGAAAAAGCACACCATACTACTTTACAAACCCATTGGCCTCTAGTTCCGTGAGAATGGTCCACTTCCCAAAACGTGGAGCTAAACACTGTAGTCTGTTGATTTTATGATAAATAATCCTTCCTCACAGTAAGGTTCTGGTTATATACAAAGTTTCATATATATTAGTGCTGGGCAATGATTAAATTTTCAGTTGCAATTAATTGTATTGTTTGCACAAAATGCAAAAAAATGAATTAAAAAAAAGTGTAATGCACACTTTCATTTCAAAAGTACTGCTACTGTATATGAGCAAAAGTACAAGAGCATTGGTTTGCAAACACAAATAAGGTGCTTTTTCACAGCAATATTCTCTTTACACAAATGTTTCTTCTAAACATTTGAACTGTGTCAAGTCAAGGCACTAAAATGAGAGTTTTTTTCACCACGACAGCCTGGTACATTAACGTCACTGCAGAAGCTGCACCAATCTGTCTGTCAATCTCACGCTCCGTCCTTCCCTCTCTTGTGAACAAGACCCCAAGATAATTGAACTCCTCCACTTAAAGCAGGATCTCTCCACCGACCTGAAGAGGGCAAGCCACCCTTTTCCGACTGAGAACCATGGCCTTGGACTTAGAGGTGCTGATCCTCATCCCAGCCGCTTCACACTCAGCTAGAAACCATCCCAGTGCACACCTGGTTTGATGAAGCCAAAGTGCTTTTCTTTATTCCATTATTCATTCACTCTACTGTCACACACAAACTTAAACATTAATTTAATCAAATTAAATATATAAAACCAAAGCTGCAACAGCCAGGGCATTAGCTTATTATCTAGTTTGTTACTCAGAGTCCAGAGCCACCAACAAAACAGGACCTTCCAAGAAACAACAAGTTAACATTTATAATTTTGTTTACGTGCAGATACAGAAGAAACATAATTTTACTTGTTGCTTATGGAACTTAACTTCAAATGGGATTACTGTTACTGGTATCATTTGTATGTTGAATGTATCACATATCTCATACTACATGCGTGTACATTATCTCTAATAACAGTCTTCATTGCTTAATATTCACACTTTGGTAATCCTCACTGACTTAGACATACTGTATGTATTTCCACCAGATATTCTTTAAATGTGTGTTGTTTTAAGGAATGAATCCTGGCTTCCAGACAAAAACAACCATGAGCTGTTTTAAAAAGTCCATTAACATATGTAGGTGAATTATACAAGGGCATGCGTAATGTAGTGTGATTATGGCCCATTAACGTCTTATTACGGCCGTGTAAGGGGCAGTAATGGCCTGACATCAACGCTTACTTTCCGTTGCCAAGAACAACAAAGCATAACAACAGAAATATGGCCGACGGTACATATATTGACCGTTTCGCGTTCATGTATGATGTATGAAGTAATGGCTAATCACTTTGCTCTACTGTGTCATAAATTTTGGACTCTCGGAGAACGAGCAATCAGAACAAAGCTCCATTCAGTAGCAGCTGAAGCCATGCGGAGCAAGTCACAGGACGCTTACCTCATGAAGGAATCCATAAACGTAATGACACTTATTTTGGTTTATGCCATTACACACAGGACTAGGATTTGCATCCGCAGCACCTCTGCACCCGGTAAAACATGGGACGGCTGTAATTGGTGGCAGGAGTAATCCATGCACTTATGTGGGGGCCAGTGACATTGATATACAGCGCTCCATTAATTGCCATATGAATAGGGTCTGCTGTGGCGGGCCCTCTGCTCATGCATCACGCTCAAAGAGATGGGTCACTCTGTCTTCTGCAGCCCGCAGCGTTGCCAAGCTCATAATTACTAAAACCCCCAATTAATCTTGCCATCACAGAGGCCAAATATGCACTTCCTCCCTGTTGGAATGACTTACAGTATGTGCTCTTATGAGTGGCCAATAGAAGAGCATGATATTGCCCTTATCTGTCAAGTTTCATAATTTGTATGAAAATGGTTGAAGAAAAAGACATAGTTTTTAAAATAAAATACATTTTTCTGGTACTAGCAGACCGGTCAGAAAGAAGCTGATAATAAAATGAAATGTTTAAAGATATACATATGTTAATCTCCACCTCCTCATTTTAAAGAATTTTGTTCCAATTTGCCAAAATGGCTTCTGGGGGAGCCAATGACTAACCTGACTCGCCAGATGGTCTGTGTTGTTCCACGGAACCTTCTGGGAGGGCTTCCAGAACGCATTTATAAAGGGCAGGGATTTTAAAATGAATAGCTGGTCAGTGATTGGATGAATCATCTGTGAGTACCAATTATTCCAGAGCAGACACTTTGTTTGAAGCAGTACAAGAAGGATTTTTGTGAGTTTGTAAAAATCTTACAAGAATCCAGCTTCTGCTAGAAGTAAACAATTTACAGTTTGTAGCACTGACCACCATGGCACCAATAATATTTCAACTGTTATGGATCTGGAACTATATGTTTCACAGTTTCTTTACCATTTCAGTTATTCTATGTTTGCTAGTGGTATGGTTTAATAACAATGGATTGCATCTAGGAAGACAAGCGAGTATATAACCAGTTTTGGACAGGTTAGCCATTACAAAACTAATAATGAATACAATTAAAATCATCAGAAGATTAGTGTAAGGGTGTGTCGCTGTTCAAGAGTCGGATTAATGTGGGGACAAAGTTGGACAGTGCTCTTTTGGTTTTGAGTAAGAGTGACTTGTATCCACGACCTGAGGGGAGTAGGCTGTAGCTACTGACTGTGGAGAGTGTGAGTGCTATTGGTGGCTACATGTCAACCTTTGGACATAACCCTTTCATTGTAGATGTTGAGAAAAGTTTCTTGTCTTTGTCCAATTATTTTAATGCTGAGTCTGATGATTGTATTGAGTGAATTGCAATGAATAGTGTCGAGTAACCCAGGCTGTTATGTTAAATGTTATGACTAAATATAATAAAGACATCACATTCCTAAAGGAATGTTCTCTGAGTTCTAGATGGACAGAAGGAATAGACAACAATGTCCTGTTTGTGGCTGGGAATATTCTCTTTTGGGCCTTCCTGTGCTTGAATAATAATTTGTAACAGATTGGAGTTATATAGCGCTTTTCAAGGCACTCAAAGCGCTTAATCCATTCATTCATCCATCCAACTTCTTCCGCTTATCCGGGGCCAGGTCACTTGAGCTCCTCCCAAATGACCAAGTTCCTCACCCTATCTCGAAAGGAGCACCCAGCCACCCTACAAAGAAAATTTACTTCAGCCGCCTGTATCTTTTTCTTTCAGTCATGACCCACATCTTATGACCATAGGTGAGAGTAGGAACATAGATCGACAGGGAAATTGAGAGCTTTGTCTTGCAGCTCAGCTCCTTCTACACCACGACAGACCGGTATATCGATTGATATGCAGAAACTGCACCGATCCATCTCACGCTCCTTCCTTCCCTCACTCGTGAACAAGACCCCAAGATACTTGAACTCCATCTACTTGAGGTAGCAGCTCTCCACCAACTTGAAGGAGACAAGCCACCCTTTTCCGACTGAGAACCATGGCCTCGGACTTGGAGATTGATTCTCATCCCAGCCGCTTTACACTTTGCTGCAAGCCGTCCCAGTGCATGCTGCAGGTACTGGCTTGATGAAACCAAAGTTCATAATTCATCTCCTTAACTGTCACACACTGGACTTGGAGATGTGGCAGCCATTTTGAGCCTATGGCCTCTGCGACCTCCAAACATTCCCACACATTCATACACCAGTGCCACAAACACTAGAGGGAAGGTGGGTAAAATGTCTTGCCCAAGGACATAATGGCAGTATGAACTGTGGAGTGCGGGCATCAGCCTTCTGGGTATAGGACAACTGCTCTACCAGTGAGCCCCACTGGGTTTCCTCCAGGTACTTCAGTACTCGAGTATTCCCCACCAAAAAAAACATGCTTGGTGGCCCCTGGTCTAGTTGGGGGATAATAATTATAATAATTGGTTCCTGTCTTAGAGTGTGGCCCGGTTCAAAAGCCTTGCTTCTCCTGAGTGGTACAGCACAGCAGTTTGGCTCAGGTAACCCCTAAAAAGTGCATTCTTTGGCATTCCAGTTTAAGTTTTTAATTTTTTTTTTCTAGCAGACCAAACACTTGAGATTACAAACCAAAGCATCCCCAATCTAGTTCTGCACTGTAGGCTTTTTGGGAACGCGTCTGACGCTGACCCAACAATATTTAGAATACTCTGTGTGGAAACTATTTATTAAACAAGAAACTGAGCTAAATTTGTGTGATTTATACAAAATGTGGCACAGATACTCTGTTATTGCAATGTGGAATAAAACACTTTTCTATGGTGCCTCAGTCCACTTCCAACACATTTATAAAATATATTTTTTATAATGTATGTTCTGCCCCAGTCCTAAATACCTGAATCATAAACATCTTTTCCATGTTATGCGCCCTGATGTGTTTATAATTTGCTTGTCGGAAATAAAAAAAAGCACTTGAAATGTCAAAACTTTATAAAACAATCTATTACTTATGCTTTTTACATAAATAACTTAAGACTGTTATATTTGTTGAAATACTTTCAACTTATATAACTCGTTTTGAACCATGCTTTAACAGACTCAGTAATCCCTTTCAACTCACTGTTCACTGTTTTATTTCTTAAACAAGTTGAGGCGGTGGAGTTGTCATCGTGACGGGAGCCTTGTCCTTTCTTTGGCTCCTGAGCTGGACTCGGTACAAGACGATGTTGATAAGTGCAGCTGTTCTGTGTCTGAGAAGCCTTACACAGCGTCTGACTGGTGCGAGGTCAGAACAGCAGTTAAACGTGCACGCTCCCTCTCTACATGCGTGCTTATGTGTGAGAAATGGGATATGTCTCTGCCTGTGTGTGTGTGTGTGTGTGTGTGTGTGTGTTTCTATATGTATTCTATGAATATGTATTTCTCTGATTTCAGCATGTGGCTCTGGCCCCAGAGCCATTCAACTTTTACTCCTTGACAGCACAATCTCTTCTTTACACTCCAGGTCTGCTCCGCGGCTCGGGAAACATTTGTGGCGCAATACTGGCACCCGGTGGTGACTGGAGGCACTGCATTTGGAGAAGACGAAGCGTTTTACAAGCATTTGGTCTTAATTAAAAGCAGCACTTGTTGGAGCACTTGGTCTGGAGAAGGACTAGCATCCACAGTGACACACGTGGGCCCAGTGATGCGCCGGTACGCCTCCTCCACTCTGGAAGAAAAGACACGATTTCAAGTTAGCAAAGCAGATGGCACAAAACAAGAATTTGCACTTTGTTGCATCAGACAGTATTTCTACAAATGGTAGTAACATTTAAAAAAAAAAAGGTGTGTTCGGGGGAAGCCCCTCGCACAGTCGGTACAGCGCATGCCAAATATGCAGTTTTGAAATTTGCACAGGTCATTTGTCCAATGTCATTCTCCTCTCTTTCTCTCACCCTGTTTCTAGTCTGTCTACTATCTACTATCAGTAAAGGCAAAAAATAAAATAAAAAGGCATATTTCCAAATCATTTACAATGTATTAGCAAATGATAAAATCCATATCTATGAGCCTATATTAGACATTATAAGTATGTTAATATGCTGTTTACAAGGCATTAATTAAAAGGCAAGCTTTTGTAAAACGTGCTTTAATTAATCCTCTCTTTATTGTCTTTATGAATGTCTCCAGATTTTGAGGTAAATACCTGATGACTACCTGTAACATGAGTTATGCATTAAAAACTGCTTTAATTAATTATATAATTCTTGTTTAAAGGCTTGTGGACACTTATTTGGTAATATGTTCAAAATGACTTATTACTAAATCATTTACAATGTATTTCAATGCGTTACTAAATTTCTAGTATAAGTTTGAGATTGTATGCAATTATAAATTTGCTATTACATGATAAATAGTTTAACACAATAGTCAATAGTTTTACAAAAAAAATTCAAATTTGCAAAATTGGCTTAAAAAATTGCACATTTAAATAATGTCACAGCCGTAGAACATTCATTCTTTCATTCATCTTCTTCAGCTTGGCCCCATTAGGGGTCACGGGTGACTGAAGCATATCCCAGCGACTTGGGCCTGAGGCGGGGTACAACTTGGGCAATGGCCAGTTGGTAACAGGACTGACATTTGGAGAGCGACACTGACAGACCACCAGTCACTTATTCACTATGTGCAATTAAGGTCCACCTCTTCACCTGAACATGCATGTCTTTTTTAACTTTCTCTTGATATGTGACTGTTTATCAAAAGAACAAGACACATGTCATTTAAAATAAAATAAAAATCTGTTTTATGTTCTATTAGCCATCTTTATAACGTGAGCCACTTTTGAATGAAGCAACTGGTTTTAGAAATAGTATGTACGCTTTGGACCTCTTTTAGCAAAAGGGGTCCAGGTTGGGTCCGTACTGAGTGGAAATGGCAAACTCTTGTCATATTATTTTGCACTCTGATATTCAGACTGGAACATATACTTTGGACTCTTTGGATTTGGACTCTTTGTGGGACTTGTTTTCCTCAGTCTCTTGTAAGCTCTCATTCTAAGTTTATTTATTTTTCTGAACTTGGAACTATACAAATGTTCTCTTCACTGTAAATACAAGCTACTGTTATTGATTGCTTTTGACTTGAGTGTTTGGACAGTGATTCTACCCACAACATTTGGATGAGGAACTGAGAAACAACACAGATGGCTTGTCGTTCTCTCAGACAAATGACGCCTGCGGACCCTCTCCCTTTTTCTGCTCCAGTCGAACCCTTCAGTTTCCAACATCTGGCCGTCCCATGTGGAAAGGCCATTATGTCAGAATGGAGGATGAATGAAAGTATCCATCGACCGGTTGGCGCGGCGGATAACTGAGTCCGAGAGAGAGTTTTGAGCGGACTAATGGAGCGCAACAGCTCGGCCACTGATTACCTGTTGGCTCTCATCAGACACTCCCCACAGGACGGCGACTGATTGTTAAGTGTTTGATGGATGTAAGAGTGAGACAGAACTGGACAGACTCAAAAACTACACCAACACTTTCATCTGTAACTTTTGTTATCCACTGGTAAATGAGTTTTGGTTTGTTTAGACCTAGTTTAAATAAGGTATGAGCAAAAGTCCACATGTGTATCTTGCTGGCTCAAATGCACTGATCTAATCCTACGGTCAGTCCTTATAAGCAAGACTTGATTAAAAAAGTGTTGCATTTCTATTCTCGTTCTATAAGTTCATTATCTGTTTATCTCGTGGGACCTGAGTCTGAAGAGGCGGTTGTGGTCCAGCTCCTGCTCCTCCTCAGTCTGGCCCAGTCCTCGGTCCCGCAGCCTCCTCTGTCTCTCCCCAGGGTCCAGAGTGAGCAGAACCACCAGGCTCGGCTGGAGCAGGTCACTTGGCCAGCGGTACAGCTCTGAGCCCTCCGGAGGAAGGTTGGACACCGGACCGTTCACTGCTGTGGCCATGGCGTACGCTGCCGTGCTGTGCCAGAATCTGGAGACACAAGCAATCATTTGAGTCAATGAGGTCACAGTCGACAAAAATGTCTCTGGTTGAATAGTTGTCAGTGAATGCACCACAGCTTCATCTTTTATAACTAGTGCTTTTGCTGAGTGTTCCCTTATATTCAATTTTTTTCTTTTTACTTGCTCCATCTGAAGTGGACAGCAGTAAAGTCCATTAAAACACAAGGCTTGCATCAAGGTGCTGCTATAACCGAGAGCAGTTATATAATTTTGACATTAATTGAGTAATAATTTGAAGTAAATACTGCACTCCAAACCCCAAAACCCCCTTTTTGAGTTTTCTACCACTTCTTCTGACAGAGAAAAGGTCAGAGCGGAGTCAAGCCTAGTGCACCTGAGCCGTCACACCTGCCTGTACCTGTCAACAATGACGGGGCTCCTAGTGGCCTCCTGGAACATTTGTTGGGCTGTGATGTAGTTCCCCAGAGCGTAGAAGGCCCGGCGGATCAGGGGCGGCTCCCCGTCGAAGCGGGCCCTCCAGGGAGACAGGCACTTCGGAGGGGATTGAAGCAGAGAGGCCCCCAGACGGTCCCTCAGAGACTCAGTCAGAGTGCTCTTACCTGTGAGAGAAATGTTTCAAAAGATAAAAGGCAGAATTAATTTGTCTGAGAAGTAGATGAGGTTTAAATCTCTAGAATTTATTTAGGCATCTCATAACATTTGAGAAACAAAACCCATCTGTGCTGACGATTTTGCCTTGTAAGCCTTATATTTTGAACATGACAAGACCTAAACTAAACTTGAACACATCATAAGATAATCTTTCTTTATAGACTCCAGATTGTGAAAAATACAGCAGCAAAGCTTTTAACAGGAACCATCAGAACAGCCCTCATCATTTTATCCTCTATAGAAAAGTTTGTTTGTTTAATTTTAGTGCCAATTTAGAGAGCTCTGCATGGACAGGCCCCTCAATACATCAGTGACCTCTTGACCCCCGGTCATTAAAAATAATTTTGATTCATATCACGTAATATGAACAAGATAATTATCACGCTCATCCAGGTTAATGTTATTACAAAATACAGAGGTATTTACAATTTACTGATTTGTCCCATTTAGATTTTTTTTATTTTTTTTTTTTTACAAGATTATGTCATGTTAGTACTAGGGATGGTAAAATTAGCCCGTTAACTTTTTGCATAATTTTTTTCAGTTAAGTGCGTTACAAAAATTTTTGCACAGTGAACACAGAAGGTTACTCAGCTCAAGTTAGTTGGGTTAAGTATTAGAGTGTGGAGTTGTTACATTTCTGAACGAAATTAAATGCAAACAACAAATGATTAGAGAAATCTCGTACACGGGTATTTATTATAATTTTTTTTTTTTGTCTCTTTTCATACAACAGCAGTAACGTCAACGCGAATATTTAAACCTTTGTTTTATCCGTCCACACATCTCTGCTGCATCTGGAGTTTGTTTTTAAGTCTTCACTTTTGGAGAAGCGTTTAAAAAAATATCCTTTGTCCTGAAAACTCTGTTTACGTGTGGACGAAAGGCACAATATAAAGACTAAACCCAGGATTGAACTAAACTAACCCTGCAGTAGTCATATCTAAACCCAAAACTAAACCAGATGACAGTAACTCCTTTTATAAGCCTCATAAATCCACACTGTAGTCACTTTGCAAAGAGCATTAGTAGAATCCTCTCTATAAACACAAACGCTGATGCAACCCCCTGAGGTCAGTGTGTGATCTCGGTCTACGCTGAGCTCACTGCAGGTAATGTCCTCAGCAGACAACACATCAAACCTTATCACTGTAAATGTATTTATGAGCTAACGGCATTAACCTGTGGCATCCAGGCCTTCCACGACAATAACAGGGAAGTCTGCTTTACATCTCTCTGTGGTTGTGTGAGGCAGCTGCTCCAGGACGGCCCTGGCCTCCGGGATGATGTCACAGCACTGCACGAGACACCGGACAGAGTTAATCATGTGACAAATCCAAATAGTGACTCTGAAATGCCAGATATAAAGATTGGTGGGAATAATTGAAGTGATGTAAAGTGAGCCCATAAACACATGATAAACTCTCACCCCATATTAACAAATACAAAAAGAAAAAAATAGATTTAATTTTAAAACTGAACAGAACATTTATTGTAACGACACAATCTCTAACTTTACAGATGCTAATCTCAGGTGTTCCTTTTGTCATTCAACTATTCTGTCTCTTCTGTCTCTGCCCTTGTACTTTTTGGAATAATGTAAAAAATATATATATTTAATAAAAATGGCCAAAAAATATTACAACAAAAGAGTACCTTCTACCTAATCCATTTGAAGAGTTTTATAACTGATCTGAAAATGTACAAAAATTGTATTATTACACAGAATTGTCTCTGTGTCTGACTAATATTTTATTTGGTACTAATTACAGTAATTATTTAAGTTAATCTGACTTAATGTGTTTAGCGACTGTCCTAAAAAAATAGAATGTGCAAAAGCTTTTTCTTTGTTGTTCCACAGTCTGCCACAAAGTTGTGCTGTTTTCCCATAATCCTCTAGTTCAGAGAAAGGCAAAGCCATGATGTAAAAGTGAGATTGAGCTTAATTTGTCCAAAATATTTAATATGAATATGTGGTTATTGAGAAGAAATCAAATCAAACCTCTAAAAATATACCATTCTCCAACTACAGCTATGAAAGGTTAGGTTTTAACAACATTATGTTTCTATAAATGTATTTTGTGTAGAAATACATTCTGTTATTATAATGAATTAATATTTTCATTTGATTCTGTCACTAGTAGGAAATAATTCATTTTATGAAATTCCTGACACAGCTTTGACTTTATTGTATCAGCTTCATATATTTTATTGTTATGATGTGGTGCTTTGAGCCGCTTACCTAGGTTTTCATTAGAATTTTCTTTATTAGGCTAATATTTAACATCCCAATGTGATAAATATTTCAGGATTTTACTTTATTGTCACATTGTACATATTCTACCTCAGTGGTGTCAAACTCAAAATGGTGAAGTTACAAAGTTTAGAAGAATGCTTTCAGAGGCTGAAGAC
>JALDNG010000025.1:477500-507500 GCA_024349245.1 Neodontobutis hainanensis
GGACATGCTTCATTATTAAATTCTAGAACTAGTAGGGCTGGGCAATATGGATCGTTAAATATATCTCAAAATAATTAGTTATTTTAATATATTATATTGAGTATTTTCCCATACAATATTTGCCTAAAGCCAGACAGTTGCTACAAGTAGGCTACATGAGAAAATGGTGCTTAAATAACAAAAAAAAAATGCATTTGAACTTATAAAAATGTTTTCTGAATACGGACTACTTCTATGTACAAAAGTCATTGTTCCAGTTTTGGATTTCCGGCCCTTCTTCATGATAGGATTTAGATTAAAGTGTGTTTTTTAGAATTTGTTTCTAAAAGCCTAAAAGGAAACTATAGGAGTGTTCTTCCATACAATGTGCATTTTGATTTGCTTTCTATATATATTAATATATTTCTATATTGCACTAGTTGTACTTAGCCTACTCTAACAGTGTCATTTACAGTCTAAAGAATTGTATAACAACACCTGATCATAAATGTATACTCATCTTGTATCACTTCTATTTTTTTTTAACGTCAGTATACTTTTCATAACCTCTTTCTTTCTGTTTTGTTTTCCCAGGCGACTACCTTGACATCTTGGCCGTCTCTTGTGACAGTTTTGATGAAGACACAAACCAGCTAATCGGCAGAGCTCAAGGCAAAAAGAGCCACCTTGACAACCTTTACAAGATCCGCGACTGGTGCCGGCAGTACAAGGTGGCCTTCAAGATCAACTCTGTCATCAACACTTTTAACATGGAAGAGGACATGACGGAGCAGATCAACCAACTCGACCCTGTCCGCTGGAAGGTACCAACCATCACAGTAAATAGTATGTAGCATGTAGTATGTATAGGACCTTTAATGTTGCAAGATAAAATTGGCAGAATTGTGATCTATAGCATAAGGCGTGTTCAGTTTTTGGTGGGGATGGACAATATATCAATGCTTATATTGTTATAGGACGATATGTGTGTTTTTCTATTCATCGGCCTGATGAAAAAAAATTGACTGATGTGTAGAGTCAGATATTATATCCCGTCGACTAGTTTGTTTGAGCCTGAAAGCAGTGGTGCTCCATTTCAGGCACATTGGCAAAGTGCGTACTTAACAAAAGTTGTTTTGTACGTTCATATGCACCAATTCTTGTTTTGTGTTTTCTCTCAATAAAACAACTGTACCATTGTTTTAAACAGTGGTACTTTCTTTTTTTGGAACTACAGCTAGAAGGACTAGAGGGCAGTTTCCTACAAACCCACAGAAACACTAACATTGCATTTGTTGTTTTGCTTCATTCTTTTGAGGGTCATTTGCACCTTGCATCACTGCATGTGATACTTTGACTCATCAAACGTGTACATTGTGCTCAGGTTTTCCAGTGTCTGCTGATCAACGGAGAAAACGCAGGTGAAAACGCTTTGAGGGAAGCCGAGAGGTTTGTGATTAGCGACCAGGACTTTCAGAGGTTTCTGGACCGACACAGCGCCGTCGCCTGTCTCGTTCCTGAGTCCAATGAAAAGGTACGAGAACACAAGCCCTTTTCTGTTTACATGACAAGCCTTGTGACAGAATTTTACAATCTTTCACTCCGGATGCATTTTTATTGCTGTGCCCTTTGATCCATGTGACAAGCAGTTTAACAGTAATTTTATGTTCACAGATGAGAAACTCCTACCTGATCTTGGATGAATATGTAAGTACAAAATGATGCTAACCACAGTCTCACCTATAATAAATCTATCCAACTCCAAGGTTTTCATCTGCTCTCTCTTAGATGAGATTTCTCGACTGCAGAGGAGGAAGTAAAGACCCGTCCAAGTCCATCCTCGATGTCGGTGTCAGAGAGGCCATCCTGTTCAGCGGCTTTGACGAGAAGATGTTTCTGAAGCGCGGGGGGAAGTATGTGTGGAGCAAAGCCGACATGAAGCTAGAGTGGTGAAAATGACCCTTTTGTTTCTTATCAAATCACAAGCTCTAATAGAGAGAGGTCTTGTTCCCATTGGCTGTCAGTCTACTTCGCTTGTCAACGTTGAATCAAAGGTGGCTGAAAATACAGATAAAGTGTCTCTTACTGGCTATGTCTGTTTACACAAAGGAACGGAACCAAAAAAAAAAAGAAAGAGAAAAGGGGATAATTACACCTCCTTTTTTGTGTGACTTTTTTTTTAAAGTTCTTTTAAGAGTTCCTTTCACATTTGTGGAAATGCACTTACTTTCACTATTAAACATAGCCGTGAATTCTACTGGTTAATTTTTTTTTAAACAAATTTATTTAACAAAACTTAATATTGCCGATTGCAGATTTTTTTTTACCACGTTTCTTCCTCAAAGATGAGGGTTCCCCACTATCCTTACAGTTTTTAATAATGCATTGGAAAGTTCTTAACCCAATTTTAGTAGAGCCAGCAAATCCCTTTAGATGTTTTCTTTGCTTGATGCAAACAATTAGACCATTTTGAAACAGATTAACATCTTTTCCACGACCACAGGATGTGTCTCCCCACATGGTTGTGTAAGAAATGTCACTGCATCAGCTAGGCTTAAATAACTTGTTGCCAGATAAAACATAATCATCCATGCAGTATTGATCCAGCTCTTACTTGTTTGCTTAGTTAAATCCACGTAGTGACTTTTATTTTGAACGTGCAGTGTTTTTTCCAGTGGCAAATTGGTTCAGTTTTGTTTTATGTTGTCTCTGTGATGGAAGGAATATTTTTAAGTTAATAGTATTAGTTTAATTTTCATTTACCTTGTTGTACCTATAATTTTTGAAGTGTTTAAAAACTCTTGCATCATTACTTCCTTGAATTGTAAATAAGCTTGTGATACCCTTAATTATGCAGTTTTATTTTTGTAAATGCTGACTTAAAACATTAAAATATTAACCGTGCAGCTTCATGAGTTTTGAATTACCAAATTTATTTTATATGACGCAACAACTTACTTATCATTTAATGTAGTAAATGTCCTAACAGAGCAACATAACTGATTTTTTTTATGTACACCGCTGCTTTTTATATCCGTTATGCTTTATTTTGTAACATTATGTTCTTTAGTGTGATGTTGATTCTTTATTTTTTCATTCTTTTACATTTTATTTAGTGTTATTTCTTCAATGCAATAAAGGAATAAATTGAAGGATATAGACAAAACACAAAAAGCAAGCAAGACTACACCAGGACTAAACTAAGACTAGGACTAAATACAGAAGTAAACTACATTTAAGCATGACATGAACTAAGCTAAACTTTCTGTGTGGAGTTTGCATGTTCTTCCTGTTCTTGGGTGGGTTTCCTCACCGGGTAGTCCGGTTTCCCCCATCAAAAACATGCTATTGTTTCCGGTTAGTAACATGACCGGGGTACCTGGGTGCACTTTGGTGGTTTCTGCTGACATTGACGATAGTAAAAAAAAAAAAACAGGACTACTGACTACAGGGCCCTGTACTTCAAAACCCAATTTAACCAACTCCAGATATGTCTCTCCTACCCAGCTATCCCGGTCTTGATCAGAGACAGAAGGAGCTGACACTAATCAACCAATCACAGTGACATGTGGGAAAGAGTTAGCTCTGTGAAGTTGTCCCCCCATCAAGCGCATATCTATAGGAAAACAATACCAATTGTTTGTGCTCCATTTGTGCCGTAAAATTTTTCATTTGTGTTGTTATAGTTTTTAGGAAATCATTTTTTTATAGGTATCTCTGACGGCACAAACTATTTTTTTTACAGCACAAACGATCTAGATAGTTTGGAGTCAATCTGTGTTTAATGGGGAGCCAACTTTATGGTGGTGAGAGAGATAACCCGATGATTAACCGTTCAGCCTAAGTCACCATGGTTACCTACCTCAATAAAAAGTCAACCAGCATTGTGATACAAAAAACAAATCTATCTCTAAACCTTCTAATCCAGCTTTATAGTACAGGGTCCTAAACATAATTTTATAACTCTGTCTACTTCACTGACCTCCATTAACCTGCACCTGGTCTAAGACTGGACTAACTCTATCTCTTTAACCTTAACCCTAACCATTGTGAGTCTGGACTTGGTAATAAGTCATAAGTAAACAATAAAATAAAAATAACATTAATACTTGTGTGTATTCATTCATTATCTTCCGCTTAGTCCCGCTAGGGGTTGTGTGTGACTGTAGCCCATCCCAGCAACTTTGGGCCTTAGTACTTATGTGTAATTTACATAAAATCACATTGGGTCTGTTATTAAACATTTGCTTAAATTGTTTTTTTTATTATTTTATTAAATACAAGCATTTTGACCATGTCACAGTAATTATCCTGTTATTGATAACTGCTCTATGATGTCTGTCTACTGGATATTAACCAAAGCAAAGTCCAGTCATAAAATAACAACCTAACAATAAGCAAACCTTTGATAACACACAGTTTGTGCAATACTCATTTGGATAAAAGCCATAAATGATTTTGGAGGATTAGCCTAGTTTTATTCTAGTGCTATTAAACTTCTTTTTTTAGACATTTTAATCGTAGTTTTGTTCAGGGCAATGCAGGTACAGGGGCTTAAATTTCTAAAGAGGCACATACATGAAACAATACCTGTTTGCCAAGAGGTCCAGGTAAAAGTTTTGCTGCGGTCACTGTTGAAACTATATTGCTGTAGAACTCTTTTACTTTTGTAAAGGGTCTGGGGGGTCTCCTCTCAGAATAATCAAAACTTTCACATTAATATTCCTCTCCATTCCTTCTATGTTTCTTAAATGGGTGGTAAGGCTATGGCATGCCTTTCAGATTATGTAAAAAAAAGGGATTTAAAATGAACTGATATATTTAACAGAGGGCATACTTTACTTTGTAATTTTATCAGAAAAAGTAAAAGAAGTAAAGAAAACATGAACATTTCTTCCTTAATGCATCCTCCCCTAAACTCCACATGAGCCCAGGGCTGGAGTTAGACTCATTTTTGCCCATTTAATGTCTTCGACCAGGCCTTATTCACACCAGTTCTTCACAAGAGAATTTTATATTATTTTATTCTAAAATTAAATAAGAATAGGTAATGTAGAAAGAAGAGTATGTTTTGGCAGATGTGGTAGCAAAAGATAGGCTACATGACATATTTATGTATTTGTAAAAACGATTTTGTCATTAGCAATTTAAGTTTAATAATGTTACCGCTGTAGCCTGCTGTACGTTTGTACCTGTTCCATACAACATGCAGTTTACACTGAAGGGCTGTATCTTTACATTGTTGCCTACTACAGAGATCCAGGTTTCTCTACAGCACAGACTTCTCTATCTATGATAATCTCTTACATATAGGCCTAAAAAATAAAGTCATAACTATGGACCCTGAATAAATAGACCACTTTGCTTTAAAACTTGCTTTAGTTGTTGCATAATGTTATTTTATGCATTTGGTTTTAATGGGGGTCCATTGGGGGTTATTGTCCCTGACTCTCCACATTGATCCGCCTTTGTATGTTTTTTTTTGGTAATGTTCAGCTTTAAGACACCTCATAAAAGGACTAATTTTGTTCCTATTGAGCATTGCATGAACATTGACCTCACCGCTTTAGAGCCAGCCACCTCCAGCCCACAGCCCTCTTTTTGTAATAACAAAATATATTCACAGCAAAATACAGATAAGGCTATTTAACAAAAGAGCACTTTTGGGCATCAGGGCAAAGGTGCAGGGGTCCTGGATTTGTTCTGTTGAAGTCATCTCTTGCATTGTATCTTTGGACTAACGCTATTATTGTTCTCGACAGCAGAGGGCGCTCCAGTTTGAAATCTGCCGTGTGTCTCTTTGTCCACTGAGCGGCAGCGCAGGACAGTAAACAAGAAAAGAAGCAAACAACAAATGGCGACCCTCCGGTGAGAAGCTGCTGATTTTCTCCGCCGCACGGCAGCATAAACGCAGGAGAAATAAACAAGGGGCCCACGGAGGAGTGTGAGTGTTTTTTTTTGTGGAATTCATGTAGCAAAGCAGAGTGGACGTTGCGTAGCTGTGAGTAACCAAGCAGTTTTTCGTGCAAGCTTTAGTGTCGCAGCCTACAGTGCTTCCCTCTGCGCTGCTTATTTGTCTACGGTGTTGTGCTTTTCCAAGACGGGCTGGGAGACTACGGACGGTAGCAGGTCGTTAGTTCCTACCCCGCCGTTTGAGGGACAACGTTTTGAACATGGGCATCACCCCTTGCCTGATCCCCTCATCCTCTGCCGCCTGACTGCATTTCTGGCCGCCCTTCGTTAATCCACTTCGGGAGCTCATCTTCAGCCTTCCCACATCTCAGCGTCAACACGGCGTTTTCTCAAAAAGCCAGGTAGTAGCCTTTCTTCCCCTCTTTTAATATAGAAGTATAATTTCTGTGAATAATGTTGTCATTATTTTTATCCTTTTCGGTTTTATTTGCACATCTTCTGTATGTAGCTACTGTTCAATTAGCATGCCAGGTGTAACTTATTCACGCTGATTAGCAGTCCGTTTGCTAGCTAGCTCAATGTAAACAACGGCTTTTACTGACTTGATATAAGGTTATCAAGTGCTTCTGTTCCCATCTCTGAGAAGAGAGTCTTAAATTGTTATTATTTAAATCACATTTCTTGTCATTGCTGTATAATGTTGCATTTGCATTCCCAAACATCACATATTTAAAGTGTCCGTCTCTAACGAGCTGTCAAAGGTCACTTAAGTGCCCTTCCATTTTAAGCAGCAGGTGCCAAACAGAGCAACACTTTGAAACGCAGTCTCACATCACATAGTGATTTAGTTAATTTTTTAGTTTGTTTATTTTGATCCTCTAGAGGAAATAATAAGATTATTTTGTCTTATTAATAATGGCACATTTTGGATTATAAGACTTTGGATTATATAAAATAAGTAATTACAAAATAAAAGAGCTAGTCTGAAATCGTTGTGCCGTTTTTTTTTCTTTAATGTTTGGCACAGAGCAGGTCATTGGTATTTTCAGGTCAGCACAGGTGAGATTTTCACACCTTTCAGCTCTGAGGTCATGTTTGTAAGGCTTTACTTGTTCTCATGGTTTGCATTTATGTGTTTGATTGGCTCTTGTGTGTAAAGCCTGCGTAATGCTTGAAGTGGCTTTGGCTCACTGTGTTGTTTCTTGTGGTGGTAAACATTGGTGTACAGACATGAGTGAGGAATAGGATATCTCTTGGATTATAGGCACTGTTTTTTTTTAACCTCTACTGAGTCAACTTAAAGGTATGGGTGGGCCATGTTTGAACAGCCATAGTCTAAAATGTTTGAGAGCAGCAGTAGTTTTTAGCAGTGCTGTAATTTGTAACTTTCTTTCTGAGCAATAATCATATTACATTATATTACTGAAGGGTGTTAAAGTTACACCTGTGTACCTAGAAAGTCTATGGTCTCTTCCAGTCAGTAAAGTTTGAATGACCCAGGATGATTATATTAGTACTGCATGTTTTTATAAAAAAGTACAATATACTATTTTAAATACTGCAATAATGACATTCCCTGCAATATTTGAATGCTCTTTTACATTGGAAAAATAAGTTTCCAAATTAGCAGGATCTAATTTAGTATAAAAAATTATCAGTATTAAGCATTAGCTTACTAGGACCAAACCAGGATAAAAACAGATCTAAACTGGGACTAAATGTCAGAATGAACAAGGTCAAAACTGCACCACAATTTAATTTTAAAGCTTTGTTTGGACTTTAATTATGGATGATTTTTACAGAAAAAGTATAAGAGCCCAAAAGGCTACATAAACTAATATCAATAAAGAGAGGATTACAAAAATAAAGTAAATGTCTATAAAATGTATAGTATAGTGTCATTCTTCTGTGAAATGAACATTGCGATAATGATAAATTTGAAATATATATTGTGGCCCTAGATTAAATTTAAAAATGTGATGTGAAAAATTACAATGGATCTAGGATTGTCACATTGCCCAGCTTAAATTACTCACTTAAATCGTTAGACATTGTACAGTTTGAACATGTTGTTATGACTGTTGAATCACTCTATTGTGCACTTCTGTTTGTTGAAGTTCTATGCTTACACACTGATGCATTTAGAGTTTTTTCTTTTAGTCTTTCATTCTCTTACTGTGTGAGAGTTGAAACAAAGAAAACAATGACAACACCGTATTTAGCAGATGTAATCTGTAGCATGTTATTTCCAGTAACTTGCAAAATAGTAAAAGAATTGTGATAAATTTAGAACAGCACCCAGCCCTTTTCAGGCTTGTCATGCCTGGTTCCCTTTGTGCAAAATCTCACATGGCAGACTCCCACAGTTATGATATGTTTATGGGCTGTTTAGAGAGTGTCATTTATTCTGTCTACCATTTCAGATTTCTCTTCATATAGATTAGCAATTGTCTAGATCAGGGGCACTCAATAGGCGGACCGTGGTCCGGATCCGGACCCGAGAGGCTTTGATCTGAACCGCAAGACATTATCATAATTACAAGCGCATTGTGTAAAACATATTTTTGAACCGGCACTTCTAGGACAGCTAGGTCAACACACGCAGGTCCTCAGGTTACTATGGTTACGGACAGAGCAGCGGCAAATTCAACATGTTTAGCGTAGCCTGATAATGCGTTAGAAATGACTAAAATCTAAAAGTTGAGCCTTGGCAAAACACAACGAAGATTCACTGACGTTATGGACGGAGAGGGAACGTTTATTTTAGTTTATTAATCTCCTAAGCTCTGTGTCAGAGTAAAAGCTGAACAACAACACATTATCCTCCAGTCCAGGCTGCTTTGATAATCAGAATGAATCCAGAACTGAACCAGGAGTGGACAGTTTTTATGTCGGGATTAAAAAGACTCTAACTCAGAGGGATGTTAGGACGTCTAATGTGGTGAGTTGTACATTTGTCTGTCAACTTCTTTATTGTGTTGTAAGTGAGGTAGCTGACTCATTTGTTGCATATTTGACCTCATTTACAAACAACTTGAGTAATTAGCTTACGCTATTCGTGTTTATTTGAACCCAACACCTGTTCATTTGGGTGATTTAAAAACAGAAAAGGTGTGAATAGAGGTTTTGGAGATGAGTGACACAGGTTAAGTCTTCCTTAAGTTGTGTCAGTTTCTGTGTGAATCCTAAATGCCATTACAGCATTTAGGATTAATTACGGGGTAATTAATGTTACCCCGTGTGAGGTAACATTAATTAAAATGTTACCCCACACGTGGAAAACACAAGAAATAAATCTTTCTATTCTAAATTTTTTTTTAAGATGAACCTTCAAATTAAACGGTAACAGTTAATTATTAGTAACAGCTAATGCTAAAGAAATGCTCAGTGCATTTTCCATTGTGCCTGTTGTTTTCAAAGGAATGATAATAGAAACGGATCAATTATGACTGCATCTTTGTCCTTATTTGTTTAACAAATATGTTTTGGCTTCATTTGATGATTTTGCATTTAAAATGTTCTCACACATGAATGAATGAGTACTAGGCATTATCTGCAGGATTCCAGGCTGTTGTCAATAAACCACCAGGTCTTGAGCCTTAGCTTTGGCCTTTTTTGATTTTGTAGTTTTTTCCTTATGTCTGTGAGCTGTGTTTGGTGAAAGCTAAACACTCAAACATCCTCCTCATGTAAACAAAGGATAAAATACAGAATACAGTGGACATTCATCTCCATATTGTTTAAGAGGCTGTATGTGTGGAATAACTGAGACTTACTTTAAAGAATTGTGTTCAAACGCATATCCTTTTATTAAAATTTTCCGGACCCTACACTTGAGGAAAGTTAACTGAGCGGATCTTGGCTGATTTAATTGAAGACCCCTGGTCTAGATGTACATACCTCACATGCAGAACCCAAATACATTAAGGCAGTGATTATTAACTGCGGGGGTTGCCAGATATTTTCAGATGGTTGCAAGATCATAGTGGAAATTCTTAATCATGGGTTCTCATAATCCTGAGACCGGATCTGGACCACAAGACCATATTTTTCATACACCCGCAGTCTCTCTCTCTTTGGTCAAAGTCCAGTCCATTGCGTTTAGTCAGTTGGAAATTCATATACTATAGAACTCCAGTCCAGTCGCCCTGTTCTTACTTGCACGATTCATTCAGCAAAGCTAAGGTGCAAAAATATAAGAAGAAGTTTGAACTGAATAGGAAGATAGTGCGCTGCCACTTTTCACTGTAGCATTTTAATACTTCTTAATTTGTGCAGTTTTTACAGGGTGCACACAGGAGTCTGAGTGAGACTTGGGCTTCTTCTACATATGTGCCTGCGCTCTTTTTGTACGTTAAGTTATTAGTAAATAGAAAATCTAAATATTGGCCAAGGGCCATTGATAACAATAAATAAAATGGCAGAAAAATTATTATATAGGCCCCAAACACAAATGTCCTTACGCTTTTTGACAAAATGACTTAATTTAAAAGAAAACTAGAACGATGGGCTTTCTGGGTGGGTGAAGGCTGTGTTGATATGTTTCCTGATCTTGACAATTACATTAACAACAAAATAAGCATCCAAACACTTAAATATCTAATTGCCACCTCAAGAGCTTCTCTGAAAGTTTTAATAAGTACTTTTAAGATGACGCACCGGACAAGCATGCCTGGATACATCAGCCTTTCTCTATCTCCTCCACACAAGAACTGCACGTGTTGTATACTTCTTTCAACAATGGTGAAAATGTGGCAGTAAAGTAAAATTTAAAGGTTTCTTTGTGATTCAGCACCAAGGCTAGTGGCAAATTCACTGTGGTCCTGGGTGGTGGGGTGGCGCTGCAGAACGGTCTGGAGGGGTGGGTGGTTGCCAACATCAGCAATTGTTATATTGGGGGTCGTGGTTCAAAAAGGTTGAGAACCACTACTTTAAGGGATGATTAATAGTTCATGTTTAGTTCTCTCTTTGCAGTATTCAAATGGATATTTGATAGCTCGGTTTGGGATTTAAAGGTAGTTAAGTACAGTGTAGCTAAAGCAGGGCAGCTGTAGTGTCGTAGTCCTAAATCTGTCGGAGTGAAGAGGCAGAGTTAGAAATGCAGGAAGTTGGAGTTCACTGAGCAGGGTAAGTAAGATTAGGACACAGACTAGATGTGTAAATGTGAAAAATCCTAAACTCACCTGACAATAGAGCTGGGCAATATGACAAAAAGATTTATTACAATGTGTGATTTGTTGTACCATATTGGTCTACCGATGTTTAAAAACATACAGGTATTAAACAATAAGATATGAAAAAGGAAAATACACGTCTTTTAAAGAAATTGCTCATCAACAATTGTAAAAATCTTTGTCTCAAGTTTCCAGGCATTGTGCAACATCTGAAATGCCATGAGCAATGTGTTAAAGAATAGTCAAAAGCAGTGCAGCAGTGTTCCAGGTGTGTGTTAGATTTTAGGCTACATTAGATAGTCATAACTGCAGTTTCATACTCATTTCAACTGCTACAGGTTTATAAAGAGTGCCCCAAGGGGGTATTCAGCTCAATTATGGGCTTGGCTTCAGCCTGGTGGGATGAAAATATATGCTGCTCCTTTATGTGTGCTATATTTTTCCAGGCTTGGGTTTGCTATCGGTTCGCCTGGGCTTTTCTTACACAGGTAGGATTTGTAATATGAGAGAGGCTTATGAAATGAATGCGGCCGTCTGACACGGCCACTTTACAACATTTCAGGAATGTGGAAATTGCTGCTTGCTTCTTTGGGTGAGTTTGTGCTACAAAATGCATTTAATCATTTTATAAATTTTTTTTGTGAATGTTTCTTTTTCTTTTTTTTTTAAAAGTTTATATTGAACATTTAAAACATTTGAAATGATATAAATAATAATGTCCGACCGGGACGTGGGTTGAAGTGTGAATTTATAGAATCTCACCCCCCTTTTAAAATTTATGATTAATAAATCAAATATCTAACAATAAACCTTAACCAAAGGAAAACGAAGAACCAAGAGGGGAAGAGGGGAAAAACCTAAATTCACACCAACCTAACCATCCCCGCCATACATATCCAACATTCTTACTTTTATTAAAGTTTTAAAAAATATCTTAATGGTTTTTGACTCTTTATTTTCATGTCAATTTTATTCCATAGGCTGATCCCTCTTATTCCTGTGGTCCATTCCCAAATTTTTATCCAAAATTTGGGTTTGTTTAAAGATATTAGTTCCTTTTTAAGTTGGTATCAATTATTTCTTTTTTCAAACCTCTTTTGGATGTTTAATGGTAATGTTTTGTTGTTTGATTTATACATTATTTTAATAGTACTGAAATCTACTAAATCATGGAATTTTAAAACCTTAAACTTTACAAATAAAGGGTTTGATGGATCGCTATACTGATAATTACGCCCTGGCTTTGGAAATTTTTCCTTTATTTTAATTTATTAGATTTCCAACTCAAGTCTTCATCAGTACTCGCTCCCAAAAAAATGTTTTCCTTTACCTTTTGAGTATCAGTATTTTAATTGATATATCAATATATTTTCCTTTGTCATTTAATGAACCTTTTTTTTTATTTTTATTTTATTTTTTTATATCGAGCCAATGTTTTACTTTTTGAAGCACTTCATTTACCACCTTTTTGTTACTACTTCTATATTTTTTCCAGAATAAAATGAAGTTTTATCATCGGTCATGTTTTTGATCAGTTTACAAATTCATTCATGAAATTGAATAATTTAGGTACATGAACTGAGCCTTGGGGTACTCCCCAATTGATGTCACACACATTTGATTCTATATTATTTATCTGTACATATTCTTTTCTATTTTTTTGATCCACTGATGGGCTATCTCACTAATTCTGTATCTATTAATTTTCTGAAATAATCTTTAATGATTTATTGGATCGAATGCCTTAAGTCTATAAAAATACATAAAATATATTTTTTAGGATCCCCTTTCTGTTGCCATTTTCTTGCATTTAATTCCATGATTGCCATTGTTGTGGAGTGCTTTTGTCCTAAACCAATATTGGCTTTTGTTTAAAATGTTTTGTTTTTTCAATGAATTTATCAAACAAATCATTTAAACATAATACATTTACTAATTAATATCCAAAGCCTTCTTTTATTTTATTTGAGAGCTAACATGAACAGTTTTCCTTATTAACTGTTATGTTATCATAAATGCATATTAATGAAATGTACTGTTTGTTAGTGTTTAGTAAATAACTAATAACATTTAAATAATTAATTAATTTTAATATCAATCTCTATTCAGGTTTATTAATAAGTGCACACAGACTGTAAACACAAGTGCAAACCTCATTGAAATCACTAAAAGTGGAGGTAATAACAAAACTCGGACCTAACGCTCCGGTTTTTAGCACTTTGTAGCAACACTTGCACATCAGCTTGAATGTGTCCTCCATTTCTGCGCTCATCTCCCTCAAATCTGATCTAAAATAGTTCCAGATAGCACTCCAGTTTTTGTCAACCAATGTAAGTCGCGGAGGTCTGTACACAGCACCTTTCCCTTACCAACGCTATTTACAAGGAAGCAAGTTGCACTGCAGTCACGTTAGAGTGCAGCTGGAGTCAGTGCCCTCTTTAAATGCATTCACATGCTTTTTTGTGTTTGTCTGCATCAAACCAACAAAAGGATGTTGCGCTTTTTTGAGGTGGTTTTTACTTTCCTTTGCCCAGTGTACTTGAGTTTTTCTTTACATGGCAATGGGCCATTATGGACTAACCTATCACCTGTTTGTTGGATAATACTTTTTTGAGTATTAGCCAAATGCGATAGGAATTCAACCCCCCCCCCTTTTTTATTTTTATTTTTATTTTTATTTTATTTTTTTAAACTTACCAGTGAAACATAGCTGGTATGTTTCACTTTGCTCACAGTGGCACTCTGAGTGGCGCAATGTTTGAGTGCCCTTCTCCTGCTCTCACTATGAAAACCCCTTTGTCAAGTGGCCTACATGGGCATGGGGCAGTCCCACTCGTCAATGTAATACCCGCCATGCACAATGCTTTATCTTAAAAAGGAAAAAATCTTTTCAAGAGTAGTGTTTTTCAGTTTATTTCTAACCCAATTGTTTTTTTTTTGTTGTTGTTTTTGTTTTTTTTTCATAGCATAATTGTATAAAATGATTTGTACTGTGTCCCTATACAAACATATAATATACACCCCTATATTTAACACTAAAGGTTGAAGTATATAGTGAACCAACCAGGCTTGGTGAACTAAGCTTGGGTTCAAACAAAAATATAATCTAATGATGAGTAACTTTAATGTCACTGTAAATTAATCTATATGCATCTTAATATATTCAAGGCTGCATTTCCTGGTTTATTATATTATATTTTTGTTAGATTTGCAACAATGCCAATATCTTATTTTTTCATATTTTAAGGGTTACTTAGATTTAATTGGCACAAATAAATCCAACAGGGTATTATTGTAAACTTTGACATTGTGTCTTATGAGTTTAATACCTGATATTTCTACGTTTTTGTAGTTTTACAGCATAAGGTCATCTACCCAAGTTTCTGCTAATATATTTTGTCTTCTAGATGCAGCGACTTGGAAACCAACCTGCTGTTATTCAATGTTGTCCTCTTTGAAAGCTAAATGTGTCCACGCGCACGCACGCACACATGCACACACACAGAGTGCTTCTCCCTTATGTACTGGGCAAATATGAGACTGAACCCTGGCATGTGTTTCAGTGTTCATTTCACTGTAGGTCAACACACTTTGAGGCCATCTCTAACATGTCCAGACAGTAATGGCACTTTGAGGCAATGATCTGCTTGTAATTTGCTTGTAAACATAACACTTCAGCAGCACAAAGTGGTGAGTGACAACAGATTACCCGCAAAGTCGACCCTTTGCTCGGGTTCTCTGCATCTGTCAATAGAAATGCACTTCGAGCGGCTCGCCTGTCGTCTTCACTTAGCTTCTGTGGCATTGATGGCTTTTTAAATGGGAGTGTGAGCTTGTTGAGCTTGCTTATAGCTGTATTTGAAGGGACTGACGAGATGCAGGGTCTATATATTTTTCTTTTTTTGTAGACTTAAACAAAGTTTCTGCCATATCTGTTTGGTTTTGACCTTGTGACTCAGTATGACTAGCTCCTGAAATGCAAACGGACACTTTTGTAATGGGACTGATCTACTCGATGGGACTTTACTAACAGTTGGATTGGTTTATGTTTCCTTGCACTGTGAAACATGATGTGAGCCACCAACAGTCAACAGTGTAGTAGTACTAGTGTAGTAGTAGACTAGAAACAATTCATGCTACACAAAAAACCTGTTTAAACAGCAACTAGAGTATCTGATCATGGCAATGTCATGTGAGAAAATGTGTTTTAATTGACATTGGGCAAAATCACAACTCCATGCCATTATAATAATATGGGCTTCCATTGACTACTGTAGCACATAAAAACCCTGACACTTTACATGCATATACTGCAAAAGAGAATTTGCACATACATACAAGAATTGACAAAACAAAAGTAATGAAAAAGTAAAACCATGAATTCTATTGAAACGCATGGATAGCTGCGTCTTTGCTTTAGGTTTTTAGCCTGATGTCTGCTTTTGACAAACTTTGACTTGTTACTAGGGTTGTATGGTTGATAGTCTAATAATTATGTCATCATGAAATGTATGATGACATGGATGACTGATCACATACTGGATATTACAGCTTTTCTGTTTTCTAGAGTTGATCTGCTGCTGACACAACCTGCTGCTGACCGCTTCCGTTTCCCTACAGAAAGTTGGGAGAAAACAAGTTGATTTAAATCTGTATCTGATACACTACAGCTCAGAGGGAACACACTTTTCTTTTTGAATCAAACCAAAGCAGGCACACTGTCTTTGTGCAATCAAAGAGACACTTGAAACCAAGTTCTTATTAATTACTGTTTTAGCATTGAGTGGTTGCTTTATGCATCTGAGATGAGGGATTTTAATCACCAGAAAGAAAGATTGTGGGTGATATGATGTGGTACAACTGGGTTGGACCTACTGGTACCCGAGTCTGTGGTGTGGCTTGTGCTCACCAGTATGTTACTGAGACCCTAAGTTCTCTTGTTTTTACAAAATCAAAAGGGCTGTTGCTGTCTCCACGGAGAAATGTTTTTTGTGTGTAAATGCTTCTTTGGTAAAAATTATTTTCACTCAATTTTTCTCTTTCGGAGATAAATATGGAGTGTTTGAAATGTCACAAACTCATTATATATTTACTGTTATTTCTGCCAAAGCCTCAGTTATTAAACCTAATGATCCACATAGGAAGCATTCAGCTGTTTTTTATTTGAATGTGTCATCACATTATTGAGTTTATCCTATTTCCCTGTTAGGAGTTTTTGACTGTTCATCTGAGTCACTCTTCTAAAAACACTGCACACATTTCCTTTTCTTGCTGTTTTTAGAGCAACTCACTCCTGTCACTTTTTCTTCTGAGCTGGGCTGTATAAGACAGACTTCCTGGTGGTTGTTCACGGCTGTAAAAAGCATCTGACCAATGCATCAAGAGCTCATCTTTAACTACTTGAACTTTTTAGCTTATAGCCACACCAGTGTACTTAATTGTTTTTTTAAAATGTTTTATTTGGTAAAACAAGTTAAAACCACTGTCCACTGTTTTTTGTTGTGTGATTATATTGCACCAGACTTAATTGCGATTAACGATTTTATTGCAATTTTAAAACAATGCAGTTTCTTCTGGGCAAAGTGCCTTGACGTGGTTATCAAAGTTCACATGATCTGTTATGGGGGGTTGGGAGCAGGAGTTAAAAGTAATAATTTATCCAACATAGTCATCTTATATGTTTTACTTTGATTTTCTCTGCTTATAAGCTGAGCTGTGGACCTACAATATCAACAGAAGGACGAGGGATAATTTTATATTTAGATGATGATTTGTTAGTGAAGATACCTTCACAGCTCCACTGTCATTTAACAAACTAGCGTATAGCCTTTTTTTACTTTGAGTTAATAAACTACAAGAGTAATGGCATATTACCAAAGCTCACCTGATATAAATCATATTCGTGAGTAAAGGCTTGTCTCCATGCGCTCAGAGAGAGGAGCATAGCTCCATAGCTTTCCTTTAGCTCGCTGCTTACAACAGGCTTCTTCTGAACAACTTTAAAAACAAACCAAACAGCAAAATATATCACTCTCTATCTTCATTTCAGCTGACTCTGCTCTGTGTCAGTCTGCCCACTCCTGGGCATGCAGCTCTGTCTGTGAGCGCGCAGCTCCGATACCACCTCATAGATTCTGTACCCAAGTATTGGGTTTTATCCCATTAAGTATGTTGTAAAAGCAGTCATTTATTTAAAGATCAAATTTCTACGTGTTGTGTACAGCTTTTTAAAGTGCTTTTTATTTCATGTTGCACAGCATGTTTTCACCATAGTTCCAATTTCTTTTTTTAAAATTTTTATTACCCTTGTTTTAAAACGCAAAAGGAACAATTGGTTAAGATCTTCAGTCATCTTTTATTTGGCACGTCTTATTAATTTGCAGAAATTGTTGTATGAAGGCGCACACTGAAAAAATCCTGTCCAATTTTGCTCCAGATGATCTCTAAGCTCAGTGTGTCACTATAAGCCAATGTAAACACATCCAAATTTGAGGACCTTTCCTGCTGAGGCTGAGAACTATTTAAAGCCCTCTGCTGCAGCATTATAAATACTCAGTCTGACGTTTTGGCCCACTGCTTTAACCACTGTCAGCATCTGTCTAGCCAAAACAGGGAAGTGGACTCTGACTTACTCTGCAAGATGACCGCAGTTTCTCTACAGAGCCAAAAATGTAATGAGTGATTATGTAATTCTTCAGGGGCCAGTGGAACAGGACTCCTTTTCCTTTTAGCCCTTCCCCTTCTCTGCCACCACCTCTTTGTATCAAGGACACATGGCCCCTGTCCCCCACCTTTCACATGCAGGCTTTGAGTGCTCCTAAAAAAAAAACAAAAGCAGGGTGGATGTGGGTTAACTAATCAGGAGAGGAGCGGGGAAATGCACACTCTGACTGTGCACAGTGGGCTGTCTCTGGTGTTGGATGATCCACACCAACCATATACTTTACATCCATGACCTATATTCAGCCTTCAATAAATACAGGCAGAGTCATGGTAGTCTCAAATTTTAGTAAGTGCCAAGTGATTGGCTCCTGAGAATGCGCTGCTGTTATTCTTCATGCTACTTTTTAAAGCTTAGTGAGCGGTAATAAAGCTACAGCTGATAATACAGCTTCTTCTAGATGTGGTGCTGCTCGGTATCGCAGTACATTGCTGTTGGAGCAATACACTGATTTTTCTAAAAGTTTCATGTGCTGTTTAAAACTAGTCTTTAGCAGGTCTGGATAGCAGGTGTTTTGAAACACTTCATGTCAAACAACACACGGGACTCTATAATGCGACCAGTTGACTGTGTAAGCTAATGAGACCTTCGGTAGCACAGTGTACATCCAAAGGTTAGTTTTCGTTGGTCTTTATGATCAAACATGTGCTGCTTGTGTTAATGCCCTCCTTAGATAAAATATAAAAGCAGCAGAGATAATCGGATGCTGAATTCAGAGCTAGAGGTTTAAGGTTAAGCTCTAAATTTTTATCAAATGTATTTGTATTTTGTGGCGGCAAATTGGTTCAGTTTTTCAGTTACAAACAAGAACGGCCAGGTCATTTTGTTCCAGTCTGAAATTAGCTGCATGTTTTTGGCTGCTATTTAATAAAACAGAAATATGTATCATAACATTGATCCTAGAATGACAATGTTTATTTTCCCACCAGCATGGCTTCATCATTGTCAGTTCACACCCTGAGCTCCCAAACACTCCAGACACGCCTGTTTTCTGCTCACATTTTTTGAGTTTCCTGAAAGACGTCAATTTCTTTTTCAGTGCCCACATGCTCGTGTAGGAATGCTGTTCTAGCAGCCAATCCACACTGTAAAGGTTGACACAGTGAATAGAAAGTTGAGTGAGTTTGACATGAGATTGAACAGAATAATAAGGTAATCAGGACATAAGTGACCATCTATTTGTCTAGAGCAGCAATTTCTAAAGTCAAGAGAACCACGGCCCTCGTAGAAGTCAGAAAATTCAGTGAGGCTCCCTGAATCTATACTTTAACTCTAATAAAAGAAGTGATATATTTCTCTGAAAAAGTTATTCAAACACCACTTTTCACCTGTAGCCCACATGTAACATGCCATCCAACATACATGCCCCTGCACATTTTCTCACCTCTGCTGTTGCATCTGAATTTTTTTTGGGTGAAAAACATTTGTGTGGATAAAGGGGTCCAAACACATGGTGTGGTCCATGATGTTCCATGACAACATGTAATTAAAAATAAATGGTTTCACCCAACCACAAACTATGATGAAAAGATGTGTTTTCATTCATATTCTCTGAAATATGTCTCAAAAATAAAATCGCAAATACTGCCAGGGTATGTCAACTTCATGTGCAAAACTGTATACCCACTAAGTAGTGGCAGCTCTACAGTCCCAACATACTCCCAACATACTCACTAAGAGTTTATTTAAATAAATAAATAAAAATATTTGTCATAAACTATCACCAATACTTGTTAATTCAAAACAGGAAATACAGCTCCGTTGAAGTGGTTGAACTAAAAAAGACCTTTCATAGCTTTAATTCAATATGATTACGTTATTAAAAACACTACTTTGGCTTTTATTTCTGTTTTTAATATTGTTATATTTTATTATTTAATTTCATTGTCTGTGGTTTGAGAAAATGTTTTCATGCAGACTTGACGATATGTGCTACCAATAAAAATTGCACATGAACAAAGACATAAATGAGGGGGCAGTGGCTCAGTGGGTAGAGCGGTCGTCCTTCAACCGGAATGTAGGTGGTTTGATTCTCACTCTTCCCCACAGTTCATACTGTCGTTGTGTCCTTGGGCAAGACACTTAACCCACCTTGCCTCCAGTAACTGTAACACTGGTAATTACTGTAGAACAATGTAAGTCGCTTTGGATAAAAGCGTTGGCTAAATGAATAAATGTAAATGTAAATAAATGTAACTACCACCCTTTTTGGTCAATCCTGATAAAGGGTTCTAGCTGCAGTGTGGGCCAGAAATTGCTTGTAATCTAGTTATCTGTCCTAACCGTAACAAGTGTTTTGATGGAACACGGCAACTCTAACTTTGTTTGCAGAGTTATTTTTGTAGTGTTGTATTCTTGTGGGAGAATTGTTGGCACTGTGCTGCAGACTGTAAATGTTCTACTGTGCTGCAAGAAAAGCCCCCCTTTCTCTCCCTTTGTCCCATTGCTGTTACATAATTACTTGTAAATGGACTGTGTGTGCGTTTTTTTTTTTTTTACTGTATGGGCACTGTGACTGAAAGTCCACCATCGGTCTCTATTTCTGGGGGCGAGGACACATCGGGACACAGTCACTCTGTTTTCCAAACAAGGTTATTTTCCCACTTCCTCCTTTTCTTGACTTTGTTGCGTAAGAGCTCAAGGACCAAAAATAAAATGGTAAACTCCTTAAGGGGTAAGGAAAGAAACAATTCAGGTCCACTTTAGCAAAACCTGTTGTGTAAAATGAAACGGTCAACAAAATAACTCAAACTTCAACAGAGTTTTGCATGACACAGATTTGCCACTTATACAGTTGTCCATTTAAAATTTGTGGACAAGAACAGTTCTCTTCACGACAATATCCTACTCTGCTGCTTAGCCTGAGGTGCTAGGCTCCCACTACACAGAAAAACCACTATCCTGCCAAAGCCTGTGGAGCACTGGGCTGCTGCGTCTAAGCCATGGGTGCAGTATTAGACCAGTATCTTAAATTAGTAATGACCCCTGTTGATTTTTATCGGACATTGCTCATTGCCACCTGAACCCGAAATCTGTTTGCAATGGCTGAGTGTTGGAATTAAAAAAACGGCAGAGGAGATGGTCTGGTGCCCTATTGAGAGCTTATTATACAACCCTAATAATGATGCATTATATCTACCTGATCGTTTTAGTTTTCGGAAAATTAAACCAGTTATTCCTATATCTAATTCAACGACTACTTCCTTAAGTCAACAGTGTAAACAGACAACTTTAATCATGACCATAATGAAGCACTTTATAATCATTTCTAACATGTTCAACCTCTTTATGAATTCTCTGCTCTCACGCCTGAACTCTTGAAGGGATGTGTTTTGTAATAAGCAGGCAGCAAGGCAAAGTGTGTTCTGTGTCTCTCATATGTTTCTGGGATAATGGATTATCTGGTTAATAATACAACAGCCAGATCACACTGCACCACCTTTTCTCAGGAAAAAAGCACCCACTTCATTTTACTTCAGTGCTCTCCAGATCTCCTCATACCATCACCACGGAGCACTCTTATTTGTCTCTATCCATCCAACCTTTAATTGGATTTGCACACTAATTAAAACCTCGAGGCAAAGACGTGATTGTCTATACTTTTTACCGCTGGTGGTGATATTGGGCGGAGGGGCTAATGGATGCATTGTTATAATTAGTAGCGCACACTACAGTAACAGCAGTATCACATTTTATACAATTTATTGACAAATTGTCACACATAACTGCTTGCACATACAACTTAAGACATGACTGAAAACTAGAAGTGCTGCATTCCTTTGGCTTGGGTTAAAAAAAAATGAATGAATGAATGTAGCTGATATATGTAGCTGATATATGTCCAATCAGAACATTGCTCTGCTGTAATACATGAACAACCCTCAGCTGCAGTGAGTAGTTTGGAAAAAGTTTGGTTGCTCCTGAGAAACCGCTCTAATGTTTTATCTCACCCTGCACACAAGAAAAAAGACCTGATGCACCCTGGAGAAGACACAGACGGTGGCCAGAAACAAATTACGCATCTATCACCACAACTGCTTACGCCATCACCGTTGTTTACTAAGTTTCGTTCTCTTAACATTTGTAGCTGAAAGACAAATTAAATCACGCTGAGTGTGAATAAGTTGCAGTTGTAACTTTTACTCTGAAGCAGCTAAAGTGAAGCAGTTTTAAAACCTGTTGCGCACAAACTGTTGAAGTTCAGCGCACTAGCGGCGTGAGCTGACAAGTGCTCTAATGCTGGGCAGAGGAGAGACTGTGCACAGATGCTAATCCGTTCCTGTAAGAAATGCTAGTACAACCAACTCTCACAATCGCAACCAGCACAGAAGCGCTTTTCTTGAGTAGGCTACATTGCAATCTACCAGCAAATAAAACCCAGATCCATGTAAATGAAAAGCACATTAAGACTAAACAATAAATCAGTAGCAATCACCACTTGACATGTAATCGTCCTGTCGAGCCCAGGGTCACTGTCCCAATCGCTGCCTGAAAATACTGTAGAAATTTATTTTCTGTTGTCCTTTGGCTGATTGCGATGTAGTCTCTTATAATAGTCACAGTCTTCTTATAAAAACCTTGCAAACTTCATCAATGACCTCTTACATCCACCGCTAGCATCGTATTGAATTTCTACCAAACAAACTTACAGCTAATGCTAACTACATTTACCACCATGTCCCATTAAACGCTTAGCCCCTGCCACCTCCATTTGTCACTGTAAAGCTTATGTACACTAGGGTACTATACATGCTCTGTTATTGGCCAAAATCCTGGCCTTTGGGCTAATTTCATTTAGTGGTTTCATTGTGGTGATCATAAGGGGCGGTTTTGCATTTTATCTGTAGCTGGAACAGGTCTGCTATAGAGCTCCAGATGCCACATGACTTGGTGCATTCTATCCACCATATTGGAAGGAAAAAGGACGCAAGTCATGAACAGCTCCAGTGTAGATCTCGAACTGTTGGACTTAACTTTAATATCCATAATTCTTATTATGTGCCAGAACAATGTTTAATAAAAGAGCAGACATGATCACATTACCTACTTCACACATACTCACCTAAAGGATTATTAGCAACATTTTAAGTCTAAAATAAATTGGTGCATTGTAAATTATAATTAAAGGCAGCAGTTGGCTCTTATTGGTACTGGTACTGGTCACTTTAGTCATCTTTGAATTTTCTTCTGTTCAAATTGGACACAGAATTATTAGTGGCACACGTTACTGAATCTTTGTGGAAATGTGGTCACTACTTTTGTACTTAATATTCTGCCTAATGTTCCATTCCAGGAATTATTATTTTTTTTTATTATTATTTTTTATCTTTTAAAAAGCACCAATTTTGGCAAAAAATAATGTTCACTTTTGAGCTGGTTTAAATGTAGCAAAGGCCAAAGGGTGCAAGCCACAAAAGCAAGAACTATTACAAATAAAACTGCAATTTTGTTTTCATATATACATATACTGCATAGACTGTAACATCTAGTCTCTGATAAATTCACACAAAGTTTGGTAGGATTAATTTTTTTTTGGCCTTGATGAACTGCCCAAACCCAAAGCCACTGGGATAGGATCCACCTCCCACAAGCTCTCATTTTAGGTCAATAAAAGGAATTTAATGTATTGCTACAATAATTTTTCCAAGGTTATAGTAACTGATTCTTGGAACACACCGTATCCATTTTTGTACTGTGGTTGGTTACATGTTTTTTTCGGTGTGACATTGCTTTTAGACACTCCCATTCATCACACTACTCTCTGTGAATTGGAAGCTGCGTCTGTGAACATTTAAGTGAGTCACTTGGTTTTCTTATTTCTCTTGTTTAGCACTATTTAGTCATGCTAGTCAAATATAATTTGTTGTCCAGGCATCAATCTAATAGTGGTGTTGTCACTATTGTCACTCGGACTCCAAAGGGTATGATAAGTGACAGGCATTGTCAATATTGTGTGACAAGTACACTTAGACATAGAACTGCAGCTTAATAACAGATTTAAATGAACACTCTTCAAATGTAATGTTTTCCAATTAAATCATCTCTCAAGAAACACTGTGTTGAAATATTAAAGTATGCATAAAACATATTTAAGACTACATTAGGACTACAAAAAGTTTAATCTTACTGTATATTGTAATACTGTATCAATGTAATGCTTTCAGAAAAAACATCACTAAAAAGAAAAACCTGAATAGAGAAAAGGGAAGCAAAGTGAAACGCAGATCGATATTGGCTATGCACTCACACCATATTTAACCAGACAGAGATAACTGCAGGATCACAACGGTCCAATGCTGAACTTGAAGTTTAAGGTCACCTACTAAACTCCAGTTTAATGTAAAAGTCGCTATGGTTTTGTGGCTGGTAAGGGCTGGGGTGTGGGGCTGGGATAGAGGACTATTTCGGTTAAAAAAAAAAAAGATTTTGTAACTTTTTTTTATACATCGGATTTGCTCGGTTTCTGGAATACCGCTCATAACTACCTGAAGACTCAGTTGGGGTATGACCAGTGCATAATCTCTGGGAATGTGGAAAACTGAAACATTGAAAAACTGAATTCTGAAACATTGCAGTTTTAGGTTCCCTCTCCAATGGAAAAAACTAACATGTGGTTTGCAAACAGAATAAGAAAGCAGTTTAGATTAAAAAAAAGACTATAGAAATGTTCCATCCTGTCACAATAATGATAGGGATTGTTAGATCTTGTTTTTTGCCACATCTTGATTAAGCTTTAAAAATAAAAAAATGTTTAGAGTCCTATGTTTGACCTTGAGACAAGATGAGTTAAAATCATGCTTGATTCAAAAACATAACTTGACTCTTGATTGATGAAAAAAGGAACAGACTTCATTTGTTTTCTCTTGAAGTAGAAGCAATATCCAATTCCTTACTGATTTCCTACATCCTACAGTACAGTGTGTTTCCAAAAATAGACTCCGCTCTGTCCCCTCGCTTCTCTTTTATATGAACAGCATTATGACTGTCAGTGGCTTTCATATTTTTCAGTTTTAAAGGGACAAAGAAGCGAGTTGAGAGCCTTGATTCTTGACCCGTTGGCCTGCTCTTACCACTTTCACATATTCTTTTTTTAACTTATTTTTTTATCCTTAGACCTTATTCTCATTGCAGTCCTCTTGTGTAACCACTGCTGAGGAGGGTTATGTGATTCTTCACACAAGCGTGCATCTCCCAGTCAATCTGTCGACACGACAGTTTAAAAAAACCACATTGATTTTTCTGAATCCCGAGAGACTGGTACATTCACAGTCACCTCGAGTAAGTTTCAGGTCATAGATGGAGATTGCAGATCCTGTAAAGAGGAGGTCGTATGTAGTTACAGTTGTGCTCTTATGTTGTTTTTTTGTCGCTGCTGTTTACATAGTTTCTGTTGTTTGCATAGTTTCTGTTTACACTTTTCTTTAAAAAGAGTAAACACAATAAATGGCTTCACCAAACTACTAACTATGAAAGAAAGATTTTTGTGTTATCATTCATATTCTCAGAAAAATGGTGAAAAATAATCACAAATTCTGCCAACTTATGAGCACAACTGTACCATGGTTATTTGAAATTACTTGTTGCATGGGCAAGTATCAAACATTAACCCTAGACTGAAATGCAGAATTGAGGTGCAGAATTCAAGGCGGTATCTTTGGCCACATCCTCCTCTAAAAGAACTACAAATTGCATGATTTGAGGACCAATTTTAGCCCGTTTAACCAATTCGCCAATATGATTCTCAGTTAATGTGCTTGGTTATATTTACCATTTAGCACCCTCAGCTCCACATTTTCATGGTTCCCCCTCCCCTCTGTTATGGTTGTTACAGAACCTCAACATTCAAAAATTCCAAACCCTCCACCTGTCAGCTCAATCCACTCCCTACAGCCCTTGTCCAAACTTGCCTCCCTCATCACCCATCATCTTATTCACTCTTCTTTAGCCTCTGTTACTGTTCCCCAATCACTCAAAACTGCCACTGTTACTCCCATTATCAAAAAACCTGGCTTAGATGCCCCCTTACTTCTCAGCACTGAAACAGCACTCCTAAAAATCACCATGGCATCTGACTCTGGTTCACTGTCCATTCTCATCCACCTTTATCTAACGGCAGCTTTTGACACCATCTCCCACAGCATCATCGTCCACAGACTTTCTTCAATTGGTTGGTTCACTTCATATCTCACAGACCGCACACAGTTTTTTCAAATTAAAACAAACAAATCCAATACATTCCCTCTACCTGCTGGTCTGCCCGGGGGCTCCGTCCCTCCTCTTTATCATATTCCCACTTGGCCACATTTTTTGTAAGCAACAACATTCATTTTCACTGCTACACAGGTGACACCTAGCTCTGTGTCTTCACTAAACCCTCTTCATCACTCCCACCAACCTCCCTTAACATTACAAGCTGCTTACAAGAAATGAATTCATTGTTCTGCAACTTCCCCAAACTACAGTTCAAAAACAGAATTCCCCATCCACACTCAAAGTAAATGTTTCAACATTAACGTCAACAACTCCACTGTCCATCACAGTGTATCATCACCCCTCGTGTCAAGAGTCTTGGTGTGTCCTCGACAGTACACGATCCTTTCAATCATACATTAATAATGTCACTTGGTCCGCATACTTAACCTACGCAATATCTCCCCTCTCCAAATTAATATAACAAAGATTATTTTTATGAAGCTTTCATCTTTCCTACATTGAGTTGGGTTATTATTTTATTAACTGTCATTGTGTCCTTGGGCAAGCCACTTGCCCACCTTGCCTCGTCTGTGGTGTATGAATCTGTGTGGATGTTTGGTGGTGGTCAGAGAGGCCGTATGTGTGAAATTCCTGCCACATCTGTCACTCTGCCCCAGGGCAGCTGTGGCTACAAGGAATACCTATAGCCAATAGCCGTGCACCTGTGTATGACTACAAAACATTTCACATACAGACATCACTTACCACCTCCCTTGTTGACTGTGCAAAATGGACAAAATAATCATAGTGATTTTCTAAAAAAAAAAAAAAAAGTGCATCACAAAATTGTATTAACTTTTATACATTTAAACTGCACCACATCGTGTCTGTACTGCCCACAGCATTTGGCGTTTGGCATTTTTAAATAAAAGCTCACCAGACCAAATGACCATAAGCTTTCACTTTACCGGCTAATTACGAATTAAACCGGACAAAAACGAAAACGCTGATTCTTAATTAAAATGTAAATAAATAAGTAAAATGGTAGCCATATGCGCTCAAATTGTATGTGCTAAAATTGCAATTGTTTTGCCATTAATTGCACAGTCCTGCTGTGGAGTGATTAAAGTCCCTTAGAGAAAAAAAACACATAACATATAAATCTAATCTATTACTATTTCTACCTTGGGACAATTTTGATTTTTGTCAATTTAAAATGTAGATCAGAAAGCACACGGAAAAACCTTTGTTCAATAGCTTTCAGTGGTATTGTTTTTCTTAACCAATCCAGTATCCACATCAAGCTTTTATCACTTTTATTAATTTTATTTTATTTTTTATAACTTGTATCAACTTCTTGTTAAGAACTTCAAAGAATCCTTGATTTTTACATGGTCCCATGTTTGTTGACTTATACTGTTGACTATTTTATTATGAAGCAGCAGCATTTTTGTCTGAAATAGTATCAACACCAGAACACAGTGTCTTTGTTTGTTCTACTCCCAGCTCTCTGGTGCACGCAGACGGCTACAGTACTGTGACTGACCTTTTCCGACCCCGTCCTCCCACTCGCTGCCTTCTTGTTGTGCGTCTGTAAACAGGCCTAGGCACAGCAGCAACAGCAAACGGCGGTCCTCCTCCTATCGCTGCCCCCTCTCTTTCTGAAACCCTCCAATTGTTGCTAAGCAGCATTAAGAGTTTCACAGTGTTGATGTTGCTCCACTTCCTGTAAACTGCTGAATGGGTGCTCTAGAAAGTGAGAGTGAGACAAGACAACCTAAAATATATCCCTTTGTCTCTCCCCTGTGAGACACAGTGATGTACAGCCAAGGAAAAAAATAAGTGTTCTTTAATTTTCAAGTAGATTTCACTCAGCTGTATCTGCTGAGAGCTACACAGGTTTTAAAAAAAACACTTGAATGTTTTTTTGTTGCCAGAAAGCATTAGACCCAAAATCAAAATAAATAATGCAGATGTCAAAGGTCATTTAGACCAGCAGTGGGTTTTATTTTGCATACAGCAGAGCCTTTTGTAATACTGCCCACTCAGTGGACACCGCTCATGATGCATTTTCTCTAATCCTATTGCACTTCTACAAGAAATAATGCGTGTCCTGGAGTGTTTAATCAGTGGAATTATGATTTTGGCTTTGTCTGTTTTCTTTTTTGTATTCTTTTAAAATATTGCATTGTCACATTTGTAGTAAGTAAATTGATCTAATTCTAAGGGTATATATATATATATATATATATATATATATATATATATATATATATATATATATATATATATATATATATATATATATATATATATATATATATATATATATATATATATATATATATATATATATTTGCAGTGTTGCCTCTGGGTAGTGCCTTGGCGTGATGGCTAAAGGTCACATGATCTTTTATGGGGTGTTAGAAGCAGGAGGTAATGGTAATAATTCATCTAACACAGTCTCTAGTTTCTTACAGCAAGTCAAAAATAAAATATTTTGAATGCATTTAAACAGTTTTATTTTCTCTTCTTATAAGCTGAACTTAAGCTGAACTGTGGAATGATTTAATATTCTATATGATTTTAATTTGTGATAATGCCTTCACAGCTTTACCTTCATTTAACATCCCTGGGTTTATGTTTAATGTGAATTAATTAAACTACAGTAGTTTTACAACAACTAATTATTAAAGCTCACCTAAAAAGCTAAAGATTATGTTGGTGAGTAGCTGGTCAGAGTCTCCATGGTAATGCTCAGAGGAACTGTTGCTCCTAAAGTGAGCTTTTCTTTAGCTTGCCTCTAGTATCTGAACTTTAAAACAGACGAAACAGCAGGAATATATTGCGCTCAATCTTCATTTCATTTGACTCTGTTCTGTCAGTCTGCCTGTGTGAGTGAGCAGCTGTGTTTACTCGGACTGATTCTGCCCACTCCTGGCTGAGATCGGCTTGTCTCAGAACAGAGAGAGAAGCACAACTTGTGGCGCTTTTTAGCCTACTAAATAAATTAATACCGGAAGCAGTTTAAATGTAATATCCTAAAGCTAATTACAATATAAGCCTTTAGATCATATTAGATTATTCCCCATCTTTTTATTAATTAAGAGTGTAGCCTACTACATTTATGTTTATAGGGGCAGGGTCAGGTGACCTCAAACGCACGGCACGTTCACATGCAACCCACTCAACGTGCCTCTTTTATTTAATTTTTTTTCTTTGTTTGCGGTTTCAGCTCTGTAGCAGTAAAGATGAACACGGCGCGGTATCGCCCTACTTGGGAACTGTCCGCAGACCCGCTGGTGTCGTGTAAGCTGTGCCTTGGAGAGTTCCCCCTGGAGCAGATGACTACCATCACACAGTGCCAATGTGTCTTCTGCGCCCAGGTGAGCAGCACACTCAAGGGTTAGTTATCATCTATCGCTATATAAAAATAAAGATTATTATTATTATCATTTTCCTATATAGTTTCAATTTCACATCCAAAAAACGGAACACCGATTACTGCAATGATAAATATTGCAGTTTAACCGTATCTTTTGCCCTTCTCCTATTTAGTAATACCAATTTGTTTTGTAGTTTATATCATTGGGAAGCCTTGAGTAGTCACCTTTTAAGGATCATGCATTTGTGGAATGAGCAACTCGGCCACAACAGATTGGCACCACATCATCATGCTGGTCATCTGCCTGGTCACATTTTGCTGTGGGTTGGTATCTCCTTCCTCAACCAGGAGTTGTTGAAGGTCAACCAATTTGTTTGGTTTCTTTAGCACGTACAGCACGCCCAAGCTAATCCCACAAGTGTTTAAATGGGTTGAGGTCTGGACTCACAGCAGGTCATTGCATCCTCTTCAATCCAAAAGTTCTAGACAACTCAAAAGATGTCTGCTACGTAAACAGTGCATTGCACAAGTGCTTCAAAATTTTGGTATCTTGTATAGAAACACATTGTATTTGAAGTTGACTTTCAAACCTGATGTGTTGCCATTGCCAATAACTCATATCAAGAAGAGTAAAC